>CM049392.1:18047150-18555805 GCA_026937815.1 Etheostoma perlongum | reverse complement strand
GCACTCTGTACTTGAAAAGTGGGTCATCCAACCAACACAAGAGCAGGACACTACCAAAGGCAGACTCTTTTGGTAGCGCACTGTGTATCCTTCAGATATCCACCTCTTTGACACTTTGACATTTTTCTCACCCCTAAATAGGGGACAGTATCAAGTTGACGTGACTATTTGTGTACGACAGGCCAATTTATTATCACCATGTTACATGCTTTTAGAAACTTTTAGGTCACAGCTATTCCTTCTTTCAAGTCCCAGAAATCACTGTGTCCTTCATTGGAATTTTCCTTCTAATATAACTAGTCTATTTTTCCCATTCTAATAGTACAAAAAATAGTTTGACATTTGGGGAAATATGTGTATTTGTTATGTGTTTCTTAGCAAGTTTAAAATGTTATATCTTGTTCTTTGAATCTGTTCAAAAACCGAAGTATAAAACTTATCTGTTTTTAGCCCGGCGCACGACTACCTGGCCTGTCTGGTTTTCACACTTTTGTTTTTGCATGAATCAAACAAACAAGATACAACATGCTTATTAGTGAGCTTTAGTCAAATACCTTTTAGGACAGTCAGGCTAGCTGTTTACCCCTGTTTCAAGTATTTATGCTAAGCTAAGCTAACTTAACCTGTAGCTTCATATTTTGCACGCAGACATGAGAGTGGCATCAATATTGTTGTCTAAACCTCAGCAAAAAAGCAGACAAAAAACGTTTTTCTCAAAATCTCTTTTTCTTTAAGCAAATTATAATACAAATGCCTGATATAAAAGGTTAACGGTGCAATTGTGTTTGATGATATTTTGTTACAGCAGGTATTTGCCTACTATGGTTTTATTAAACTTTTACACAACCGAGTGGTGACTTCAGTGATGCTTGGGCCATGGCAGAAAGTGAGTTGTAATGCAGCCAATACCTGCTGTAACTAGAAAAATAAATCAGTAACGGGATGCTGAAGCTCAACATCAACAATACACTTTTTGAAAGAATTTCAAAGATCAATGATTATAAATAAATTATGAAATGCAAAAATAAGTTTGGCAATTCAAAAGAACTTCTCATCGTAGTGCTTCAGTTTCCCATCACAACACCGTGTTCCCCTAGTGAGGCATTATGGTATTAGTATTTGTATTAGTATGGTAGTAGCATTAATTTGTGTTTTCGGTCATCTCAGCCTCCCCTGCTCCACCCTATGGCATCACTGTCCTGGAGTGTGTGTGTGACTCCATGGTGCTGGCCTGGAAACAGCCAAGCTTCATTGGCGGTGCTGACATCACTGGCTACTTTGTGGATTACCGTGAGGTCATTGATGGCGTGCCGGGGAAGTGGCACGAGGCCAACATCAAGGCTATCAGCGAAAGGGCCTACAGGGTGAGTTATTCAATTTAACAACCCAAATACAGGGTTCAGTTGATTAGATTTTAAAGGACAATTCCATAAGTAAGATTTTGTCTTCATGCCCCTTTGTCTCCAGGTGTCTGACCTAAAGGAGAATAGGAAGTACCAGTTCCAGGTGCGTGCAGCCAACATGGCAGGTGTCGGCATCCCTTCACTGCCCAGTAACACCTTCCTGTGCGAGGAGTGGACCATCGCCGTGCCAGGTTGGTTAGACATCCTTTTTAACCCACTGAGAGGATGCTTTTATGAACTCTTTTTAGAACATCAACAGAACAGAATTGTATTGGTTACAGATATATCTTCATGTCCTCACCTCCTTAAAATTAATCACACAATCCACATTATAACTAACTATATATAAATGAACTATAATATAAACTAATTATTATATAAATATTATATTTAAGTACTTTATAAAAAACATACAAAGTAAAGTTTCTATCACAGACAGGACAAAGGTTTTTCACGTCATGCTATTATAGTAAGGTAAGATAATATAAGGTGTGTAATGCATATGTATAATGTATTTTTATTTGTCCCAATGGGAAAATGTGTTTTGGACTCCTTACTGCACTTTAAACCCAGCAGCATAAAAATAAAATAAATGTCTCAAGTCTCTAAAGTCCTTAAATTTGTGTTTCAAGTCGTGAACGCAGCTTTTCTTTGTCCAAATTAAATCATGGAAGAATATGGAACAAAAAAGCAGTGTGCAGACATTTTTCCATTTTACTGTGTATAATTGTTAACCCAATGCCTGTGAGGTATTTATGAACCCCTTTGACACTAGTAAAGCATATTTTAACCTACTGATCAGCAGTTAGTTTTTAGCCAGCGCATGTTTCTTATTTCTTCTGTTTTGGACCACAGGACCTCCTCATGACCTGCAGGTAAGAGAGGTGCGAAGCGACTCTCTGGTGTTGCTATGGAAACCACCTGTGTACCAGGGCCGCGATCCGGTCAACGGATTCTACGTTGACATCAAGGAAGCAGATGCGCCAGAGGAGGTGTGGAGAGGAGTCAACAACAAGGCTACGGAGAAGACGTACATCAAGGTCGCCATCGTCTGGCTGAGCACTTCTTCTTCTTCACTTACATGTGTGGCAGCAGTTGGTGTGTAATCTGATTATTTTCTTTCATTTTGCAGATTAAGAATCTGAAGGAAGGAGAGAGGTTTGTGTTCCGTGTGCGCGCTCAGAATAAAGCCGGTGTTGGAGAATGCTCAGATGTGACAGAGCCGGTCCTCGCTCTCACCAAACCAGGTAGGAAAAAAACGTTTGATGGTGATGAACTACTGGTGACAAATTCATTTTGTCAAGCTCTAACACTATACCGTCTCTGGGTTTCAGGCACCAAGGAGATAGTAGTAGATGTTAATGATGATGGCATCATCTCCCTGAACTTTGAATTTGGTGACTTGACCCCCGACTCTAAATTTGTGTGGTCCAAGAATTACGAGGAAATCACAGACCAATCCCGCCTGACAATAGAGACCAAGGGAAACAAGTGAGATGACTTTTTAAGTTATTTGATCAACACTCTATCACTTAGAAGTCTTACTTATTATAACTCCTATGCTTTGTTTACCCTTCAGATCCAAAGCAATTTTCAACACTCCCGGGGGAGGAGGATATTGGCATTTACTCATGTCTTGTCACCCACACTGATGGTGCTTCATCCAGCTACACCCTCTCTGAGGAAGGTGGGTTACAAATTCACACATTTCAAGAAGTAAACATAATAAAAACAACTTCAGTTTTTTGGCTTTTTTTAAAATCCTATTTATTAGTCTCTTTTTCACATCTTTGTCAGAGTTGAAAAGGCTGCTGGAGGTCAGTCATGACCACAAATTCCCCAGTAAGTGTGTCGGCATGTAAGCACAGCTGTTTTCTTTTTAAGTATGTCATGGACTGGACTGTTTCTTTGAGCTGGCTCTCACTCTATCTTCAAACTAGTTATTCCCCTGAAGTCAGAGTTGGCTGTGGAGCTGCTGGAGAAGGGGAAGGTTCGCTTTTGGCTCCAGGCGGACAAGATTTCAGCTAACGGCAAAGTCGACTATATCTTCAACGAAAACGCTCTCTCTCAGGGCGAGGTCAGTAAACAGTTTGCATTCACAATATATATATTTTTTTTTTGTGTAGGTGAGAAAAGTTTTAAGAGTGCTGTCTATGTTTTGTAGAAATACAAGATGAACTTTGACAAGAACACCGGCGTGATTGAGATGTTCATGGAGAGTCTGACTCCGGCAGATGAGGGCACCTTCACCTTCCAGTTGCAGGATGGGAAAGCTACCAACCAGTCCAGTTTGGTACTGATAGGAGACGGTATGTTCAGTCAAACAATAAAATCCTGAAGATGACCTTAATTACAAGTTCTATTAAGATGGAGTTCAGTGAGTTTTGTTTAGTTTCAATACTAAATAATATTTTAGAGGCTAAAACTCATTGAATACTTACTTTTTGGCATAGAAATATGAATTAGTGGTGCAAGAAATCAGATGTTGGCAGCTTCAGTTCAAACATATTACACCAGTAGTATGATTAAGATTTACATGCCACTGAGTTCAGTGAGCTCAGCTCAACACGCAATAACCAATCAGTTTTTTTTCAGTTTATTACAAAGTTGAAACAATGATTCTATTCCAATCATTATTTTATCAGAGCATTGTGATAAAAGACCAGCAAACACTTCTGTTCATATGAGTGAAAACATTTAAAGTTTAATGTAACATTATGTAAAATGTGTTTATTTTAAAAAGCGCTTCCCTAAATGCAAATAAAACATTGGGCTACTCATTTGATGACTGGCCCAGTTTAAGGCTCTGATTGGGCGACTATTTGTCAGTCCAATGGCAATACTGATCCCAAACCACCGGTACAATCATGTTATCACATAATTAAACAGCAACCAAACATGTATCACATGTTATAGATATCATGGAAAGATGAAGTGTTGTTTTGAGCCATAAAATGTTAACATTGTAAACTCTTTTTATTTGCAGTGTTCAAGGAGCTGCAGAAGGAATCAGAGTTCCAGAAGAAAGAATGGGTCAGAAAGCAAGGTGTGGGACACTCACTGTGGCCCTAAATACTCACGGGTTTATTTCTGCATACTCATATATTTAGAGCTGCAACTAATGACTATCATTATTGATTAATATAGTGATTATTGTCTGGAAACAATTAGTTGTGTTGTCTATAAGATGTTAGAAAACAACAACAAAAAGAGCCTGAGTTGACATCTTTTAATGTCTTGTTTTGTACATTGCAAAGATAGAAAAGACAAAAGCAGAAAAATCCTCACACTGGAGAAGTTGGAACCACAAAATAATTGGCATTTTAGCTTAAAAAAATCAACTTAAACAATGAACTGATTATGAAAATATTTGCAGATAATTTCCTTTTGATCAATTAATCAAATAATTAACTAAAATGTTCAGCTCTGTTTGAGGCCCTGTTGCACTACGTTAACGTGATACTATTTCCCTGTTTGTTCCAGGTCCTCACTTTATTGAATATTTGGGTTACGAGGTGACACCAGAGTGCTGCGTTATACTGAAATGCAAGGTGAGACCGAACTTTAAACGGTTTTAATGCTGCTTTCTTTTTAAAGAAATACTTTGACTGTTCATTTTAATCACATCCTTCTGTTGCGATGTGTTCCAGGTCGGCAACATGAAGAAGGAGACCTCTGCCCAGTGGTGCAAAGATGGACGCGAGATCAAATCAGACGAGCATCTCGGCTTCACTGAGGGAGTGCTGAAACTGGAAATTGCTCAGGTAAGAATATGAGAAAGGAAAGCTGTGTGGAGTGTAAATGTATGTGTATATGTATATTTCTGTACTGTATAATTGTCAGTTCATTTGCATATATAAATGTTAACGGTGGAATCCTTGCACAGCTCTGTGTATGTCTACATTTCAAAAAATATATGGATCCTTCAATTTTTATGGGATTCTTTCCCTTCAACGTTGGTCCACAAGAATCAGGTCTTTGTGTAAGTTGGAATAAAAAAAATCATCAAAAGGGAGTTGGTAAAACCTTTTTTTAAAACTAATTACACTAAATGGTTTTATTATAACAACCAGCATTAAAAAAATCACATATTTTAATACCTAACTATGCAATTAAATGAATTGATTCCGTTATAACTTTCTTTCTCTAACTGTTCTGTCTTCTTCTACTCTGTTTTCATCATTTCTTTTAAATTTCATTTAAACCTCTTTTCCATTCTACACCTCACAACTCATTGCCATCCCACTGTGTCGTCTCTAAAAGTCTGTCCCAGTGTCATTCAGTTACATGACATCCTTCGAGGTGGTCTAACATATAAACGTGATGTCACATGTGTCCATTTCAGCGCGTCTCCCCTGCAGGCACAGCAGACTATGCCGACGACCTAATCTGGAGAAGACTAAAAGTGTGGAACGGTTATCTGTTGTCGTCACGGGCCAATGGCCACTTCTGGTTTTGCCGTTCTGCCTGAGAATGCTTTATTTATTCATGTTTGTTTGTTTGTTTGTCAGTTGGCTTTTTTGCTTTTGCGTCATATACGTGTTTTCTGCTGAACCCATAGCAGAAGAGAAACGCTTGCCTTGTTAGATGAATGCAAATCATATTCTTTGTTGGGTGTTGTTTTTACGACTGAATTTGACGTTCCTGCTCTCTTTGTCAGATTTCCAAGAAGGACGCTGGTGTGTATGAGGTCGTTCTGAAGGATGACAGAGGAAAGGACACTTCTACATTGAATTTGACGGATCAAGGTAACCTTTAAGAGTCACATACTGAGCTAACCAATCATGACTGTAGAAAATATATCTCTTAGGATGATGATTTGTTCTCTCTAAGGTTTCAAGGACTTGATGAATGAAGTTTTCAGTTTCATCGGTAAGAAGAGAATTATTTTGTCCATACATTGGTGCTTGATTCATTTCAATTTTCAGCTTGACCCGAAAATAAATATTTGACTTGCAGCCAATTCCTCCACTCCACTGAAGATTACAAGCACAGATCAGGGCATCCGCCTCTACACCTTTGTCGGTTACTACAACGATTTACTCCAAGTGACATGGCACTACAAGTACGTTCTGAGGCTACATTGCTATCTGCGCAAGCATGTGTATATTTTTAATTAAATTATTTTGTTACAGCAACTGAAAGCAATGCAATTAAGATGATGTATTTAAGAAAGATGATTCCTTTAAAAAAAATGCATTTTTAGTTACACCTGAGAGTAAATCGATTAGTTCTAGTACTTTCTGTATATTTGTGCCCTTTTTACAATAGTACAATATTTCAGAGCTTTGCCCACTACTTAGCATGTTTCTGTGTTTCCATGTCTGGGATTCAGGGATTCCGCCATTGCCTTCTCTGACCGTATAAAGAGTGGTGTGGTGGGAGAGCAGCTGTGGCTGCAGATCACAGAGCCCACAGAGAAAGACATGGGCAAATATGCCATTGAGTTCAACGATGGAAAAGGTGGCCTGAGAAGGACCGTTGAGCTGTCTGGTCAAGGTGAGACCATCACCACATTTGAATCTTCTCTCTTAGCCACATTGATTGTATGTTTAAGTTAATGTTGTTCATTGTACTGTTTCAGAGAACAATGTTTAAAATGTGTTTTTTAGGCATTAATGACTTCCAATAGACCTCTTGTACTATTTTTAAAAACCGAAGCCTTCATATTGCAACAACCTTTTTTTATTTTGCAGCATTTGACGATGCTTTTGCAGAATTCCAGAGACTCAAGTAAGTTACTGACTACTCAATCATGTTACTGGCTTTACAGTTTGTAGCTGCAATCACAGCGTGCACATTTTGTCAATTTAAACTTACAAGTGATTTGAGGAACTACATGAAGGTCCATGCATGCAGATTAAGTCTTAACTTTGACTTCTAATTCTGAGCACCTTTCATCTAATGTGTTCTTTCTTTCTTTCTTTCTTTTACTTCATCAGAGCTGCTGCTATTGCAGAGAGAAGTAAGTGTTTTGTGTTCACAGTGGCTTTGTGTTTGTCAGTTTTTAGGTCTGGATGAGGTAACTGTTGAATCATCAAGAAGACCCGTCCTTCATATATTGGTTAGAATAATAGCATAAAGTATGATGGAGTTTCAAATGCTACAACTGGGATTTTAACTCAAAGACCACAGAACCCTTAGTCTTTCCACAAAATACTTACATAGTCCTGTAAAAATTAAGATTCCACTGATTACGTTTAAACTAAGAAATTATTCAGAATATATACATTTGTTTAAAGCTATAGTGCGCAACTATTTTATATCAATAAACATTGGTTACTCTTAAGCCATTGCCAAATGAGTTGAGACAAAGCTAATTAAGCCTATCAGCTCCACAGAACTCTCTCTGTGTTTCTCCATTACGCTAGGCTTACAAAATGGTGTCATCCAGTGACATTCACACACAGCATTTCGAGGGATGCATTTTACGTCAGCGCTGAGAAAGAACAACAGCAAGGTTCAGCTTTGGAGACAAAGAGGACATCATAATTACAGTTGAATTACCTCTTCTGAAGAGTGTTTGCAAATGTGTGGAGGAGGGGTGGGGGTGCGATCAACAAAGGCTTGTGTCATGTGGATGCCTTGACAATGTTGTTGTCCAGAATTCCCCATGGGGGCGACAGAAACTACGCACTATAGCTTTAACATGTAGCTAACATGGTCGTTTACTTTTGATTATCATAGTATGAAATATATTTATTGTAATTATTTAAGTTAACATTGTTTCTTTCAGGTCGTGCTCGAGTAGCAGGAGGCCTGCCTGATGTGGTCACTATACAGGAGGGCAAGGTAAACTGTTTAAGCTAATATGTGGCCTGCAACATAATGACAGTTATAGAGAGACTCACTCTGGGCTTGAACATAGTCCACAACGCATAGTCCATATATCCACAACGTTCCACTTTGGGATTGCTCCGTTGCCGCTGGAAATTTCGTTGGATCTCACTTTTTACGGCGGGATGTCCGTTTCTTTCCGCTTTCTTTGTGTTCGAATTTTAAACTCCCATGGATTTATGAGGACTTTGGTTAACTGCTCCTCAGATCTCTGCAGGCTAAATCCAGACAGTTAGCTAGATAATCTGTCCAATCTGAGTTTTCTGTTGGACGACTAAAACAACTTTTGAATGTACATGTTCCACCAAAACAAGTTCCCTCTCAAGGCTATTTTGCAGCGGCATGGTGGCTCTGCCCGGCGCCCATGACGATTGTGATTGGTTTAAAGAATGCTGTGTGGACCAGCCAGACCTTCCTCCACAGCGCTGTGGAGGAAGGTCTGGCAATCCGAGACTAGCCTGAACATAATTGTCATTATTGTATAATATTCTGGTTGTTTAGTGCATGTTATCCTCTTACCAGGCTCTCAATCTCACCTGCAACATTTCGGGCGACCCTGTGCCAGAGGTCACATGGCTGAAGAATGACAGGGAGATCACGTCCGACGACCACTGCATCCTCAAGTTTTCGTCAGGCAAGTTTGCCAGCTTCACCATCACCGGCGTGAACATGTCGGACTCGGGCAAGTACAGCATCCTGGTGAAGAACAAGTACGGCACAGAGAGCGGGGACTTCACCGTAAGTGTCTTCATCCCTGAAGAGGCAGGCGGCAAGAAAAAGTAAAAGCGGTCCAAATCTTGTCGTAAATATGTATAAACGAAAAACACTGGAAACAGTTCAGGGAAAGAAACAGGCTTGAGGATGTGTAATGTTTTTGTGTAGACTATAAAAAAACGGTAGAGGTGCTGAATCTGAAATGAAATGTGAAAGTTCAGAGAGAAATCCAGTGTGGTGAAACGTTGTGACTTAAAATCATAATAACATGTATTATGGTCCAATAATAACAAAGCTCCCTCACTCCCTCACATGTCTCACAAAAATGTTACTGGTGCAATTTTTTGTTTTTGGTTGTGTAAAGTATGTGTTGATAAAATGCAACACTCAATCATAGGAAAAGAAATCATGAATTTAGTGTCAAATGTCTTTTAAAAAGCCAAATGGTTTACATGTTTTATCCCATTTGCTAATCCTGCATACTTTACTGCCAAGGAACAGTTTCAACAGCTTTTCTTTCAGGAAGCCATTTATTTTAGATTGACTTGAAAAATGCTTGAGATACAGAAAGTCAGAAATAGCCATGATGAGTCGTCTTCCCTTTTATGGTGTAATTGTTGCATGTAGGAAGTCGTGGTGCATTCATATGCTGGTGGTAATCTAGAGCATCAGAGTTTTTAAATTCTGCTGTCAAGCTTTCTGCTTTCAATAATGGCGGCTGATATACTGTCAAAATTCTGAGTCATTTTTGAAACAGTGTGTCCTGTATTTCAGACACAGATAGACAAAAGCAGACTTCTCATATTTTAGATTGTATCCGCTGTGTCTAGTTAGCTAACTTAGTTTATGTTAGCGCTGTGAGTTGGTTGCTCAATGAGTTGGAAACTCCATCTCCGATTGACCTTTCATAAAAAGTTTGCACCCTGTTTGTATTGTCAAACTGTATGTTTTCACTTTGAAGAGAAACGGCTTTTAGGAGGAGGATGTAACATAAAAGTAACGCTGTCTTTGCCAAATCTAACGAAAGAGCAGGACAGAGCCACTAACGTTACCCAAAACTTTGATAGGCTTGTGTAGAAATACTACATACAAGCTAGGTGTAGACTTTTCTTTCACATTTTCACACAACATAACCTGGACCCCAAAAACTATGATAGCCTATCTTCCTCCCTAGCCTTGGAATTATGATGGGTAAAAGTAGAAGTAAACAAAATTGGTTGCAAATGGGCTAAAACATGCATTGTTTCATTTCATCAGATTTTACATTTAGTCCTGTTTAATATTATTCATAATCATTTGAATGTTGTTATCATGACATCACTTCCATTGTTTCACAGTCTGTAGTGAATACTGTATGTTTGCCCACTGCCCATTGTTATGAGATCCCCTTCACAGCCCATTAATGATTATAATGACTCCTTCATTATGATGACAGGCACTGTTACGAAGACCGTTAGATTACTGTTCATTATCAGTGTTTACTGCATCACTTCCTATTCATCTGTTTCTTGATGACACTAATAAAAACCAGCATGTGCTTCCCCTCTTCTTCCTTCTTTTCCTCTTTGAGTTGTCTCACTTTGGTTTGAACCCTCCACCTTCCACCCTCCAATACACTCTCTCGTTTCAGCTGATTTCCCTTTTTCACTCCCAGTCACAATTTCTGTAGACTTGGACTGCCAGATCAACCACCAGCATGGAGACAACCCCTCCCTACTGTAACCATCATGTGCTTGATTGATGATGCTCTGGAAATAAAATAAATACATAATCAACTTTAGATGAGCACAAACACAGCAAACAAAAGCTCACCTGGTTGGAATTGAGAGAAAACTAATGTGGTTTCCCCTTGTTGTCTGGTCACCAGCATCCAACAGTAGCATACTGTAGAAATATATTTTTATATAATCTAAATGTAAAAAGTAGTAATTGTCCTTATCAATTTAAAATGAGCCTGCCAAGAAAAACTCCAGCACATAAGTGTCTGTTAAAAACAAGTTTTTGTACGTTTTTAACAAACAAGATATAACATGTTATTTAGTGAGTTTTCAAGACGCTGTTAGGCAGATTTATTGATCTTTAAACAGAGCCAGGTTAGCTGTTTCCCCCTGCGTAGGCTATAGTCTTTATGCTAAGCTGAACTTCTGCTGCCTGTAGCTTTCAATTGAACTGACATGAGAGTGGCTTCAATATTCTCAGCAAACTCTCAGCAAAAAAGCATGTATCTCAAAATGTTCTGTTATAACTAACTATTCATTAAACAGACCAGGAATACTGTATGTTTGACGTTAAGTGCTAAGGGCTATCTCTATGGCTAAGTCAGATATTAGTTTGAGAGAGAATAGATTTTATAACATTGACAAAGGCTCTTATTAGAAAGTAAGCTGAAATTATTAAAATATACATATATTCATTACATAGGGTGTCCTTACTTTTATAATTTGAGAATCACTGGTTATATCCTTACTTGTGTTTCAGAGTCCGTCACTCATTTGAAAAATATTAGATATAATGCAACAGAAGCATCCCTCAAATGAAGTGGGTTATACAATGTATAATATTAGGTGAAAACATTTACCGGTATGCAAGTGTATCTGGATTACTTTGGCAGTGATAGGTCTGACCTCACTGTACGTCCTGGGTAAGTAGGCTAGCAGACATCATTCTTTGGCTGCTGTGTTGGTTCATTTTTAATTTGTTGATTTTTTGATATCTAACTCCAGTTTCTCTGCTCTCAGCTCGAAATCACAGAGGGAACACCTGACTTGGGGGTGACTTCATACTCGACTGATGCAGAGGGAAATGTGGTGTTTGGTCCAAACACCCCTAAGGAAAAGATGAAAACCACAGTAACTGGAATGAAAAAGCAGAAGCGAAAGGGTGTGAAATGATTGTGTGATGTCTGAAAAATTACAGTATGCTGTAATTTTGTCAAAACTGCGATCCAATGTTTACTCATGATTGTTCTCTTGCAGATTCTGTAACTAAGACTCTTCCAATGGAAAAGATTGAAGACAAAGATAAGGGGAAGGTTACAGTTGAAAACAAAGCTTCAGATTCAGAACAAACAGAAAATGCTAAAGAAGAAGTTGATGAGCAGCCTTTGACAGCTGACCAATCAGAAGCCCCTGAGCAGCCTGCAGACAGAGTGGAGGAGCCTGGACCAGTAGCTGAAACACAGCCAGAAACATGGAGTGAATCTAATTGAGAAAAGTATTGATTATAATCACATATACGTACATATGCTACAAGTTTGATGTGAGCTTTTGAGCTTTTGATTGCTGTGTTTCCAGTTTGACGTTGCATTTGCTCACATCAAATATTAATGATGATGATATTCCACATTTGTGTAATTGAATAGGTATCTTATGCATGGACAGGATTAGGAAGAAGTGTATTAGAGGGAAAGTTCAGGTTAGGTGGTTCAGAGTCAAAGTGAGAGAGGCGAGATTCAGATGGTTTGAAACAAGCGCAAAGGCTGTGGTCCGCTGTGTTGACCCATAACGAGCAGCCAAAAGAAAAAGTATTTTATGGAAAATAAGACTACCTTTTGTTTTATATGATGTATTTAAAAATCTCACTTTACAGACCACAGTTTTATAGTTTGCCTGCATTTGATTTGGATATGTTGTTTATGCCGGGTTTAGCTTTTATTTGTCATATTTGATTGAATAAAGGAGCTGTTGGCATATCTATTTGTTTAGTTGGTCACACTTGTTAGAATGTAGTAACAGAAGACTTTGGGATATACCGTACAGAGGGACACAGACATAGCAGCTTACAGAGGTGCTGCTAATATTCAAATGATTGAAATGTATCTAAATATTTGGTTAATGATTGATTGATTTTTATAAAAAATATGAAAAGAGTACTCTGTGTCATACATTAAAATACATAAAAAGTCACGGATGAGACAATAAAGCCAAAGACTTGTTTCCATTGTGGTACCTTTAATAGCAGGGGGAGAGGACAAGTGGCAGCAGATTACACATCAATCATTCATTACACATTCATGTTAAACAAAATAATTAACAGTAAATAAGGTAATGATTGGCACCTAAGCCATACTTTCAAACCCTGTAAAACACTTGAAAATACATGCTTTTCTCGCCTAAATTTTTACCCCAAAAAAAGTGATGCAGTTTCCACATACTTTGGTGAGGTCATTGGGAAGTTAACACTCTACATTTTTAGTTTCTAGTGTCAGTGTGACACTACGCCTTACTGACACAGATATAAAGAGGTAAGAATAGACAATTTCTATTTCCGTCCAAGTAAATCAACTGTAAAATGATTAAAAAACACTACTGTAAGCATATTACATGGGCTACATACAAAAATAGTACCCTAGCCACATGTCTCAACTTAAAACAGAAAAAATCCAGAAAAAAATGACTTATAAAATGGATTTTATATGAATTTATTTCTACAGATATGTCTGTGGATTTTTCTTATTTCCTTTCAGAAAAAATGCCCAAAAAGTGCAAAATACAAAACTTCTCAAATTAAAAAACACATCTACATCACTGTCACATATACCTGAAATAACGACATGCATAAATTTATAGAAATAAGTTATTATAATTTGATGAAATGGTGAAATGCCATGAGAAGGCCATATTTTTGCTTTGACACAGCTGGAGCCATCACAGGGTTAACATTTTCTGATCATGTTTGGTATCAATCAACTCAATCAAGTCTTCTTATTGGCTACACAGGGAGGCTGGTTTCATAACCTTTACTTCTAACTGGTAGGGAATACTGTCAGTCTTTCCCAAGTCTCTATGCCTCTGTAAACCCTGCGAGTTCATTTGCTCCCTTTTGTGATAACTCAAATTATCGTCGAGGGATTGGCTGAAAAAAGCTGTCACTCAATTCCTTAAGATTCAGGCTATTCGGCTGTGTGGAAAGATACTATGTGGAAGTTTCAGGGGAGAAGCAAAATCCAAAAATGATGGACTGTTCAGCTTTGTTTATGAGGAAACTCGGCTTAATCTACAAGATTGTGAGGGGACCAGCTGGTTTTGGATTAAAAGGATTGGATGGACTTATTCTTTGAACTGTTGGCGAAGTAGGAAAAAAGTTTATGACGATCTTTCACCGCTGTGGATAAAGACACGAGGAAACAGGTAGGGATGCACGCTCGACTTTAGACAGAAACGGTGCAGAATCTTTCTGTGTTTCTTTACTTCATACGATGATTATAACCGCTGTAAGTCACCTTGTGCTTTGTCTGTGGGCTTGATGGAATCATGAGACTTTAAGCTGTCTAATGATGTGCTGCATGAGCGTGTTTATGAAGATTTAATGCTTGCAATTTATCACTGAAGAAACGTTTTCTCCTAAAATGGAGAAAACGTCCGGCAGCGGGACCAGGTTGTCAGGGAAGTTAAAACTGCCCAGACAGCTCCGTTGGTAGAGCAGGCATCCATAGATAGAGGTTTACTTTTCGACGCAGCGGGCCCGGGTTTGATTCTCTTTGCTGCATGCCATTCCCCTCTCTCTCCCCTTTCATGTCTTCATCTGTCCTGTCAAATAAAGGCCTACAAAGCCCCGAAAAATAATCTAAAGAAAATAAATGAATAAAACTGCCTATGCTTCTAACTGTCTGGAGTGTGCCAGGTAACCGGTTTGAGGTATTATTAAGCTTAGATACAAGCAAATTACACAGTAAGGTTTGTAATGTACTGCTAACTGACACATTTCAGGGACGTAGCAAACAAAAGCAACACATGACCTAACTTTATAGGCCCTTCCACTAAATGCAAAAGCTGTGTTTTTATGAAAAACTAAGCTTCAAGGTCTGCAATCTAGGAAATCCCTGCGTAAACATCATTTACTGTAATATTAACAGTCTATGGTAAACATCCTGCCAAAGTCTGACTCAGCAGGTGTTTTGTGGGGAACTGAAACATTCTACTTCCCCTGCAGAGCTAGTGGATGGTACACCTAATTTGTTCCTCCTTACATTTAATTTGTCAGACAGGAAGAGGCACTCAAAGCAAGCACATGGCTAAATATCTTATACCACCTGCATGCTGCACTTCATTTCAGTGCAGAAACAATGGATTAACTCTACAGCATCCACATTTGATAAAGTCTTATCACTTAAAACAGGTTCAAGTTAGCCTACACGTTATTTATTGTCATATGCACAACAATTACAGAGAAGCAATGGTTGGAAATAGAACTCTTAGATCTCAACTTCCCTCCAAGCAATGGTTGGAAATAGAACTCTTAGATCTCAACTTCTTTCCAACAATGCTCGTTATTAATTGTGTACAAAAGAAACTCACACAAGTACAAAAACAGAATCTATTCCATAAAATAGTATAAAAGTTAAAATACAGGGATATAATCTGTCATTTGAATCAAGTAATATATATTTGTAGTAGACAATAAGTGCAAACTTTGTTAAAATTTTAAAATGTATATATGAATAATGACAAGGAATAAATATATTCTTGAGGAATCTGGTATACTAAAATGAAATGTTTAGCAGCAGATCAATTCTGTTGTGAAAGCAAGTTTCTTTCCTCTTAGGCTTCTTACCAAGCTTAAGGCCTTTTTATCCTTTACAGACTTTGAGAGGGTTATACATGCTTTTATTACAACACGCCTTGACTATTGTAATGCTCTGTATGGAGGTGTTAGCCAGGCCTCCCTCTCTCGGCTACAACTGGTTCAAAATGCTGCCGCTCGTCTCCTTCCTGGAACTCGGAAGCGAGATCACATCACCCCTGTCCTTGCCTCTCTTCACTGGCTCCCAGTTCATTTTAGGATTGATTTCAAGATTCTGTTGTTTGCTTTAAAAGCCCTTCATGGACTAGCTCCAGTCTATATCAATGATCCGTTGAAGCCACATGCTCCTTCAAGGTCATTAAGGTCTGTGAACCAGTCTCTTCTTGTTGTCCATAAAACACGGCTCAAGTGCAGAGGGGATCGAGCTTTCTCAGTCCTTGACTTTTAATCCGGCATGAGAACTGTATGTTGTATTTGTCTGGTGTTGTATTCAGTCTATTTATTGTTTAAAGTCAATGTAAGGCACTTTGGTCAACCTGGTTGTTTTAAATGTGGCTTAGAAATTTTGATTGATTGATTAAAAGTTTAATAAATTAAATTTAACTACCTATATCTCTGACCAAACAATCATATTTTACCACCCTATGTTTTGTGGAGTCAAATATGCGAGACTTTTGCTTATTGATATATTCATTAGTAAATTTGTCAGTGTTTTATTTTTTATAGAATGGACTTTGCAGCTCCAGAGTGCAGCGAGCTATAAACACGTTTTTAATAAAGGTTGAAAACAGCGGTTGGCCTTTGAGGTTTTTACAGGAAGTAACAGTGGAACTTTGACATTACAAAAACAAAAGTTAGATCAAAGGTAGCCTAATGTAAGAATGAAACAGAAACAGGAAACAGAAGTAGGCCTACACTGTTTTACATATTCAGAGCAAGAACTGTTATTTAACTTAATGCGGCTGCATCATAATTTTTTTTTTAAAGTTTTTAGAGATATGCAACTTTTATTTTTAGATAGATAGACTACATTTTTCATCTATTTATTCGGGGGTTTAGAGGTTTAACGGTGCGTGAAAACATCCTCGCAAATCTTTAATTGACGTATTAAAGTACCTCAGCATACGTCCTCTTGCGTTGTAATCACGTGCAGCCTGAGCTCTGAAGGGTCACGTGCCGTGTCGGCTTCATCACAGCAGCAGGGACTCGGCGGAGGACCAGAGTGAAGGTGTGACTGCCTGCGGGTGAGCCTCTACTCCGGCAGGTAGGGTGATTCAGTGAGTTATAGTCCTCTGTATATGCTCATTTAACAGTTCTACATAATAAAAGGACACAGCAAGTGTATTGATGCTTGTATCGTCGCAGCGCAGTCTTTGAGACCGTCTTTAGGACGCGTTTTGCGGCTTGTGTGTAACTTGTGAGTCCTGTTTGATGCTAAACATCGCGTGTGAGGTTTTTTGATAGCGGATATTATCGATAAACCCGGACAAGCAGACCCTTTGTGCCCCCTATTGTAGATAAACCGAACATTTACTATACGATACGTTGTTGCTGTTTCTAAAATTGTAGTATTTCTTATTTAAATGTCTGTTTTGTGAAATTAAACACTGCAGCTATGTCCCTAAATGCACATCTGAAGACTTAATATCTACAGGTGCTTATGTAAAGATTGGACTACATTTTGGCAATATCGTTAACATTATGGGGTAGATGGATACGTTTTTTTATGTTATAGTTCTCATACTCAGTCACTGAGGCTATGCAGGATTTAGCATTTGATTATGTCAAACAGCATCAGCTCTAATAGAGGATCCTGATTTATGAGTATATATATCAGTGTTGTGTATCATATTGAAAATTGTACCAGAGTCAGTACGAACTGAGATTTAGGATACATTAACTGCTGTCTTTTGCTTCATAAAGTCTGCAATACAACTGCATGAGCAGTGAATTATATAATAAGCTATATTTGGTTCTGGACTGTAAGACATTTTAAAGACAACATGGTCAATTGATGAATCTACAGTAATAAAATATGGATTAATCAAATACAAATACTTGTAAGATGCAGCCTTAGTTTCATTATCAACATTGTGGTGTTTGATTTGTCAGGAAATGGTGGTTGGAATAAAAATCTGCAGTTACACAACGCTGGTCAAAAACAACACTGGTTGACGCAGAGAATCACATTGGACACCTAGACATAGTGAGCAAGACAAACGTGCCGGGACAGGGAAAGCTAGATATGTCATAATCTTGTAAACAGGATTACCACCTCTTAAGGTTCCCTGTGGGTGTCGTGGATGAGATGTGGTTGGGCTGGATGTGTTTTGAGTTGGCCTACTGGGCATTTAGCAATGCAGCACAAAACAAAAGCTTTAGGGCTTTGATCAGCCTTCGGATTGTACTGTATCCATGGAGACAGCTAGATTATTGTCTTAATATATGAAACTGTGGCGCTTTAAACTATTGAGTCAATTTGCTTACAGTGAATGAGGAAGAAGTATAGCCACAACATGCAGGAACAACCCCTTTAGCTTACAAAGGTCTTTCTCTTTCTGTCTTGACATTGAAACACAAGTTGACAAAACAATCTCAACCACTTCCTCTCTGTTTCTGGAGCATGCAAGCAGTCTTCATCAGCAGAAAGGCATGTAATGTGGTCAAAAGCTCCAGAACAATAAGTCGCCTTTCAGTTGAGATTGTTTTGTCCAAACAGCGAGTATTGGTATTGGTCCCTAATGTCTAATAGACCCCCCCCCCACACACACACACAGAATGCCTGACTTTGTAGAACATCATCATAGACTACTGAACGATTTTTATTCAGCCTGCAGCAGAGGGGTCTATATTAAGTGCTGTGTGAGTTCAGGATTTTACTAAATGTGTTGTGTAGATCATGCAGACAGTGTGTAGTCAGCTCACTAGAGAGATCTGGTTGTGCAGCGTTGCTATCACAACTGATGACTCTCATCTAGACTCTTCTGCTTTGTCCATTAAATGAGCACTTTCACTCTACAATGTGCTGCAGTTCGCTGAGGGGAAAGTCAGAGGCAAACACAGTGTGCCACTATTATCAACTGGTAGCATAATACACTGGACGCCTGCAGTAACCTTTGTTAGTTACATTTGGTATTATTCAGTAACAGCTGTGAATGTATACATTTCTGTCATTATAAGATGGCAATTACAGTCAGTCGGCCTTCTAATTCTTGGGTCAAGACTGAAATATCTCAACAACTGTTAGAAGAATTCCTTTTTTATTCAGACATTAAAAGTTCTTCAGGCCAGAAGATGAAGCCTACCGACTTTGGTGACTTTTCATGTGGCTCCACAAACTGTTAAAATGTAGTTTTAGTTCATGACCTCTAACACAGCTGGTCGAATTACTGTCAGCTTCACGTCAGCTGAGATTAATGCTAGCATACAATAGTGTGCTTAAATGTGCTGTATATGGTTGGTCCCACACTAACATGCTAAACAGTTTTTTTAATGGGCTTTTGTCATTGTTTCTCACATTATAGAGTGAATGATTCTTCTATTAGACAAACAAATCAATTAAAATTTCCCTCAAGCTATTATAAGGTCTCTGTAGAGACTTTTCAAGCACATGATGGCCGTCCAGTGGGTCGTTGCAAAGAGACTTATGTAAGCGTTTTAGGATTCATGCCGGAGTTTGTGCTCAGTCAGAGGGGTTATAAAGGTCGTAGGAGCTGTTGGTGTGTTGGCTGAGGAGAACAGGGGAGGGGAGGGGAGCAGGCCTTAGCTCAGCTCCTGTTGCATGACATGGAGTTTTCAGGGAGGTCACCTGTAGAGCTGCAATTCTGGTAGCATTTTCATTTGGAAAGTGTTAATCTTTTATCAACAGCTAGCTGTCAAACGTCTGCTGTGAACCTTCTACTCTGGTAAACTTAACTTTTTTTAATCTATTTATAACCCAAACTAAACACCTGTAGACTACCCTTTCATAGGGGATTCCTATACTGGATAAAATATATTGAATTACCACATGGATAAATCAAATTATACATAATATTACATGACAATCTTCTCTGTTGCAGTAGCTCATCCGCTGCCATTTATGTTTTACATGAGCACAGCGCACTAGCTCAGCTAATAGCAAAGTGGACGAGCTAAAACAAAACCTGTCTATATGAAGTCTAACTGTGTATCTTAGTTTGCCACGTAAAGTAAAATTTGGCACATTCTTGTAAACTCAGTTGCTGGCTGAGATGAACCAGCTCATCCTCCCTCTTTCAGCGTTAAATCCACGTCTTATTGTTATGAACGTCAATGACATCGGAAGGAGGACAGATGTAAGGATGAACCACTGACACTGCCTGATGTCTGTGACAAATACATCTTTTGAATTTTCAATCTTTCTAAATTTCACTCAGTATGAGTTTATAAAGTGACTTTGCTGTCGTAAACATTATGGTTGTTGCTCTATTAGCCTCGCTTTGCCAGACCTTTCTCCACAACGCTGCGGCGGAGGATCTGGCTAGTCTACACACAACTTTCTGGGATGGAAGAGAAACATGGTTTATTGCTATCTCTTTTAACCAATCAAAAATGAAAACATATAGATATATTGACCCAAATTATTTTTTGTAATTTTAGTGTGTGTTCCTTGTGCAGACAGAAATGCACACTGTCTGCTCTGCGCTCAATCGAGAGCCTGATTAAGTCTCCACCAGCTCAGGACTCTTTTGAGGAAAATGGGACAGAGCCGCTGTGTTTAGGGACCGCTTACATTTCCTTTGCAGACTATTCTGACGCGACACTGACCTGTTAAGACACAAAAAAAAGGAGAGTGCTGTTTCATTCTCCAGGTGATGTAGGTGTGTTAAACCTGTTTAAGTAGTTAATAAATGCAGAATACAGTCTTTACATATACAGTGAGGAAAAAAAGTATTTGAACACCCTGCTATTTTGCAAGTTCTCCCACTTAGAAATCATGGAGGGGTCTGAAATTGTCATCGTAGGTGCATGTCCACTGTAAGAGACATAATCCCAAAAAAAATATTCCAGAAATCACAATGTATGATTTTTTAACTATTTATTTGTATGATACAGCTGCAAATACGTATTTGAACACCTGAGAAAATCAATGTTAATATTTGGTACAGTAGCCTTTGTTTGCAGTTCCAGAGGTCAAACGTTTCCTGTAGTTTTTCACCAGGTTTGCACACACTTCAGAAGGGATTTTGGCCCAACTCCTCCACACAGATCTTCTCTAGTTCAGTCAGGTTTCTGGGCTGTCGCTGAGAAACACGGAGTTTGAGCTCCCTCCAAAGATTCTCTATTGGGTTTAGGTCTGGAGACTGGCTAGGCTACGCCAGAACCTTGATATGCTTCTTACAGAGCCACTCCTTGGTTATCCTGGCTGTGTGCTTCGGGTCATTGTCATGTTGGAAGACCCAGCCTCGACCCATCTTCAATGCTCTAACTGAGGGAAGGAGGTTGTTCCCCAAAATCTCGCAATACATGGCCCCGTTCATCCTCTCCTTAATACAGTGCAGTCGCCCTGTCCCATGTGCAGAAAAACACCCCCAAAGCATGATGCTACCACCCCCATGCTTCACAGTAGGGATGGTGTTCTTGGGATGGTACTCATCATTCTTCTTCCTCCAAACACAGTTATGGGAATTATGACCAAAAAGTTATATTTTGGTCTCATCTGACCACATGACTTTCTCCCATGACTCCTCTGGATCATTCAAATGGTCATTGGCAAACTTGACGGGACTTGACATGTGCTGGTTTAAGCAGGGGAACCTTCTGTGCCATGCATGATTTTAAACCATGCCGTCTTACAGTAACCTTGGAAACGGTGGTCCCCGCTCTTTTCTGGTCATTGACCAGCTCCTCCCGTGTAGTTCTGGGCTGATTTCTCACCTTTCTTAGGATCATTGAGACCCCACAAGGTGAGATCTTGCATGGAGCCCCAGTCCCGAGGGAGATTGACAGTCATGTTTAGCTTCTTCCATTTTCTAATGATTGCTCCAACAGTGGACCTTTTTTTCACCAAGCTGCTTGGCAATTTCCCCATAGCCCTTTCCAGCCTTGTGGAGGTGTACAATTTTGTCTCTAGTGTCTTTGGACAGCTCTTTGGTCTTGGCCATGTTAGTAGTTGGATTCTTACTGATTGTATGGGGTGGACAGGTGTCTTTATGCAGCTAACAACCTCAAACAGGTGCATCTAATTTAGGATAATAAATGGAGTGGAGGTGGACATTTTGAAAGCAGACTAACAGGTCTTTGAGGGTCAGAATTGTAGCTGATAGACAGGTGTTCAAATACTTATTTGCAGCTGTATCATACAAATAAATAGTTAAAAAAATCATACATTGTGATGTCTGGATTTTTTTTATTTAGATTATGTCTCTCACAGTGGACATGCACCTACGATGAAAATTTCAGACCCCTCCATGATTTCTAAGTGGGAGAACTTGCAAAGGGTGTTCAAATACTTATTTTCCTCACTGTATAAATGCTGTTTTTTTTGCTGACAGGTGGACACCATGAACTACGTGGGGCAGCTGGCAGGCCAGGTGCTGGTGACAGTTAAGGAGCTGTATAAGGGGCTCAATCAAGCAACTCTGTCAGGCTGCATCGACGTGATCGTGGTCCGACAGCCTGACGGGACGTTCCAGTGCTCCCCTTTCCATGTTCGCTTTGGAAAACTGGGGGTGCTGCGCTCTAGGGAGAAAGTAGTGAGTGCCCATACATATATTGATATCACTGAATCTTTGGATTTTGATCCCTAGTTTTTTTGTCTTGTATAAAAAAAATTAACTAACTTTGCATTTGTTCTGAGGAAAAATTTTGTTGATAAAGGAAGATCAACTGCTGAAGAAAAAATAGTGCATGATTAATTGTGCAACTGAATAGATTTCTATCTGAAAAACAACTTCCTCACTTTACTTCAGCAATGTATTTATTGTATGTATTGCAATAAATACATGTATGTATTGTGAAAAACTCTGGTCGACACTTAAAGGGCTCATATTATGCTCCTGTTCAGGTTCATAATAGTATTTAGAGATTATTTCAGAATAGGTGTACATGGTTTAATTTTCAAAAAACACCATATTTTTGTTGTACTACACATTACTGCAGCTCCTCTTTTCACCCTGTGTGTTGAGCTCTCTGTTTTAGCTACAGAGTGAGGCATTACACTTCTGTTACCATCTTTGTTGGAGTCGCACATGCACAGTACCTAGGTCAGAACTACTAACCAGTCAGAAGCAGAGTATGAGGGCGTGCCACGCTAGCAGCTAGGCGAGCATTACAACGCGTGTTACAAAGTGACGCACATTTGTCACAGAAGTAAAGGCTGGACTACAGTAGAGCTGTTTGGAGCAGTTTATGAACAGTGTTTCTGTTGGAGATGGTAAGTCATTTTGGAGTGGACTTTGTGCTTTTTCACTTTGTAAACCTATTATATGAACAAAAAAGATACATCACAGAATAAAGGAAAGGGGAAAAAGCCAAAAAGCATAATATGAGCACTTTAAAATCATGCATTAAAATGAGGGATAGCAGAAAGACATTTTATATCTCTCTTGTAGCCCTCTGCTCCTCTCCTTCCCTTCTGAAGCTCTCTGCTTCTCACAAGAGCAGATTGCCCTTTCTCTCTATTCATAGACAGTGTGTAGTTGTCAGCTGAGGACTAAGGTGGGATATACAGATTAAAGCTCAATTTAGCCTCTTATTCCTAACTTTACCTCCCATTCAAGAAAAGTGTTTTACAGAAGAGACTTTGCTTTCATAAGCTTACAGGAGAGTCAGACAGTGCAGGAAGTATTTTGTTGATTAGATTAGACTTAAAAGCAGGTTTGTCATTGTTAACCAGCCAAGCAGAAAAAAAACAGAACAAAACATAATGTTGACAGCATATCAAATGTCAGCATCTTGCAGACACTTACAGTATATTTTGGTCAATTTCTCAAAATATAAAGACCGAAGAAAGCACCACTGTGCACACAACTTAAAATACTAAATGCTTACCCATGTTGTTGACCTTTTTAACAACAGGCAGCAGGTCTAAGTAAATCTGTCTGTTTCTTTACATGGATAGAAACTTGTGGCATTTACTGAAAATAGCAAGCCTTCGTACAAGCTGTTCCCAGTTTTCTTTCTCTGGCTTAACTCTAATTCCTCAGGTAAATCTGTGGTACAGTTTGTTTTATCCATAAGCTGTGTTGTGCATGCCTATGGTGCTTTTCTGCTGTTAACAAACCTAATTAATGTCTGCCAGAGGCCAACTGAGGAGAATGTGGTGAACTACACAGTAAAGCTTTGTACAGAGTATTTCTTACAGAGATGTGTTTGACTCTGCAGATTGATATAGAAATCAATGGGGAACCTGTAGAGCTGCACATGAAGCTGGGAGACAATGGTGAGGCCTTTTTTGTCCAGGAGACAGAGCAGCACAATGTGAGTTTTAAAGAGTTTATGATGAAAATGAAAAATACTTCAGCTAAACGGATGTTTACTTGTAGAAATGAATTACTGTGATAACCACATACAACACTTCTTGCTTTGTACCAACACGCTAAACTAAGATGGTGAACATAGTTACATAACTGCATAACAGCATGCTAGCATTTAGCTCAAAGCATTGCGGTGGCTAAGAACATCCTCGAAGCGGCAGCAGCAAGTAGTTTTTTTATATTTTACCTTATCACAGGAGATTGTCCCAGCTCACCTGGTGACCTCGCCCATCCCTACAGAAGAGGCTCTGTTCAGGAGCAGAGAACCCAGATGTGGTGGATCAGTGGTGGAGAACGGTCAGCCTCTGAATCCAGAAGATTCTGCCTCTGGAAACCCCCAAACCTTCTCCAACACCGCCGGAAAGAAGAAGAGGAGACGCAGGAGGAAGCACAAGGCGGAGCCACGCAGGGAGGAGCAAACCACACCTGCAGGCGGGGAGCTGGAGCTGTGTGAGCTCAGTTCAGATGAGGAGCACAATGCGCAAAATGGACGGTAAGTAGACACCTTAAAAGCTGGATTTTGTTTGTGGTGTTTGTTGTTAACTTAATTGCTTCCTGTCTTTAGGGCATCATCGCTATCCATGGTGAAGGAAAATATGGACTACAAGCAACATTCCCCTCTCACTGCCCTCGAATGGGACAGCTACCCTTTCTCTGATGGAGACTGGCCCCCTAGCACAACGTACGCCACCCCCCCTCATCAATTTATTACATTGTTCGTACAAGCATAGAGAATCAGTAAGACTATCCACTTTATCAAAACAGGCAAGGCTGAGTAAAACAAATCACTCCCACAGGCTTGTTACAGCTGACTCAGTGGAAATGTGCTGTTTGCTTACAGCAGGGAGATGTCGAAGCCCATGTCACCCAAGAGTGACTCTGAGCTGATGGTAAAGCCAGCAGAAAGCATGCTCAGGGCTGAGTCCCACATGCAGTGGACCTGGGGAGAGTTTCCAGAATCCACCAGGGTAAGCCACATATCTAGACTTGTGGTATCTGGTCTAAACATTGTGAAACAAGGGACATTTTTGGGGTGGAATTGCAAGTTTAGTTCATATCCTCATTTATACATATTTAGACTTAGTTAGAACTTGTGTATGTATATTATAGCTTTATCTTGTGCTGTTCTTTCTGGCATGCAGGTTAACAAAAAGGACAAATCAGAGCCAAAGACGTTGACCATCACTCCCTCTGAGAACACACATTTCAGGGTTATCTTGAGCACAGAAGCCATGGAAGAAAGGGAAGGAGAGAGAACTATGGATCCCATTTGCAGTATTGTAAAGCCAGAGCCTCGGACCATGAAAATTGATCAGTGCAGCTTCCAACCACAGCCCCCTGAAGCTTCTTCACGCAATACAAACATTACCAAGCACAAGCCAGACCTTTCAGACTTGATGTCCAACAGTTTTGCCTCTGAGCTGTGTCCCACTAACTCTGACCTCATCCCAAAAACTGCATGCAAGGCCAAGTGGAAGTCTTCCCCACCCAGCTGCAGGGACCGCAGCACTGCTGCCAGTGTAGCCGGTAACATGGCTGGAGACTCGACAGCTGTTTGTCCTGATGCAAGAGCCTCATCCAAACCCAGCGATTCCCCCGCCAAGAGGAGAGGTAACACAACCTCCCTTTACAACTAGGTTTCTTTACATTGTCTTCTTAATTAAAGCAAATTCATTCTATTTCTGATGTAACCAACAGTTGCACTTTTTTTTTATGGACTGCTAAAAACTTATCAGGGGGGGGGGGGCAGAATATTTTATTTATGAAACAGCTGCTGGGTTTAGTGACTGAATGAGTACAATGAATCTCATAAGGAAATAAATAAAAATAAATCTAAGATAAGCAAAAATATGATTAAAAACTTTTTTATTTGATTCAAAGGACTCCAGAATAGGTTAAAACATTAAATCTATCTGCTACTGCTTAATGAATGTTTTAAAAAAATTGTGTAGAACATTTTTATTGTCATTTAATCTTTCAATATTTCTTAAACATGGGGAAGTCTAGAGTAAAACTCCAGATTATGTGAAGGTACTCTACTTCAAAGTGAATGTTAACAGGAAGGATATGGTTTCTATTTGGGTAGAGGCTGAGTTCTGTGTCTGCTCTGCATTCACAAGAAGTAAAACAAAAAATAAACAATTGAAGTCAGCGATTTCTGAGTAGGCGTCTGTTGGGTACTTTGACAGTTACCCACAGGTTCGTAACCAAGACTTTTTCCAGTAATCAACAGAAGACAGGAGACACGACAAGTTTTACTTGCTGCAAGGAGAGCTGTTGAGTGTCACCCCTGACAATCTCCAGACCAACTCTAACATTCTCCTTCAGTGCAGCCTTTTTATAGTATGAGTGAAGTAAGTTTTACACGATGTATGCAGAAACGCGTGCGACCTATAACCGCACACTACACAAGACAATAGGATGACATTTTAGTTCAAAAAGACATACACACATACAATACAGAGGTGATCAATTAAATCAATTCAATCAAGAGGGCATAGACACTCACACAATAGGAAGTAAGCAAATAAGGAAGCAAATAAGGAAGCCTGCTGTTAAGCCAGCTACATCCAAAGTTTCTGTGTGAGCTGACACATGTACAAGGAAAGGCAAAATTCACAAATGAAAACACAATTAGGTCTGTAACATAAAGCAGTATAAACACTTTGAGCATTAGTAGCAAAGTAAAATCTCTAACAGCGTCTCTTGTCTTGCTTTTGTAAAAGGTGTGAGGAAGAGGAGCCAACATCAGGGACCTGAAGATATTTACCTGGATGACCTGAATGCACTTGAACCTGATGTTGTTGCCCGGTACTTTCCTAAAAGGTACAAACCTGGGAATCATTTCAGTCCTGTTACCTCAGTTAGGATTATTATGAGTGTATGTGCCAATTAGAGAAAGCATTCATTTCCAACTTTAGGAAATAACAGTTTTCAGTACTTGTCTAGTCAAATATTGAGGTTTGATCCCCAGCCCTACCTGTAAACAGAAGAAGTGAAAATAACTGACATCACTAATGCATAAAAATGGCTGCAGCTATGTATACAACCCTGTGGTGAAATTGGTCTGTGTGTGTTTTCAGTGAGTCTGAGCAGGTTGAGGCGGAGAGGCGCTCTGGATCGCAGTCTCCCCAGTCTGTTGGCAGCGCAGCAGCAGACAGCGGCACCGAGTGTCTGTCTGACTCTGCTGGTGACCTCCCTGATGTCACCCTGTCGCTGTGTGGAGGCGTTGGTGAGAACTCAGAGATCCCGAAAGGTACCCACTAATATTAGCAGCGATTAATTTATTGCAGCATGATAAAACCGGTTTCCTCCTAAATTTGTCTTAAAAGTCTGTCTTAAATAACTTCTAAAAAGAAATACAGGACGGACGGTAGATTTTGAAAGCAGCGGCTGATTAAACTTTATTGCTCATAAAGGATGTTAACAATAATTTTGTATTCATTTTTACCCGTATGCCCATTAAACCTTTGCACTGCCCTGCACATTGCATGTTTGTTACTTGTTTTTAACTATATTTATACATTTCTGTCTAGAATTTGTGTCCTTTTATATTTTTTATAATCCTATTTTCCATAATCATTCACTAATCATGTTACTTGTGTATGTGGCCAATAAAGCTTTGAATCCTTGTTGACAAGTAAATAAGCAGGATGAATTACCTCCACACTGATGGATTTGTTATTCATATCATGTGCAAATAACATCATTTAAAATCAGGCTTTTATGTTTCATTTATTCCAGAGAAATTCATGGAGCACATCATCACCTATAATGAATTTGCAGAGAATCCAGCAATAATTGACAATCCTAATTTGGTAGTTAGAATTGCAAACAGGTGAGTTTTCCATCTCCCAATTCAGTTCCTAAAACACTCACCAACGTTTAATTAATATTTTATTGCATGATGTGCACATTAGAGCTAAAACTTTTTTTCTTCAGGTATTACAACTGGACACTGGCAGCACCGCTGATACTTAGTATGCAGGCTTTTCAGAAGAACTTGCCAAAGGTACACTCCTTTGTCAAATGTGTTTATAGAGTACTTTTTGATCTTAAGACTGGAGCACAGAACATCTATTAATACATGAATCATGTATCTGAATGGCAGGCTACAGAAGAGGCCTGGGTGAAGGAGAAAATGCCAAAAAAGTCTGGACGCTGGTGGTTTTGGAGAAAGAGCAGCATAAAGCAGGTACTGAATGCGTGACTCAAAGTCACAGCTCCATCTGTATAGCAGAGGTCAGTGGGAATCCCACACTGTTTAAGTGACTTTGCATTGTAAATTATTCTAGGCAAATAAAGAACAGGTTGCCCAAATGCTTCATTAAACATAGCATCCTGGTTTTGCATTATGTAAAAAAAAAGCTGATAATGTCTTCTCTTTTCTTTAGTTATCATCAGAGACCAAGTCAGAGAGACAGGAGTCTCTGACCACAGAGAGCCCTTCCCTTCACCAGGCCCCAGAAACACAGTGAGTCAGCTTCCTCACAACATTACAGCACACACCAACATAGGCACTGTTGGGTAAACATAGCCCACATTAGCATCTTAGTCATTTTATGACTCATAAACTCATCGTTAAGAATTCTGGAGGAAGACAGTTTGGACCAGGCAGCTGGGAGATTCTAGATTTAACTTTGTTTCAGGGATTATTAAGGGTGCATGCAGGTTTAGTGTAAAGTAGTATTAAACAAAGCAGAGTTATAGGCAGGGAGGTCTACTGCCCTCTAATGGCTGTAAATGTTTCTACTGGGTTTGCTGGTTGACTCACAAGTATAAATATGGCCTTATGTCAGTGCATTGCCTTGGCATTGTGCTTATTCTAAAATAAATTTGTCTAAAACTCAGTCAACATCATATTGTTTACTGGTCTCACTTCAGACTGCATTCTCCTCTGCAGGCAGAAAGCAGCAGAGTGGTCCAGCGACGATGAGACTAAAGAGCTGAACGCTGTGGCACCTGCTTGGCCACCTACTGACCATGTGCAGACAGAAGGCCCGGCACTGGCACCTTGCCACTCCTACAAGAAGTCCCTCCGACTGTCGTCAGACCAGATAGTAAGACAAGTGATCCCTGATACTAGTAGTGTGGCTAAAATGAGGCAAACACAGAAGCTGTCTCAGTAGTCTGCTGTTTTTCTGATGATGTATAAGGAATATCTGTGGTCCTGCTGCATCAAATTTAAGTCTTTTTTTATTAAAACTCATTTTTATAGGAAAGCAATGCTAGATCAATGAGTACACTTTTAAACGCCTCTGATTTTCTGTCTGTAACAGGCCAGCTTGAAGCTAAGAGAGGGCCCTAATGATGTCACCTTCAGCATAACCACTCAGTACCAGGGGACATGTCGCTGTGAGGGAACGATCTACCTGTGGAACTGGGACGACAAGGTCATAATCTCTGACATCGATGGCACCATCACCAAGTATGAGACATATTCACCTCTTCAAAATTCTGTGTTCTTTCTCAGGCACCAATACATAACACTGTCCTGTTCTCAGGCTGCTCACAAAGACTAACAACTAATCCAATTCCATTTACAATATTTACAAGTTGTTTTTTTACCCTAAATCATTTTCCTCCCACAGGTCAGATGTGTTCGGTCAAATTCTGCCTCAGCTCGGAAAAGATTGGACTCATCAAGGCATTGCTAAGCTCTACCACTCAGTGCACGAGTAAGATACCGATTTATTACTATTCTGTCAGCATAAGAAATGTCAAACAGCGATGGGGCTGAAGCTAAGTAACAGGTTTAACCTCTCAATAAATGTCTTACTGCTATAGGAATGGTTACAAGTTCCTGTACTGTTCGGCCCGAGCAATCGGCATGGCTGACATGACCCGAGGATATCTACACGGGGTGAACGATAGAGGGACTCTCCTGCCTCAAGGACCGCTCATGCTCTCCCCCAGCAGCCTCTTCTCCGCCTTCCACAGGTAAGAAATCTAACCTAAGCATTTATTCTAAGCTTCAGTCAACAGCATTATTTGATCTAAGTCATAGGCGTTTATTGACTGAGGATTTGAAGCAGCGCTGACAGATACCTGGTATTAATGGCAGTGCTTTTAGTTACTAGACTGCCAGCCAAGTTAAAGTTGAGATCAAGCAAAAATGGAATGTATTCCAATATAAATAAGTCATTCTGCTATTTCTTTTGTTGGCTTAGCTGGAATTAAAATGTGTGTCAACACTGGTCACACTTACAGTATACACTGCTGAGCAAAAAAAAACAAAAAAAAACTCAGAATTTGCTTTTACGTATTTTCACATAATTGGTAACCTTAATTACCAGTTTTTATGGTCATTTTGGATACCCAATGACTCTATAAATGGTTATAAATAATATAGTAGGCGACCCCAGTAGCAGTGAAAGGTCAGAGGTTAGGTCTCTAATCCTTTCTTTGTAATTCTCTTGTTAGAGAAATCATAGAAAAAAAGCCTGAGAAGTTCAAGATCGAATGCCTCACAGACATCAAGAACCTGTTTTTCCCAAACACACGTCCCTTCTATGCAGCCTTCGGAAACCGAGCAAGCGTAAGTATTATTTTAAGTTTGGGGGGGTCTATCTTCAATAAATCCTAGATTATATTTTTATGTAAAAAAGAGGTGGTCTGTTAGATGCCATTATTCTGAAAATGATCTTTGTTGTCCTCTGTTTTAGGACGTGTTTGCCTATAAGCAAGTGGGCGTGCCCGTGTGTCGGATATTCACAGTGAATCCCAAAGGGGAGTTAATCCTCGAGCAAGCTAAAGGCAATAAAACATCGTAAGTCTCCAAGCATTACTGGAGTCGTTGTTTGTGTCCGTCAGCTTTTTCTCTTATTGCTGCTTTTTAATTTACAGATACAGCCGGCTGAGTGAGCTGGTGGAGCATGTTTTTCCTTTACGAAGTTCACAACACAGCGCCACCTTCAGCTGTCCAGAGTTCAGCTCCTTCTGTTACTGGAGACAGCCGATCACTGAGGTGTGTTTTGAAGAGCTGCTCTAACTTAAAATGATATTAAGATTTTCAACTAACGTTGTCGACTTAACTCAGAGCAGTAATGCCTGTATGCACTGGTTTTATAATATTGATAAGTTTTTGTAATTGTCAATTTTGTAGGCTACTGGAATAGTTTGATATTGTCTTAGACACATTCAACTGAAGTGAAGAAGTTTGAGATATGAATGTATTCCATATTTGCTAATGCACATTTCATTTATTCCCTTATATGCGCTTGTATTCTTTGTGCTTGAGCTACACAGTTAAGAGGTGTATTTGAAGGCACGGTAAACTTTTGGCACATACGAAAGCCAAAAGTATGACATACTGTAGGAGTTATTATTCTTACCGTTTGAATAGTTTCTTTTACATGCTTATGAGAAGATATTCGCTGAGCATGTATTTAGGAGTGGAGGTGTTTAAACTGGTTTCTGGCTCGGTATGAAACAAAAATCCTCGCTGTATTACACTCTCTGCCTGACCTGAGCGCTATCATAAAAAAACAAGGTAATATTCATAGCAGCTATGTTTTTTTTGTATCCCTTTAAGGCCTTATCCACTCTTTAATGTTCGCAATAAATGTCTTACATCTTTGTTCCAAAGCTTAATGATTTTGCACTATAAGAAAAAATGTGAAATGAATAGTTAATAATTGCATTAGTGCAGTTTAAAAAAAAGCACTTTCTGTACTGTAGATACTGCTGCTATTTGGTAAAAGGTATTTCTTTTTCCAAAATCAAGCTTTAGTTAGACTAACAGTAGAAACGTATGTTTGATTAATCTTTTGCTGAAGTTTTTGCCAGACTTGTTTGATTTTGTCATTGTGATAAATACAGTATTTCAATGCTAGGCCTCTTTGTTTATAACCTTATCATGCTCAGTTGTGCAGCTGTAAGTAAAGTTTAATGCATTCTTTCTATGAAAGTGATGAACTTTGTGTGAGGAGAACAGTCTTTTCTTGGTTTAGTGGTCTTATTTCACTTTTCAGTGAAAAAAAATTGCTGCTGCTGCTTAAAGTGTTTTCTGTAGATTATTGTAATTTACCTCATGGCAATCCATTTACATTGTGATGTAACAATGTAAGCCCAAGTATGTTTGGATGACTGTTTTGATAAATACATTTAATCTGTTTTCTATTTACTAGATTGTCTGAGAGTTGAGCTCAGAAAACATGATTTATTTAAGTATAAGTACTATAAGTTAATAAGTAAAGTATGAACTCTGTATACATATTATAAATTGTGTTGTATTAATAAACTGTTAAATCAAATTATGATTGTTGTATTAATAAAACCACAAACTGTATTTGAAACAAAGCTTATTTTGCACCAATAAGAAATCACTACTGACTGAATAAGTAAGCAATGAACAAATTGGATCAACTGGAATTCAAATATTAGTACAACTCAGTAACATCAGCATTACTAGGTGGTGTACTTACAATACAGTTTTTAAATACTAAGCAAAAACTGATTACTGCAGTTGACCACAAATAAATGTGTAAGATCTGGGACATAGACAAAACTTCACAATGAAAATATAAAATAATTGCAATGTATACACACTATATACTGTATAAGTACTAATGAGAAATAAAAAATAATCTCTTAACATTTTTCTGTGCTGGTAAAGACTTTTCTCTCCCTCCTCTGATAATGTAATATCACCATTAGCCTTAATGTGTCCCCAGTAATGTACACCATACTCCACTCATGGCTTATTTAAGGGGTCTTTAAAGAGGGCAGGGCTACCGTTTTGATGGGCTGGGGTAGAGAAGCACAGCGCTGAAAGATGACAGGATCTCAGAGGACGCTGAGCTGCCGAGTTTTCCAGCAGTCATGACCAGTCCTGCTCGATCTCCTCTCCTCAGCGACAGAACCAGACTCAGTGAGGCTGAACTGCTGCAGTTACACCGATCATGTGAGGGCGGTGCCGCCGCTTCTGAAAAGAAGCCCGTTGAGTCCAACCTCTGGATGCTGTGATTGGACACAGACAGGACCGCCTCGACCCTCTCACCGCGCTGGGCTGTGAGCACAGCCGTCACCAGGTAGCGGCCGTCGGTGGGAGCTGTGAAGATACCTGAGAACAACACCCATATACTTTTAATACACACACAGATTCAAATATTTTAGGATTCCCATGGAATTTCCTTCAGACATTCATGTTCTCCAGAGGATTAATCCTACCAATAAAAGTGATCCTCTGACAACGCAATGCAGTTTACCATCTAACCAGACATGTAAAAATTCAGTTTTTTTCAAGAGTCATTTATAGAATTTAGAGAAAAATATAGAATAAATACAAAGTGGAATAAACAGTAAAGGTTATGTATTTAATTATAAATAAATTGAGTACATTGTTGTTGTAGCCCGTTTTTGTCATCGTCACTTTGGATTTCTTGTTAATTGTGATGGGCATTAAACATTTTTTCATACCGTTTATAGCCTAAATAATAATTCAATTTAATTACAAAATATCAATATCGCCAGCATTCAAATTAAATTCACAAAAACAGTTCAAACTGAAGTTTACAATATCAAACTGTGGGTTAAAATGTAGGTTTATGGTTAATTGTTTGGGCCAGCGCGACTGTAGTAACAGTTACCTGTATGAGGATCATAGTGTCCTCCATCATTGACCAGCACTTTGTTGAATCGAATGACTCCAATCTCTCCCTGGAACGGAGGAAGAGTCAGACCCGCTGAGAACGACACCTTCTCACCTGAACACAGGAAAGGAAAAATTAACTAACAAACATTAACAGAGGTAGAAACCTGTAGACTGAATACATTCTAACCTGAGGCAGAGGCAGGTTCCTGTGGTGATAGTCTGTGGGCCGTGTTCACCTCTGTTGATCAAAACTAAAATATTGGTATTCACTCTTGAAAGCCTAATGTGATGCAGCTCAAAGAAAAAGGAGTATCTACCTGAGATGAGTGGCATGCTGGGCTTTAGCGAGCCAGTAGATTTGACTGCGGAGGCTGATGAAATAAAACAAAAAAATGAGACGCATGAAACAATCGTGGGAAACATGCAGAGCTGAGTGCATGTAGATGTGGGTGTGACTCACCTGGAGCTCCAGCAAAGCCTTGAACAGGTATCATGTCGCCATCTGTCCCCTTGGGCAACTTGGACGTGGACATCTTGCCAGGGGGTCCCGCCTCTCCAGTCTCTATCACAGGCTGTTGTGGGAGGGAGGCAACCGGAGGACCAAGCGGCCCCGCAGGACTCTTATCTAAACCGTCCTCCACAGCAACCTGAACACCTAAAAAACAGATATGGAGTGAGCGATGGAGAGGTTGCAGGTAAGAGAGAGATAGATGCACGGATGCAGATGTTTGGAGACCATTTGCAGTCAAAAACATTTCAATTATGAGTAGAAGGGGCCAATAGGCAATGATTTATGTCATAGTATATGTCATTTTATAGTATATTTCAATTTTGATTAAAATCATGATAACAGTATGTTTTCTAGGAATTTAATTGAGAAAGTTGTAATGGGTAAAATGGAAATTATGGGAATATATGATTGCCATAAAGCAGCAACACACATTTTTGTCTAGTGTAATGGGTTCTGAAACTGGCGGCAAGGCCACTGCAAGAGGTCACACATGACTAGGGGGAAAATGTGCAGAGCATGTCAAGTAAAAAAAAAAAAATGAAAGTCATGTTAATGAAACTATAAGCTAAGACATGTGCTTTGAGTCTTGCAAAGCAATCAAGGTTCAGGTTTGCAAGATGTTGTCAGACCAACTGGCATCTACAAGTTTATCATGTGTTATTAATTTGTACATCAACTTGCGTTTTTCCAGAGGGGCGTAGGGGTCTCAAACTTTACATAAAAAGTTTGAGACCAAATGCCCCAATGCAAACAGAGAAACTGAGAGACTGTATTTAATGTTATAGCAAAGTCTCTTGACGGCAGACATTTAACATTGTCACATACCTCCTATACAACTATGGTCTAACATTCATAATACATTTGAAATCAAATGAATACCTCTCTTACAAACTAAAACAACTAAATGACATAACAGTAGTATTTACTGGCAGGTCTCTCTTATTTAATTTGAATTACACTGGTCCACAGCGTAATTGTTTCAAACTTTTGAATTGACTTGTTTGCATGAACAAATGATGACAAACATCATAGCAATAATGTTAAATTGTATTACATATGCTGTGTTTCTACTTTTTCACTTGCATTTGAACTTTTCAAGAAAGGTGTTTATGTCAGTGCTACTGTAGACTCGTTAACAGCCAAACAGTGAGTGGTTATACAAGCCTGTTTTAATGGCCATGAACAGAGAAAGTGACGCACCAATTCCCCATCTCCCATCACATGGTGATCAGGTCTGAACGTACCGCTGCATTCCTGAGAACCACCACTGGGATGAACCCTGGAGTTATTATCAACAAATTAACCCTCATGGCTGGGGGCACAAACTCTGCTACTACAAGACAACAGCCCCCGGCTCTTCTGTTCTACCAGGGACATATGTTCTATCAGCACATAAAAGGCATACCAGCAGCATACCAAGGCACAGCCACATGTTCAACCACCAGACAGCATGTTCTCTCACCCCGGGGGAAAGGGTCATTTAGTAAAGTCTGCCTGTTAAACACACCATGTGGCGAGGGACTGGTGTGTAACCATAAAACAGCTAAGGGCGTAAGTCTGCATATAAGCACATGTGCATGTGTTTCACTGGTCTGCGTTTGTTGGTCGTGTCGCTGCTCATATAAAGCGAGGTATGTGAGTAGCCTTTGATGGGAGGGATTCAAAACTGATTTCAGGCCTAGTTCTACAAGAATAAAAGAGGCAAACACAGGATGGATGGATGTACTCGAGAGTGTAAGTCATGATGAAAGAGGTGAGCTGTAAACAAATGCAGCTGGGTCTGCTGTTCAACCACAAATTTGCAATCTATCCAGCAAAGCAGCATGGGAAACCCTGGCTCTGTTGTTAGTCACTTAACCCCCCACAGTTCCAAAATACAACAGCCTCCTTGTATCACAAGAATGCCCAGATTACACACCACATAATAATAACACATGCCCAGCAAGTTGGTGAGTGTTGACTTTATGAGTCACTGTTAGCCAAAAACACTGCGCTCATAAGACTTTATTTAGGGATCAATAAATCTAGCCTCAGAACTCAGGAGATAAAGGGAGTTTGCTAAATGTCCAAGCCCTCCCTGTCAAGATAAGAGGGCATAAAATGAGCAGCCGCCAAATGCTGTAGGCAATATTGTTCTTGAGGGCTTTCTGTTAGGTCTCATCTTGTTTTTGGTTCATGGGGTTATCATGTTTGACCACTGATCACAGAGCACCACCCTACAAATGACCTCATCTCTCGTAGGTCATTGACCCACCAGCTTAAAACACTGAGCGTTGTCAGAAGCAGGAAAGCATGCTTTCTTATCTCCCGACCCCATAATAGAGCCCTATGATGCTTTAAGTGAGTGGACAATGAGAGATGTGCTTTAATGCAAGTAAAAGCATTAGGAAACATACATTTGACATATGCACACTGACAAACTGTGGAAAATGCACTTTGCAGTATATGGCTCCAAGTATGCAAAAAACATTATGATCAAATGCTTATACAATATATATAATAATATAGAAGGGGACATAAGGGGTGTTTGCACCATTAGCATAGATTATAAATGTGCAATGTGATTGAAGGCTCAGCAAAAAAAACGTTTAGTGGACCTTGTGTTACGACTGGTTAGTACAACTTTCTTATAAGTCATACTTTATAAAGGGTTATACGCTATAACTAATGGCTTTACTCGTAGTTTAAAAATCATTTATTATAATCATTATTTATTTATTGCCTTATACATTAGTTATAAGCCATTAATAAGACTTTTAGAGTGCCAGGTTGGAGAAAATCCCTTTATCCCTTTGATGTTTATCCTCCTCCAGCTGCAGGACACTTGATTGATCTTTTAGATAGCTATTCATTCCATCAGGTAGTTTCTCTTATGGACCTCTTACCTTATAGGAAAACCTGCAGAGAATCTGGACAAAAATCTATTTATTCATAATGTATTAACAATTATAACTCTACACTTGATTGGCTTAATAGAAAGTGTTAATTCCAAAAGCCTTTCTTTAAAAAGATTACCTACATTTATAACTGCATTCTTACCAAACACCAGCAACCCAAACGTTGCTCTTAATGGATTATAACTGATCTGTTAAGGGTTATTAAATGGTTGATTAATCATTAATAAAACTATAAGCAACAACTTTTAAACCTTTTAGAAATGGTGCCTGTTTAAAAGTGCGCCAATGTATCTTTCAAACCATGTCAACTGCTCATTTCAGTTCCGGACTTAATGTATATTCAGTTTTTCTAAACTTTGAGCAACTGTACATGTAGCTGTAACACATATTTACTGGAGGCCCACTGTTGTATTTCTGTCGTGTGTCAACAAGCCAGAATAAAATAAAGCCATGACATCATGACTAGCACTGAAAGCAACAAAATCTTGTCATGAATGACATATTGCATCTGTCTTCATCCCTGCCCTGACCCTGTCATTTAAGGTTAACGACCGGTATGACATCATGATAAACACATTGGTAAATGACCCTTGGGACCCTGATGCAGCTTCAAGTGTTCACACTGTTTATTTCAACAGAGAAGGAACTCAGCCATGAAAGTTAAAAAAAAGAAGAAAAAAGACAACACGGCATGGGACTTAAAGAGAGAAAGCATGGTAGAGGTTGTGAGGAAAAGGAGTGATATAAATGTTGATTCCAGTAGCACCTAATCTAAACAAACTGAAGCTCTTGGCTCTGATATAAGACGTCTACGAGTGCTTGCTGTGATAAGCTGTGTGGGATGGTGATCCCTCTGTAATGGACTTCTCCAAGGAAAGTTTTTCCACTCTCTTCAGATAAGCCGGGAGGGGGAGATTATAGGATGAGGCAGCCGGCAGGGCAAAGACAACAAGGAGCCAGTGGTCAAAATGGCCCACGCAACATCGCTGAGCATGAGTGGAAATCATGATTAATTGTGTTTCCACTTGCAGAACTTCCCAATTACAGAATGATGAAATTACATTATGACAGCCATTGGGTGGAGTGGCAACATGTCCCAGTCATTGCAGATTGGCAAACATTGGCAAAAAGAACCAGAACCAGGGCTATTTCATTCCAGCTCGCCTCCCATAAGATTCTGGACTGGATCACATCCGGCATCACCTGCACCGTTAACGACTGAAAACTAGCCGCTCCCAGAGGAAGAGACTTGGCTCGTAAACATTATGGGCGTTCTTCTGGTTCCGATTTACAACTGTGAGGGTCAGAGAAGTCCAGCTTGGTCTCATAGGCACCATAATAAGCAGGCTCATACGAGAAATATGCAACATATGCACTGATACCAAAATCTGTACTCTGAAATATGCTTACCGCTACTAGTCTTGCAATAATATCCAACATTAGGGATAAACAAATAGATCCATATGATATTAAACAGGGTGACACTCTCACAATTTACTCCCACGAAAACTATTCATATATGTAGGATGCACAAAAAAAGTCAAGCAAGCAACATTTCTTTATGCCAAGGCATTACTCAACACAAGTTTGGTAAATTAAATCAAGCATGTGTCTTTAATAAACCCTGCCTCCTTTAACTGAGAACATAGTTAAATAGAAATCCAACTTCCTTTCACTCACACACTCTAACACACTCCAATATTACAGCCTCTGCAATTATTGGACTAAACAAATGCACTATAGTCCAAGCAATGATCTAAAATGATGGGAAATATTACAGCCATTTCATTGATCTCAAGCTTTTAATTAAACTTCTGTGAAAGAGAAATCAGATTTTGCCTGCGTTTAAAGAAAGACGATGTAACTTAAGTGAAGTTTACAGGATTATAGTAAAATACAGTGGCACAAGCAGAGAATAGTCAGTTAACTTAGTCAGTATAAGTCTGTTATACTGTATTAACTTTAGCCATCATAAGCCAGTGGTCATACCAGACCAGGTACCAGACTTGAACAAGTGTGTTGTATTTTAGGTATTCAACTTTTTATTAGTCAGAAGAAGAATAAATTTAAGAGGAATGTAAGTGTCCCTGTAAATCGTTACTTCACAGGTAATCATTCACACCAAGGAAATATGTGTGCATAGCAGCTTACCTGTCTTCCCAGGTTTGCTGTTCATCAGGACCTGGAGGTCTCCGCCTGCATTAGAGATGTGGTTCTGGAGGTTCTCACAAGTTCCCCTCAGTCCTCCGATATCTTGTGCGTGAGCTCTAACTGTACTATTCAGCTGGTTGACACAAGTCCACAACCCAGTGACGTGTTTATTCAGACCCTCTTTGATCCTTTGGAGGCTACTGGAGATGGGATCCAGCTTGCCACATAAACTCTCCACACTAACAACGCGGCTGTCCATGTGTGCAATCACCTTCCCAACATCTTCTGTGTGGTTCTCGCAGTGGTCGGCCTTGGCTTTCACTTCCCTGCTCAGCTCATCCAGACGCTTTCTCAGCTCTTGATGCTGGGTCCTGTGAAGCTCCAGAAGGTCCTCGGCCTCCTGTGAAGCCCCGTTTTAACTTGACCCCAGGTGGAATTGAGGATTAGAGACACCTGAGACTGCCAGTGGACTACATCTGATAGCGAGTCCTCCAACCTGCCCACACGCCCTTTCAGATGGCTCAACTCACTGTGTACGTTCTCAACGCTGGCGCTGTAGTTGAGGAGTTGCTCCTCCATTGCTCCAAGACCATTTATCTGGCCTTTAAGACTACTCTCCATAGCATCTACAGCAGTTATGCAGCTCTGGGAGTCTTGTTGAAGGTTTTCTACAACAGTCCAAAGACTGCCAGATGGGGAGTCGGTGCTGGTATCTACCAACAGGGTGGTGAGTTTGTCCTCCACGGAGGCCAACTTTTTCTCCAGAGTCTCCTTCAGGTCTTTGATAACCTCGGCCCGTTCTTTTTTCAGCTTGTCCTCCACAGAGAGGCACTGGGCCGCTACAGTCTTCCCAGATGAGTTCAGACAGATCTCAAGATTCTCCACAGGACGGGTGTCTTCCTTTCTTGGATCAACCAGCTTGGTCTTAAGGTCCTGGATCTCTTTGCGCAGGTCAGTTTCCTTGGAGTCCATGAGCTCAGCCAGGCTGAGGTAGTTGGATTCTTGTCCCTCACACTGCTCCTGAACGGACATGATTTTATAATCGCATGAGTTCTTCATGTCTGCCATTTTGATGTCCATGCCCTCCATTAACTCCTCTCTCAGAGCGCGGATCTTCTCGTCCAGGTAGGCATGTAGGTCTGTAGGACTGGCTGGGGGAGCAGGAGGGGGTGTCGACAGCCGGTTGTGCATGGCCTCCATCAACAGATGAATTTGTCCATCATGACTGTTGACACGACCAAGCAGGTCATCCAGGGTATTGCTCTTGGACTCTAGATCGTCTGTGACCTGGCTGATCTTGTTCATGACGTCGTCCATCTGCGTTGTCTCATGTCCAAAAGAGAAGTCCTGAACCTGAACGGTGTGGGTCTCTGCGCCTCTGGCACTGACAGGCTGCCTGTAGTTACTCAGCAGCGTGACCAGCATTTTACTGGCATCCTCTTGGAGATCCAGTCTCAGATTGGAGGACATGTCTGTCATTCTTGCTTGCATGTTAAGGACCATGTTGGATAGTCGCTGCACCTCCTCCTCCAGGTGTTGTACACTTTGAGATGCTCCATGACCCTCCAGTGGCCTGTGACCTGGTTGATCTGCAAACTGCCCCGCTCCTCCCCATGGATGGTTCCTCTGGTGCTCTGTTTGCTGTTCTGGAGCTATAAAGTATAACAAAGAGAGCTATGGGAAACAGTAATATGTTTGCTTTCATTCTGGTGTTTTCCAGCAGTTATTTGTTTGGTTTAATATATTTTCATGCTAGATTTCCTTAGTTATAAAGATGTCTTTTACCTTGTGGGACTGGAATATGTCCAGAGGCAGACGGAGCATGAGGTAAACGCTCCACTTGGAGCAGCTTTATGTCTTTCACCTCCCGGCAGTCGTGGCCCTGGTACCCCGGGCAGCACCTCCACTCCAGCTCTGTTACGGTCTTGTATGCAATCTTATACATTGGCCTAAAGTGTGTCTGATATCTGGAGGCATTCAACACATGAAGACATGATTACATCTAAAAATCCAGGTGCTTCTACAATGGTATGTTTAACAGTGTAAGCGATAATAATTCTTCTCATTAAAGTCTCAATATAAGACTTTCCCTCTCATACAATGTAAACTTGGAGTCACAGCACAATAAAGTCTGTTTGTTGACAACTAAAACTAAATAAACACTAGTCACATTTGCAATGAATTAATCACGCTGTTGGCAGGAAACAGCTAAGACTTTCCACCAATTCCACGCCATGAGGACACAGTTGGACCACAGACCCCTGCCACTCGATGATTAATTACATCTCACCAAGTTTGTTGCTTAATGAACACTGAAGCAAAACAAAGTCAGTTATGTCTGACCATATTGCCCTTCATGAAGATTCAACACAGATGCTTGAATAATGTTAAGATTCTTCAAAGAATGAAAGTCATTTATATTGACTCTATTGCAAGCCTTTCCCCCCCTTTCTTAAATACAGTTGAAGTATTCATACTTTAAGTACCACCATGTTATGCTACATTAAACTTCTACTCCACTACATTTTGAAGGTAATTGTTCTTTTTACTCTTTTAATGTAGATCAGCTTATGCTAATAACTATATATATATATATATATATATACACACACACACACACACACACACACACACACAAACACAGTATATGTTTCTGAAATTGTATTATAAGTACTTTAACTATAAGAATATTTTGATGTCAATAGTTTTGTAGTTTTACTTTTTAGAGTTGAAATGCAGGAAAGTGAGAATATTGCACTTTGGTATGACTACTTGTATGATATCTAAATATTTCCTACACCACTGCTTATGAAATAACAAATCACTAATGCAGATACAATGCCTTAAATGTTTTCACTAAATGCTTTGATAGTTTTGGACCTAAAGAAAAAAAAAAAAAAACTCCAATACAAATATAAGAATATAATGAAAACAGAAGATAGAACATGGAACACTGGGGAATGTCAGAGGAACAGCTTCATCCTACCTCCCTACTTCAGACGTACATCTGACCAAGCAACATTTTGCATTTTAACACCACAGTAAGTTATTTGACTGTGCAAAAATCCACTCTGTACAGTAAAACCAACAGTATTGCCTGACACTGTTAAAAATACAAAAGAACATCTGGCCTCCACACAGTGTCCCGAACTGCAGGGAACTTACATCACTTGTTGCGCACAACTTGGCAGCTCCGGTGGACACGGCAAAACTTCTGGCTGCAGGAAACTCTCCGTGCCTCCAACAACGGCACAGCTCACGTTCTTGTGCACAACGTAGGCGCACCAGTTTCTGCAGAAAAGTCACCGTTATCACTCCTAGCGTAAAAAGCTGCGGTGGGTATTCATTGCATGGATTACTTTTCCTCAAGTTAATTTACACACAGTAGAGGATACATGAGGCGCTTTAATCAATGAGGGGTTCCTCAACATGGAAACATGAAACAATACATCCGTTACTCACTTATTTCTCTGTCGTGTGTCGGTGCCAGAATATGCGTTACCCCGGAACATGCTATGTTGGAAAGGTGATCCACTGATGAGAGGGAAAGTTATTAAAAAGTGAAAAAGTCCGCGCTTCATGGTTAACATGTGAATTAAATGATCCAGTATGCTTTCAGAATGTAATCATTGACTATTGAAGGTCTGTGATCAGTGAAGCGGTTGCTCCCTCTCTGTGGTGCGCAGATCGAAACAAGCTCCTTGCAGCGTCCTTGGATGTGACGTCGGGTCGGGACCCCCTCCAGCGCGCACACGCCCACGCCCACGCACACATCCACCCACCCCCCGGAGGCTAACTTTGGATAATGATTGTCTTTGATTCAAAAAGGCACCGTAATTACCCCGTGCGTAAAATGCGCGCCCAAATCCTTAAAACTAAGATTTTATTTTGAAGGTTTCTATTTTACTGAAGTTATTATTTAGCAGAAATAATGACACAATCAATGAGAGATCTTAGTGCAGGTTTTTATAGAAAAAAATCCAAACATTCTTCGAGATATATTTTGTCATGCACAAAACTTTGTCAGCAATTTGAATATAACAAAAGTGTTACAACATACAAAAAACAAATCTGTACAAACAAAAATCAATTACAAAAACTTAAAATAAAAAAGAAGTAAAAAAAGAGTCCTGTGCTCAACCTATCAGATTGAACTATAGACCACTTCTCATATGGATGTCTATTTTGCTCTCTTTGCATTAGTGCTGGACGGCTCACCAGCAAGACTCCGTTTCCCTGGTCTTACTGGGGTTGACACTAGAAGTAGAACACAGACCAATTAGAAATCAATAATAGTAAAAAAACTATAAGGCAAAACGATTGTATACATGTTTTTGTGCCCTTACTGCCACATCAACAAACATACCAAGTTGTCTCTCAATCTCCTCCAGCTGTTTCTTTTTCTCCTTCATTTCTTGATGCTTTTGTAGTATGTCAGGCGACTGCATGCTTTTTAAATGATCCTCACGTGCCTTTGCTGTCAGATCCCTCTTCTCCAGAGCTAACCTGTGCTGGGTGATCAGGTCTGTGAAACAAAATAAGAGAAGTTAAAGCAAAATCTAAATGAACAGGACAAAAAATACTTTAAATGGGACTATGAGTGACTTTACCTATGTGTTCATTAAGAATGTAGTAATGTTGTGGGAGAGGGGGGCTCCTAACACTATTGGGATATTCACTGGGGCTTTGTTCTGTGCGCCTCCAAACTTGCCCTTGGCAAGGATCCTTTCCCCCTGCCTGGTCAGGATGGTGGGACACGACATCTTATTCCTTATCACCTGTAAGCAACAGCACATTTAAAGGAAAAATATCCACTGAACAGTTAATGTATGGCATGGCTCCACCAACAAGCACCACCCACCTCCTTTCTGTAGCTGGTTCCAGACTCCAGGTCATCAATCAGAATGGTCTCTCCTAGGATGCTTTTAAAAGCTGCAAAGGAAACACAAGCAGGAAAGTGTCAGAGCTGATGAGACAAAACTTAACATTCATAACTTTTTTACAACTGAAAATCTTTCACCAATCATAATGAATAGGTTAAGGGAAAATGAAGAGCTTATTTGAAATGGCTATCTGTATAAATAGAAGGAACGCCAAAACTACAGAAAATCCCTAAATCAAAAGTAATTTCAATGTGGCAAAAGAGGCCCAATTTCTGCTCCAGTGACGGGGCCTCCACTGACGAAACCCCTCCACCCCTGTGAGGTTAGATCCCAGGTGGAACCATTTTAGTAGTAGCGGGGGCATGAAGGAAATACCCCAACAATAGCAAACACAAAGACATGGGAGCCTCTAGATAACCACAGAAACCCTGGTCTCGTAATATAAATCTGTTATGAAAAAACAACAACTTGGCAATGTCACACTGAGCAGGGGAAATACATTTGAGATAGCTCACCAGTGTTACAGCTCTCCTGGTCGCGGGGGTAGATCAGGAGATCTTTGGCGAAGACTGGGTTCCCAGGGGGATCAAAGAGCTTGCGGCCATTTCTTATGTGTGGCAGCTGCCTGTAAGCAATTCAAATATTAGCAAAGAAACGGCAGAGATAATCTGAACATAGTTTTAAAAAAGGGACCATAATAGTGTTTTTAAAAGATTTAGCTTCTTAGCAAAAAATCATATCGCACAAAAATGTCCATCTCAGTTCCCAGAGCCGGAGGTCCTCAAATGTCTTGTTTTGTCCGACAAAGTCTAAAAGTCAATATTCAGTTTACTTCAATATAAAACAAAGAAGCAGGAAATCCTCACATTGGAGGAACGTGAACAAGCACGTGTTCATTTTAACTTGTAAAATCAATGAAATGATAATCGGATTAATTTCCTATTGATCAGGTAATATGTTCCACTCCAAGTTACATTATTGTTTAGAAGTTTATTCAGAGCTGAAACGGTTAGTTAATCTAAAATAATTGGCAACTATTTCCGATTGTTTAAATCAATTTTCAAGCTAAAATTATAAACTTATAACCAAAAATAATATCTGTAAACTGTAGGAAAAAAAAACATTGTAATCCATTCAGCATGGTTTGCTAAATGAATAGCTGTGATGCAAGTATGCAAATTGTCGAAACTAAAAACATACAACACCACTAGGTTATTTAAATAACTGCCATCAAAACACAATCAACTACCTCAAAGACCAGCCGGAAGGAAGTTGCTCTCCTTCTTATAGGAGAATTGTAGTCACCAATACTTGTACATAAAAAACATTTATGGAGTTTTATATCATAAAAGCAGAACTTACATTTAATGAGTTTTGGCTCTTGTGAAGTCAGATGTACTTCACATTCACATTTTATTGCCCCATTGTTTTTAAAGCATGCATTCATTTGCACAATCATTTAAATAGAAATGTGTGAAATCTGACGAATGACAGCAGTATTTCACACATTTTTTTTTTAAACAATCTATAATTTGGTCAACCAGATTCTCTATACTGTAATTATTACTGGTTGGTCTATTTTGTACACACAACCGTTTTGTCTGTCCTGGGAGAGGGACACCTCCTCTGTTGCTGTCCCTAAAGTTTCTTCCATTTTGTAAGGGAGTTTTTTCTTATCCGATTGTAAAGCCCCTTGGAGGAAAATTTCAGATTTGTGATATTGGGCTTTATAAATAAAATTGACTTGACAAAAATTTGCCCTTGCTGCATGGCTGTTTAACTGTGCAAGAAGAAGGTGCCATACGGTTTTTAAATTACTGTTGTTGGAAGGCTTTGGGTAGGTGTAGGCTTAAACATTAAAGACTATAATAAAAGACACAGGAATCTTATCAGGAAGGCAACTCAGGCGCCAACAGCATGCAGAAATGAATGATGGTGCATGGAGGTAAAGTATGAACCATGTGTTAGACTTGATAAACACACTAAGTACAGCTTTAAAGTGCAGGAACCCAACAGAACATTTTAGTGTCACAAAAAAAAAAAAAACAGCGTTTTTTAAAAGAATCAGTGACACAGAAAGTGTACCTGTTGCCTGTTGTTGTTACATAAACACTGTCAAGGGCCATGACCTGCTGGCTGCCACGAGTGTCGTCATAGATCTTCAATGCTGCTGCGGTCGTTTTGGTGATGACACAATCCATGTCTCCCCTGATATGCCAGGAGATAACCCTCGCAGCATCATTGTCATGCACTAAGGCCAGGTGGCCAACCTGCATTCAAAAGGTAAAGGGTAAAAACACACACACAGCTCCTGGAAAATCAATCGTTGGACAAGTACAATATCGGAGAATACTTTCTTCGGTCTGGCAACGCTGCTTTCAAACCCACACATTAGGACAAACACTGATTGGACACATCTGCATTGAGGTCACGGTTTCCTGAAACTACACACTGGGTTTTGAGGCGCAAAGCCAAGTTTTTCGTTTCCGTGATATTACCATTCCCAAAACATCATGCTGCTCGCGAAAATGATCACGGAGGGAACAAACTCTTCTTGGTGTTTGTAGCAGACTGCGGACTTCCATCTTTTTCTGGTTTAGAAGTCTGTCAATATCTGGGATCTACCAAGAAAAAGAAAGAAATGCAAATGTCATCTCCTGATAAATATATGAGATCATAATGTCTACATATACTGAAGTAAAGTTTGGATACAAATATTATTTTTCACATACAGTTTGTGCTATTTCCACATTCCTCCTCTGCAGCTCATTCCTAATGTCAGCCTCTTTCTTAGTTGCGCCCCGGTGATGAGCTATGACGAAAGAAGTGCTTGCAGTTAGAGACCATTTCAAACATACACAGAAATAAATATAAAGCACTCACACACACACACACACACACACACACACACACGCACACGCACACGCACACGCACACGCACACGCACACGCACACGCACACGCACACGCACACGCACACACGGCTGGCTTTATACTAGTACAATACTTTCTTGGTACCGAAAAGCGTCTGTAACACCAATTAATAAAAGCTAGACTTCTTTATTTACTCTTCGATCAGATACTTCCCCTTTTTGCTGATGTAAGGTGTAGCAAAAATATATTGTGTTGATATCGGTTTTGGAACTCACTTATTGACTGACACTAATGTGAAAATATTTAAAAAAAAAAAAAGGACAAACTTTTGTCTGGTAGCACATTGCATATTAGCTTATTTGGATAAACAAGAAGAAGAAATCAAATCTTACAGGAAAGTAAATCAAGAAGTACATTATATGTAGAAAAAATGTCTGTATATTTGGCAACAGCAGTAGTGAGCTCATCTTTCTTCCTGGACAGCGAAAACATTTTTCGTTGGTTCTCTGAATCTAAAAACAGAAAAAGATAAATAGACAAACTTTAGTTAAAATTTAGTTAAAGCAAATTAGACATAAAATGTTGACATAGTTTTGGAGCCATTTTTTTGTTGGCTTTTCCAGAGTAACAGGGAATACTTTTTCTAAAAAGGGTTGCAGTTGAATTCATTAAAGGGGATGTACACCTGTCATGCTTACATGTAGCATGGCTGCCTGAGCTTTGAACTCCAAGCTAGTTTTGAGCGGAACAAAATGTGTAATGTTTAAAAATAAATATGGAGTGTCTTTAAATTTCAGTTTTATTCATCACCGTTGTATTGGAGTTGTGACATTTAATAGACATTAAGGGTGAGTGAGAGAAAAAATAAAAATAAAATTAAAAATTAAAAAAATTAAAATAAGTATATAAAAATGTAATTCACTTATTAAAATCTCTCTTCTAAACATCTAATGTTCATGCACCAATATCTGCCCAAGCTCTTGTTTTTGTATCATACCATTGAGAAAACGGAAGGGGAGCTCAAAGGGAGCCAAAGCCGTGGGGACCAGTGACACTTCAGGGTTGAAGACGAGGACGTATGTACTTCCATTCTCACCAGGGCTGTTCTCCATGATAGCAAGCCTCTGTACAGAATAAAATATAAAGTTAGCATACAGTATGTGTTATGTGCATCACACCGCCATTCCAAAATACAGGTTTTGTTGTGTTCAATGAAAAATAGGTTACTTACAGTAATGTGGGTCTTTCCTTCTACCAAGTTCATTTGAAAGCTGTTGGTTTTACTTTCAAACAGAGGGAGGCTTTTGTTGCCTTCTCCACTTGGGTTCTTTATAGAAACAACCACCATCCCGTTCAGGTCCTGTCCTGCTGGATTTCCATATGAATCCTGAAATTAGTCAAAACAACTAAATCAGGCTGTATATCAGCTGATAAACACCCAAACTACAACCAAATTTGCAGATATCTAACTGAAAAACATAGATGGTTTCTGCTCGTTTATAATGAGTAAACATTAAAGCCTCACCATTATCGTCAGCGTCATATTCTCCACTAAGGTTCTGTTGGCAATGACCTTACTGTAGGAAACAACTGGGGTTGGTGGCTGAGAGTCGGGTGCCAGTTTGGCAGGTTGATTGGCCACAACATCTATAGCAATCTAGGAGACAGGAAACAGTGCTGAGGTTAGAGTTCCTCTCAGGATAATGACCTACACCCCCGCAACAACTCAAACAACCACTTTCCTGTTAAACAGATATGAGAGACAACACTGTGGAGGCCATTTCCAAATGCCTAGTATGTTTTATGTCAATTGGGTGTGTAAGAAGATGGGCTCAAGATGGGAGTTACCGGACATTACCAGAATTACAATAATCCAAAAAGAAAATAAACAAAAAGGTATGTATTATCATTTCTAACTCAGCATAGGATACAACACGCCTGAGTTTTGCAAAGTTTCTGAGGTGGACAAAATAAGTGCAGGTTAAGGACTTGACATGCTTGTCAAGGTTTATAGCCTTATCTGGAAGTGTGTGTATGGCAATAACTCATTAACTTGCTGTGATGTTTCCAGATGTTAGGTTCAACCAACCTGATCACTGTACAGGACATTTGTTTTGTTTATTCGTAGAAAAAACTGGATGCTGTGCTTTCCAACATGTTCTGGGATCTCTTTATCTCTGCAGTGAAAGAAAACAAAACCCAATATTTACATTTCTTACAAGGAATACTAATAAGTAGGACAGAGCCAGGCAGGCCGTTTTTTTTGTTTCCAGTATTTATGCTAACTTCATATTTACTGTACAAATAGAAGAGTGGTATCAATCTTATCATCTAACTCTCTATTACTTCAAACATCCTGCAACAACCCAGAGAACAGAACAGAACAGACAGGATGTAAAAGCATTTTACCTGAAGTGAAAACGGTCATTCCTTTCATTCTCCATGGGTTTACTACACTTCAGCTCAATGGCCTAGACAAGGGAAGCCAAAAAATATAACTCCAAAAATATAATGATAGTTTCAATGAAAAGCAAAAACAAATGATTGACAGTCCCTCTGTCGGTAAGTGAGTCACTCACCGTTTGTGGAGGTGTTTTTGCTGATGGCACTCCCTTCCACAGAAACATGGATATAGCAGCGGGCTTGAAAGTTGTAATCGGGCTTCCTTCGTCAGACACCACAGTTACCGAGAAGACTGAACAGACACACACAGCTGCCCTTAGTTTGCTAAGAGACACTAAACTGCTTGCATATGGTAAAACAAGAGCTCAGAAAAAAGACAGAGAATAGAAATGCAAACCTGGGAGGATGCCTCCAGCAGGAAGCCTGGCGTTCGTGTCATACTCCACTGACAGGCTGACAGGTTTGGTGGAATCAGGGATGACGGTGAGATTCACCGATGGACCAGGGATGGGTTTCTGGTTGAGAGAACCTTTAAACACCAACTGATAGTACCCCCTAGTGGAACAAGATGATACAACACTCCCAAGAGTAAATGGTGGGACATATCTCATGTATACAGTATTGGAAATGTGGGCGACTGTTGATACAATCACTGATGTTATAATAACATTACGATGATTAAAAAAATGCTCCTTTTTATATTTTATTATAAATAGAAACTCACTTTGGTCCATTCAAACGGTTAACAGTGAAAGAGGCTTTCCCTTCTGCGTTCACAGGTTGTGATGTAACAGCTGTCGTCACCTAAAACAAGAATGTCTCATTACATTTTTCCACATGGATCATTCCGTACAACTGAGAAGTTCCTGGCCATTACTGACTTTAAAAAAAAAAAAAACACAAATGGAACAGGGTAAATGGTACATATATATATTGCTTGTCAACCTAACCTTTAGTGTCTGGGGTGAAGATGTCAATTGTACCACCACCCTCCGGTCTGTAGTGGGGTTTCCCCACTCATCACACAGTTGGACGAGGAATGGTGTGGCGATGCCTTGGTCATTAAACACCTGCAAAGGCTTATAGATACAAAAAAATATACAGTATAACACAACTGTGAACTTAACATGCTCATATTATGCTTTTTGGCTTTTCCCTTTCCTTTATTGTGTTCTATATATTTTTTGTTCATGTAGTAGGTTTACAGAGTGAAAAAGACCCAAAGTCCACTCCAAAAGGACTGTAGTCCAGCCTTTGTTCCATGACAAACGTGTGTCTCTTTCTAACACGTTATAATGCTCGCCTAGCTGCTGGCGTGGGACTCCTTCCTTCTCTGCAACTGACTAGCTAGCTGTGCTGACCTAGGTACTGTGCATGTGTGACTCCCAACAAAGATGGGACAGAAGTGAGATGCTTCACTCTGTAGCTAAAACACAGAGCTCAACACACAGGATGAAAAGAGGAGCTGCAGCAGTACAACAAAAATATGGTGTTTTTGAAATTAAACTATGTAAACCTATTCTGATATAACCTCTGAATACTATTATGAACTTTAAAATGAGCATAATATGAGCCATTTAAAGCATCAAAAACAATTAGTATTAGCTTTAAAGCATTATTTAGAGCGTTTATGCTTTTATTTTGAGAATGTATAGCAGAGAGGAGACAGGAAATGAAGGGAAAGAGAGGGGGAGATGACATGAAAAAGTCCCCAGCCAAACTCAAACCAGGAAGGTTGTGGTTAATTGGTCAGCTTCTTAACCCCGTAGCCTATCGGGACAAAAAAATGCTTTCATACCTGCTCGGGCCCACTGCATAGTTTAAGCTCCGCAGGGACACCAGCGACGACTTTAACTATGATGCACTCCACATAACTCTTGTAGGTGAAGCACATCTCTCTGTGGCCAGGAGTCCCGGACTGGAACCGCACCCCCGTAACCAGAATAGAACTGCTGTTCTCCTGGTTTCAACAAACAAAGTGATGATCAATTCATCAGTAATCATCAGTTTATCTACACAGTTATGGAAGAATTATTCAGATCCTTTAAGTAAAAGGATTGATAACACAATCCTACACACAAGTAACAGTCCTGCGGTTAATTTAATGTTACTTAATTAAAAGTACCTAAATATGAGCAGCAAGATGAACTTAAATTAAGAGTACTCATTGTCACTATTACATTATTATAGAGTATTTATTTATTGATTTTTTTATTCAAACAGGTAGTGTCATTCAGATCAACTAATTGTTCATCGTATCAACCAACTAGCGCATACTGTATGTGTGTATATATATATATACATACATGCAAGCATACATACATATATATACATACATTAAAAATGTTAAGGAAAAACTCAGGAGCAGCCCAACTCCTAATGACTGCTGGGTTCTTGCCCTGCCTGTAATAATTTGCGCCACAAAGACACTTCCCTCAGTCAGGAATGCTTCTGATACTGCCTTCCTTAACTCTCTCATGCATACTATATATCATGTGGTTGGCTTTTTAATGGTGTGGAGGTTGGAAAGGGAGAGATTTAGGGTGACCTCCTCGCCCAAGGTGTCACAGTATGCGGGAGTAAAAGGGAACTAAAGCCTCATATCACATATTGTTAAACCCATCACGTGCTACAAAAAAACGTGGAACACTCTTCATGAGCTATTTAGTAGAAACTTAAAACTAAATAAATATGACCTCTTAAAGTTTGGAAAAAGCTTAGATAGAGCTCGGCTGAACAATTCCTTTAATAATCGGAATTCTAAGTCAAGTTTTACTTTAAGCTTGTGTGTCTATTTTCCCACCTGCCATTTAAAGACAACAGACGATTTGTCCAGACCCTCAGCTTCCACAGTCACATGGTTCTTACAGGTGGAGGTAAGCGTCTTGGTTGCATTATCATACTGGTCCACAAGCTCCAAGTCTGTATAAGGAAAAAGAGGTGTGTCATCTTGTATGCAATTATATCCTCAAAAGATTGTTGGGTGATTAGGGTTTATACTCACTGATGTGTACAGGTAGGATTTCCCCCAGCTTCAGTGTGCTTTGGAGTAGAGTTGCTTTCAGTCGTACTGGTTCATCTGGACGAGGCCTACAAAAAAACAAAACAAGCAGGGATGCAGACCAGTCTGGATATGGATATTTAAAGAAATGTTTGATTTGACATTTTGGGTAATTCACTTATTTGCTTTCTCTGCCGAGAGTAAGATGAGAAAATCAATGATACTCTTATAGTTTGTTTAGCCCAATATAGACTGGAAAAAGGTGACAAAACTTTCATTTTTATTTTTCAGTTTTTGTACACATTTTAGAAACACTTCACTCACAAAAGACCATTTGTATATCAATTATTCACCTAGTGCTGCCTTAATGTTGTGGAGATGTCTTTTAAAACACGGTGGAATAAAAAAATCCCCAAATGGGAGTGTGCTTTAGAGGTGCTGATAAGTAAGTTTATTTTAACATGTGACAGAACCCAGCTAGCTGTTTCCCCTCCCTTTCCAGTCTTTATGCTAAGCTTACAGATTACTTGCATATTTATCGTACAGAAATGGGTATCCTTCTTCTCATCTAAATCTTGGCAAGAAAGTGAATATGCATATCTTTAAAAATGGAACCATTCCTTTAAATTTACCAACACTGAATCTCAGCTTTGAGTTGGTTATGTGTCTTACGCTATGCTGAAGGAGACAGACACACTCTGGTCATGGTAGGACACCTGGTAGAAGCGTGCTTCCTGCACCTGCGTGGGCACCTGTACGGTAGGCAGCTTGCCCTGGAGCAAATCCTTCAGATTTACATCTACTGTCCAGTTAACCTTAAACACAGTCAGTGGGAACAATGAAAAGTTAGAGCAAAAAGCTGGAAATACAATACAATCACTCCTAAACAGATGATTTAGTGCAGAACTGGTTTGGTTGATTTATTACCACACAGCCAGACTACAGTTTTTTTTTTTCTTTTACAGATGTAAAATATTGCTCTGAAAAATATGCTAACTAAAAACCAACATCTGCATAATATGAGAGTACAGTAAACATGACAGGAAAACAATGCATTATACAATATATGCCAGACACACCTTGATCCTGGAGGCTATTTCAGCGGTGGGAGGTACCTCTTTGCCAGCCTCATCATACAACTTGTAGAACAGGTTCTCCAGCAAGCCTCCAGCCAGCCACTCTATCTTGTCTTCGTTCCTTAGCATCAAATTCTCATCACCCTCACTATAGAGCTCCATGCGGGAGACTCTTGTGCTGGGCACCACCTTCAGGTCCCTCACAACCATTGCAATCTTCTTCTTCTTCTTCTGATTCTTGTGGGAAAATAAATAAGGGATGGAGACATCATGTCCATTGTTTCTTTGTTTTGTTTTTTAAAAGAGAATGTACTATAAAGCATGGAGCTTTGTTTTTGTTAATTTTTTTTTGTACTTACAGACATCTCAAAATGAACTTTGAGGTTTTGTGGTTCTCCCTTGATCATTTTCAGGTTTATGGGCTTTGTCACAAGCTGTCCAGCTCCGGTGGTGCTGCAGTCAGTTGTCACCAGTGGAAACCCCTCAACCTTATTTACAAATAAAAGGATAAGTTATATATTCATGCAGTGTATTTCATCAAATAAAAAATAAAAAAAAGAGGGAGAGTTATTTAATAATGATAATTCAGTTTATGTTGTTACATTAAAAGAAAGAGGGTGGAGTTGTAGGGAGAGTAAGAGGAGAGAGAGGAGAGGAGAGATCCAACACAGGCACGGCTTTACAGTAGAAATTAGAGGATGGATACCCGACCCGAGCCCGACGGGACCCGACGGGACCCGACAGATTTTTAGAAAGGATGCTCGGGTTCGGGTCGGGCTCGGTCACATCAGCGCGATAAGGCATTGAACATTTTGAATTTAAAACAGCTTAAAATAAATGTCAAATATTACCCTAACATCCGTCTTCCTGTGTGCTGTGACAACGAAAGACGTGCGTATTAAGCTCCATGTGGCAGCGCAACGATGGAAGATGTTAAAAAGAAGTTGGCCGCAGGAGATTTTAAAACTATTGAAAACGAAGGAAAGTCAGCTGTGCATTGATGCGCTCATCTGTTGACATTTCCGAATGCCTTCCTACAATTGCTTAATAAAAGCGGCTTTCCACACAAACAAACGTACATGTGTCATTAGTATGAGAAACAAATGCGATTTTAACTGTGTCGGGCTCGGGTCGGGCTCGGACAGAAATATCTTAATGCCTGTCGGGCTCGGGTCGGGTTCGGTTACTGCTCTGTCGGACGCGGGCCGGGCTCGGACAGAAAAATCCGGCCCGATCCGCACTCTAGTAGAAATGGGTCACGTAACGCAAAATTAAACCATATCGATATAAACACTACAGCGGATGCGAGGACATTAGGTGCACCGTTGAGACCTAGAGGAAAAATATTACTCGCGCCCTAAAGCCCTGTGAGCTAGCAGATGCTAACTAGCACGACTAGCACTGGTCACTGCTGTTGTCTGAAAAACAATACAGACGGGACAAAATGTTGCGTTTGCTGGTAAACTGGCAAACCTTGAGACCGACGTATAACCGACTGCTGTCTGTTGTGGAATTTTCCTCCCGTTACTCTGTCCTCTGTGACTGTCTACATCTAGAACTAAGCTGTGCGGTGGCGGGAACAACTCCAACTGGCACATGATCAGACAGTGGTTTACGGAGGGGTAGATGGGCTTTGCAAAAAACCCGGAGCGTTCTATGAAATGACGCATTTATAAATAAATTAAAAAAAAAAAAATCAATCGATCACGCAAATTTGATCGTGGGAAGTCAAAATCGTGATTAAAATTCAATTAATTGTGCAGCCCTACATACAGTGACTTATTAATCAAACGCAGCATTTCCCAACTTCTGCACACCCATACCTGGCAGCGAACAATCTGTTTGGGGTGAACAGTGATGTTTCCGGCCTCATCATGAACTTCAACTTTAAACATCACAGGCTTTCCATTCTGGACTGTGATTGGGTTGTCATCTGGTGTCACATGAAGAGCATGTGCATCACCTGAAAAACATTCATCACAGGGTGATTGTCCAAGTCAAACTGATTGTTACGTTTGCCGACCAGTCCGTTAAATATGAAATCAACAGTTATATAAAACAGAGAAAGACAGTAGTCCTTACATTTAAGAAGCTAAAACATGTTTTGCAATTAACTTGAAGTTTCATTTACCCTTAATTCGTTTGATCATAAAAGTTATTGTTTCAACTCTAAAAAAACAAATATGTACTGTATAGAATATACATATATATCAAGCATTCAACCAATCAAGGTCACTTGTTGTTCAAAATGAATAAATAAATGCAGTCTAAGTGAGGTCTTACCAGGAAGAAGACTGATCGGGATGGCCTGTGTGTCTTCCTTCAGGCCAGGCATGGTCACTCTCAGCTCATATGTCTGCAAAATACAAGTTTGAAATAAAGTGCTGTTGACTTTTGGCTATCAAACGGTTTTGTTTTTTGTCAAATTTTGTACTCTTGTCTACAGGGCTGAAATTTCTGTTTCACTTTTTGCATCTACCTTTCTAGTAAAAAGCAAAATGATGTCTTCTGAGATTGTTGTTCTAACCTTTGACTGTTTGTAATTCAGGACCTTTCCTCTTGCTTTGACACCAATGATGGTGAACGTGGTCCCAATGCTGTCCACTTTGTCGTAACTCAGGTCCAGGCCACTAAATAATAACAATGATAAGGTAAACAATAATCGGACCAAACCTCCCACACCTGGCAAATTAAAAGACATGATGAGGTTTATGATAAACTGAAGATACATGTATACTTAAGCTTACAAATCAGTTACATAAACATGCGGTTACATGAAAAAACAGCCTTTCAAGCAATAAGAAAAGAAGAGGCGTCTTAGTAGGCTGTCCACTAATAACATAGGAAACAACAAAACTAAGGTTAACGATATATGTTTTACAGATTAAGTGGAGTGACCCACCTGCATGTGAGTACAGGTTTAAGATTCGGAGGAGGCGTTGCTGAGTGGTCATAACCATCTTTCAGCAGGAGAGGAATGTTGAATGGCACTCCCACATAAAGAGAGGGGCTCATTGCACCGATAACAAAAGTCTCAGCACTACCCTCTGAAAAGGAAACAAACAGTTGAAGCGTGTGATTTTGGCATGCAGAAAGAATAATAAATATAACAGCCAAAGCTTTGTGTTTTTCCTTACCAATGATTGTGAAGTTGAGTTTGTAGCTTGGAAGCTTTCTCCCTCCAAAGACGGTAGCATTATTTTCAAATAACATAGTGTTCAGGGATAAAGTATACTTCCCTAGGTCGGTCAGTTTCTCTGCAAAAGATGAGATGTTGATACATGATCTTTCAGCAGAAAAAATAAATAAATCAGGGCATCCAAAAAGTAACTAATAATGACAAAGTTGACAAATAAAACATATGTACCAATTTTTTTGAACCAGAAACCCCACTTCGGTGAATGTTGGGCAACAAAACAGACAACCTCTTGATTTCCTTTAGGACCTACATATGAACATTCAGATAAGAAAAACACAGTTACAAACTGAATGCAATTAGAATTAGAACAATGGGCTGGAACAAAGTAGAACTGAAAAAATTAAGTGCCAACAATTTTTTTTTCCTCATTTAACAAGGAAAATCCTCTAGTTCTAACTTTTCAAATGCAAGGATTCGCCACTTTTTTGTCGTCTATAACAGTTAACTGAGTAATCTTACCGGTTCTCTATCAAGTAGGAGGTACAAATGTTACAAATGTAATAGCACTGCTTTCAGTGGCACTACAATAAAATAGTTGTTATCCTAAAATTACCAATTCATTGTGTTTAACATTTTACTTGCTATCACTATATATCAAAACAAAGAACAAAGAAGCTCAGATTAAAACACAAAAATGGAGAGGTGTGACTTTATTCTCTGCTCAGGATGCCTTTACTACGCTATCTTTATATAGAAAATATTTATTGACTGCTATATTAATGTGCTAAATATCAAGTAAAGCCTCTTAAATTAGTTGGCTTACTGTATTACTACGTTTATCTCTAAAAAGTAGAACACAGCATAGCAGCTGTAAACATCCTATCAGGTTCATCAACTCGTAACAGGGTGAACAGCACTTCTGTATTGCTTTGCGGCTCTCTACCGGCTATAACCGCACTATGCAAGTTTGCCAGATTGGGTCGCGGATCTGTAGTTTGAAGCGGGAAAAGTTCTCTGTTGTCTTAAAAGAGTGAGTTTATTTTTTTTTTACCGTGCTGAAAGACTTTGAGTTCAACAATCAGTTTTTTCCCTCCTTGGCCCACGGCTGGCATCTTGGATAAAGACTCTCCCTTCTTGTTTAGTATTTCGATTTTGAGCGGCCCTGAAATGATGCGAAAACACAAAAACAGTGAGGCGTTTGTCCTTCAAGAAAAAGTGCATTTTTCTACATGATCATGTTTCACAGATAATTGATATGTTTACCGATTGGAGTCCCAGCCATACGAGCAGCATTCTGTGGCCAGGGTTTACCTTCTGGCCAGCCCACTTTCAGAATCTCTGGAAGCCTGTCACAAAAAATACACTTTACTTTTGCTGAAAAAGTCTCGTCAAGCTTAAACCACTATGTCTAGTCATGACAAGGAGATAAGGTGGGGGAAATGAAAAGGTAACATAAAATACTTCCAATTGAACACCAAATGAACCACATCTAAACTAGAATTACCACCTTGCGGTTGTATGACTCTGCCCACCAGTCAAGTTGCAGTTGTGAGGCATGTCTACTCAAATTTATAATATACTGTATATACTTAGACTTTAAGGCAATTTATTAAAAAGTGTAAGGATTTTTGGCAAAAACATGGATACTTTACACTCATCTTCAACCCAAAAGCACAGAAGATCTATACAATCACCGCCGTTTGAAGGTGGGCCCCAAAATTAGTGTCACTAATTCAGTATCCAACTAAATAACAATTGTCTTCATTTCATTATTGAGCTGGAGGTGATGCAATTAAATTCTGCTGTGCACTTGCCCTATGAAATAGAAAGACATGCATGTCAATGTTGAATCTGTTAAATTCCATTCTGTAAAAACTCTGAACAAAGCCTCTCTCATCTGTTTATATGGGTACCATACATTTGTAGCATAAATTGTTACAGTCTTGTTTCTTGCTGAAGATGCATCAGTGTGACCCTACCTCAAACCAATCCTCCATTTCTCTGGTGCAGTTCTTTATCTCTCTACTCTCACATCATCGAAGTGGATAGAGCAATTGTTCGAAAATGTATATATCCTTATGTGTTTCATTAAACCTTTAAAACATTGTGTCACTTTGTTGTCCGAGATCTCCTAACTGCTTTCAGAAGTCAACTCATGGAGGTCAAGCCAGTTGATGATAGGATACAAACGACAAAACAATCGTGATTGGATTGTTTCACAATAGACAAAGTTAAATCTGTAAATGTGAAATATTTGTGCTGTGTAGCGGTATATATGGTGGTTTTGCTTTGTGTTATAAACGCATTGTAAAGCCCATATTGGATGCTAGCAGAATTGGATGTTAAATGTTTTCTCACTTGGCGGAATCTTTGGCGATGTTTTTCTTGATGGCTTCATCAGTAGCGCTCTTGTCAATCTTGGAAATGGCTATGGTCTTGATCTTGTCGTGAAATGCTTTGGGTTCCTGGAAAACAGATTTGTTTATCAATGTCATGCCAAATACAAGTCAATTTGCCATTTTCACTAAAATCAAAGGCTTGTACATCACATTTCCTACATATACAGTAAATGTCGAAGAGAAGCGATTCCAGAGAAAGTTTCCGGTCACTTTAAAATGCGAGGAGCCAACTCATCCCTGTTCAAGTATACAAAGTTTCCTGATGCCATGTTTGAGTACAATGTTTCTGTTAAATACATTATTTAAGCTTTCAAAAAGTCAAAATTAAAAAAATTAAAAAAATTCAAATAAAATCTGGCAGTTTTTCAACATACATTTACAACATAAAATGGCTTAAATTACAAAGACAGCAAGAAAAATAGACTTGACATAGTATTGACATGCAAGAAGAAGCCTTACTTCTATCACTTTATCAAACTTCAATATTCCTTCCTTACCAGAGCCACTTCGACCAGTCCCCCTGTGGCAAAGACATCTCCGTCATGTTCTCCATACAGCAAAAAACGAACCACGCTACCATACATAATGGGCAGTGTTCTCTGAGACTTCACCTGTATAAAAACGAATGTCAGTATCAATATAGAGTAGAGAATGATCGGAATATACACTCAGAAAAAAACAAAGCAAACTGATGCTCACAATTTGGCCCGTTTTGTAAATTTTGCCGTCCCATTCAATGGAGGAGAATGTCGACCAGGGATACTGATCTCTCTTTACAGGCACATCTGTTCTTGTTATGGTCTCCATATAGTCCACAAACTTTATTTGCTTGTCCCACTTCTCGTGACAGTTTTTTAGCCACTGTGTAAACTCCTTCTGAATGTTTCCTCTTTGTTTCTGTGGACATAGAAATACAACAGTTCAGCATACCTCCTGACAGTTCTTATATTAAAACAAATGGACTAAAATTGCATTAAAATTAAGATATTTGTCCACTAGGAACTCCAAAACAGGCATTCTAGGTGTCGTGTATCGGAAGGCTGCTGAAAACTGACACTCAGCCCCACATCAATGTGCAGACAGAAGAGCCAAAATAATGAGCTAAAAGCTGTTTAGAGCTGCAGATTTGTGCATCCTTTTTCTGCACTACAAGAAACCCTTTTTGACATTATGCCAAGTAATTTGATTCAATTTTAAAATGAAATACTTTGTTTAATGCCGCTTTAATCAATCTATAGTCTAGCAATATTCCTGTTGCCACTTCCAATAACAAATATCAACATCAGCAGCAGTAATTATCAAAGAAATGTGTATATGACCACCTGTCCATTAACAATTCGTGTGAAGATAGTGTCCGTGTTCTTCAGCATCAACTCCAGCTCCATGAAGGTGAGCTTGTTCGTGGTGACCATAAACGTGTCATCAGTGAAAAGCACCCCTGACACCCGACTGTAACACTCTGCAAGCTCCTTTGCTCCTTTACTCTGACTACACCAGTCAAATCTGTAAAAAATGGACAGCATTTATGTAAGAAGACCAACATACTTTGCTAATACTGTAATAAATAACTAACTCTTACATAACAGGTAGCAAAAATGTATGAACTATAAAAAGGATGTAACGAAATAGTTTAAAGTATTTACTCAGACACTGTGGTGTAAGGTATGAGCCGTCCATTCCAGAAACAGTTAAATATTGGCCTTTTCCCTCTTGCCTGATGCAGGACTCCAGACTCATCATCGTCATCATCATCATCATCATCAAGAGAGGCTGATAAACAAAAAAACAAAATAAACTTCACAATATATATTTAATTTAAATCCAAATCTGTCATTTGTGATTATGTTTATTCAATACAATAGAGTTTGAATACCTTGGGCAGCATCAGGGTCTTGCGGGTAAGTCTCCTTGTCATAAAGGAAGGGATGATACCGAATAATTCCCTCCACCATGCCAGTGTTTTGTTTAGTGTAGGCCTTAAACTCAAATGTGTCGGCAGCAGTATTTATGTACAGAGACTGCATGTCATTCTCAACTTCCCTAAGATTTATTGCACGTGGACATCTGGGAGGCTTCTCACGCATAGTGATCTGATTAAAAGAGTCACATGATAATTAGCTGAGAAAGACTGCATTAGAGCATAAGCAGGATGCTAAGAAGTACAAGTCACTCTTGTCAACAATGAAACCCTTCAAGAACCGCTGCCTCACCTGAATGTCAATGTTAGGGAGATGATCTGAATTTGTAGTGCTGCTACCCATTTCCTTTCCATTGGCTCCATGAATGTAGTAGTGAAATATGTGCCTGAAGAATCGACAAAACACATCATTTTTACATTAAATCAATGAAACCAGTCAACTTGGGACCAGTTAAAGGGTAATGACCGTGTTTTTCAACCTGGACCCTATTTTCCTATGTTTTTAAGTCTAAGTGACTGATGGGAATAATAATCTTTGACGTGTGTCCAGTAATAAGCAAGACCACTGCATTTGGCAGTGGCGAAACATGCTACAACATAAGTTATGTGGCAATTGTCCAGCTTGTATTTACCTTCACAAAAGGGCTCGTTTTGCCACTGACAGGCTCAGATTAATATTCTGACAACATTATGGAAAGGATTTCTAAGGTGGTCGACCTGTTAAAGAGTAAGAGCCTTTTTTTAAAACATAAAAACATCCGCAAAATTGTGTTTGCCACACCAACCAGACCCCATGTAAATAAGCCATAATTTTAGCATCATAAAATACACTTCATTCAAAGTCAACAAAAACAAAAAATAAACTATGAAAAGACGTTTAGGGTCACCTTTCCACATCTGGTTAAACAAAAAAAATGCCCCAAAGAGGTTTTAAAGGTCTCTCTCTGAAGGGATCCTTTCCATAATGACGTCAGACACTAAGAATATTAATCTGAGCCTGTCAATGGCAAAACAAGCTCTTTTGTGATCTTTTAAAGATAGATAATTTGCCTGTTAACTTACACTGTAGCGTGTTTCGCTGCTGCCGACTGCAGCTGTCTTGCTTAATGCTGGACAAATGACAAAGATTGTTGAGCCCATCAGTCATTTAGACACAAAAATAGGAAAATAGGGTCCAGGTTAAAAAAAAAAACAGTAACCATTTTAGATTTTTACATGTCAGTTTTCCAAAATGACTTACATTTGCTAAATATATGTCAGAGGCTGCACGCCTCTAGAGCAACTACGGGTTAAATGTCTTGCTCAGGGACACATTGGTTGATGTATTGCAGTGGGAATTGAACCCGGATCTCCCACACCAAAGACGTGTTATATCCACTGCGCCATCACCAGTATATATTAGATGGTGTGAGTGAATGAACTCACGCTAGCTGTCTGGGCCATGCTGCAAAATCGTCTTTCAGAAAGGTTATATGCTCGGGCAAGATTCCCATAATGATCACGGCTGTGAAGCTTTCCTTTGCAGATTCCTCAGCAATAAGGGAATGGAGGAAGCGCTCATCATCTTTATTCACATGTGAAGAGTCACCAACCTGCAGGTTAAGGATGAAAGATCACACAGAGGATAAATAGCAGTTATGTTAACACAAAAAGCGTCAATGGCTTTGTTAGGAAAGTTATTACAAAAAGACAACAGAGTCACTGGATTCAGTTTTAAGTTTGTTTACTTGCGCAAGGAGCCGATCATATACACCCACAAGGTACATAGATGGACTGAAAAGCAACTTCTTCAGTTCTCACTTTAACATTGAAATTCTCCCCTCCTTTCTCTATGGCTACCATGGCAAACAGCTTCACCATCTCAAAAGCTCATTAAAAACCTGATATGTGGAGATAGTGAAGCAGTCAAGAATCTGGAAGGAGGAAGTCTAGTCAAGTTCTTTGACGATAAATATAAGAAATGTGACCTTGGGTTTTTAAGACAAGGATGGTTATTATCAGTCAGTAAAAGTATCAGAGATATTTACTTTAACAGTTACATTTTCTGACAATTTCATACCATAATTAAGTTATAAGTGTGCATTTACTTCATCTGAAAACCAGCGCCCGTACCTTCCTGTTTTTAATGGTCCCACTGTAAATATCTTCTTTGTTCTTTTCTTTTCTCTCAAAGTCCTCCTTGGATAGAACTAGCTCATGAACATCTGGGGAGCCAACTGGTTTAGTGATCATCTAATAAACAAAGGAAACCAATTTATGATTATGTTTTGCTTCTTCATTTGAACAAAGTCAGTCTGGTGATGCAGTAGGGCTGCTGAGGGAAAGGGCTCTGACACAGACAAAAAAACACAGTGACCACTGACAAAAAAGTTTAACCTCAACTTTTTCTGTGATAACTTTCTACATTCGTATTCCTCTTTTTGATAGTTGTTACCACATCTGGTAATGCTGCATTCTAACCATTTTCACAGAAGACCTACCCTGGCTGAGTCACCGATGTAGAAAGCAGCCTGTTTTCCTCCAACTCCAAAGTAGGATATATCACTGTTGAGACTACGAGGGACAAGATCAGGCCGGACATACCCATCTTGCCTACAGTAGTGGAGTAATAAAATGATACAACATTGGAAGCATACCGTGGACAATCATGGCTAACCTGAGGCTAGAAAGTAAAGAAGGTAAAGCGCACCAACCTTCCAAATGTGCCATTTTCCCTGTTAAATTTAGAGAGTCTGTACACTGCCCAGTTATTGAGCTGTTTAGAGGTCATCCCGCAGCCATTATCTAAGACAATCACTGCAGGTTTTCCAAGAGTTTCATCAAACATCTGATAACACACAAACACAAAGAGAGAGAGAGAGAGAGAGAGAGAGAGAGAGAGAGAGAGAGAGATTTTAAGTCTCTGGACAACATGACATCAATGTGAAACCAATTGTTTTTCCATTACATGGTACCTACTCAACTTGTCTCTATTCGCCATTTTTGGTTTTCCATTATGAAAAAGGTTCCAAGAGTCACTAATCACTGCAACATCATCGCTAGCAACAGACGGGGTTGTCCTAAACAAACCCGCAATTTTTAAATGTTTAGCCAACAGTGTTTTTTTTTTGCTGCAAACAAAAGGTGTCTTCTGTGTCAACAGCCACACGCCAGAATCTATTTGTGGCATTACGTCACGGCAGTTTCTGCAGTGTCGCTATGATGACCAGCCACACTCACCTCACGCAGTACTACATCTGCAATGGAAAATGGCAGACGGGGCACCGCGACCGAGTCGAACAGAGCTGGTAACCACGTAATGGAAAAATATGCAAAAGTGACTTATTTGGTTATAAAATAAAATGCAAATGCAGAACCAACCATCCTTATTTCTATCATCCTCACTCCTTTGTTTTTAGCTGTGGCTGATATAGAGTTGTCTATCAGCTCAGCAAGTGCGTATGCTGGAAGAAAATAACAAGTAGCAAGTTATGAGTGATCCTATGCAGCTTAATGTTTCTGTCCATCTCACTATACTACTTTTATTATACTATGTACGCACTTACGCAATGGTTTCTGGCCCGCACTAGCGTAGTACTCATACATGCCACTCTTGATCAATGTATTATAATGAGGCTTAAACGTGATGGGCTCCTCTGTTGCCACTGCCAGAGCTTGGTCCTCCCGTTGCAACAAGTGGAGGGTGCTGTCATCCTGAAGCTTCTCTACAATGAAAGAAATGAACCATTGTAAATGGATATAAATACAGACTAGGGCTGGGTACAAAATTCAATACTTTTTAGGCACTGGCCGAATTGCCTTTAAAGTATCGACATTCAAAAAATGCCTTGTCATTCAATACCCAATTTCAATCCCATCATAAATCTAATTATTGTGCCAATTAGCATGCTTCTACCAAGATCTAATAATGTGTGTGATTGGCTGTCTAATGTTACACATCGTGGAGGCAGACAGGAAAGACTATGCTACAGAGACGGGGCTCAAATAGTAGGAGGTAATAGATATATAAAATAGTACAATGATGTGTAATGTTGTAATTTTTGTGTAATCCTTTTTGTTTTATAAAATTGGTATAGAAAAAAGTATCATTCAAGACCGGGTACAAAAGTCACGGTGTTGGTACCAACATTTTTGGATGATACCCAACCCTACTAATAAAATTAACTGAGAGTCAAGTAAACAGAAAAACACAGCAAATTAAGAACAAAGTAATAAATACGTACAGGGTGGTGACATTTGCAGTACAAATCAGAAAAGCTTTATTGCTAGCTAGTATGTTTTTTTTTTTTTACACATACAAGGAATTTGTTTTGGTGTTGTAGGTGACACATTCTCTAAAATAAGTTAAGCAGAATACACAGAATACACACACACACACACCAGAAGATTTTGGCAAAACTTCAGCAGATTCATCATTGACCATATCTATAAAGACTTTGTCTTATTGTGGGAGAATGTTGTGTTTTGTTTTTATAAAACTCAAGGTAAAGAAAAGATGTTTTTTTATTATAAATGTATTAATTCTTTTAGCAAAATTTCATATTCACAAATGTAAATTCAGTTCAAAAAAACCTAATTTTATTCTTTTTTTCCATGAAGTTGTACATTATATAAATTAAGATTGTTGGCTAGGTGTTTGTTATTGATGGATTGGGGGCTATGTAGTGTGGTGATCTGTTTGAACCCCCTTTTGTTAAAGTCTCCAAGGACAATTACTAAGTAGTCCGGGTTGGTCTGCTCAACACATAGTATGTGGTTGGCGAGCATGCGGTGTGCGACCTGCACGTTGGCCTGCAGCGGGATGTTAATACTGACCAGAATTAATGAATGGAACTCACGGGGTGAATAAAAAGGCTTACTGTACATGAAAGATTCCAGGTCAACCACAGTTTAACTTTCATTAATAGTAGCATATTGTTTACTTTTGCACCTACAAGGGCGGATTTACTCACCAAATTTGTCAAAATCCAGGACTGTTCTGTCCGTCGTGACCAACACAAATGTTTCATGCTTTGTGATTGCAAATTTCTGTAACAAAATATCAAAACAGTGTTAATTGTTACTTTTTTGTTTCAGTTCCTAATTGTAGGTGGAACAATTATTGATTAGGCCAGTGATTTATTTCACTATAATTCCATCCATAAGTAACACAATGATAGAATGTTAACTATTTAATGGGATTCATACACTTTCTGTAATAACTGATATCTGTCCTCCAGAGTGAACCGAATGGTGTCCATGGCAAAGCTCTGCTATGCATGGCAACGATGTGTTACACTTAGCAACGTCTGATCCCTTACATACTCATTATTCGGCCAGGCTTTCAACACCACATTAGAATGGCTTGGAACAAGGTAACCATGGAACCATGGAACAAGGTAACCAAGGCATCCATAGAAGTCCATAGAACTTCAGACATTACTACCTTACAGTAATGAAATACGTGTGGCAGCGCACCTAGAAGAGCCTTAAATTGTAGTTAATTGCAGTAACGTTACCTAATTTACATCAATGTACAAGTGAAAGGAATAAAAAACGATACAATGTTGAAATTAAGAAAATATATTTAAATGTAACGCCTAACGTTGTAGAAGTTAACATAGACATATTATGTTACAATTTTTGACTACCCTAGCTAGTAGACAGTGTGTTCCCTCAAACCAAAGTTAACTAACATTACCCGGTGCAGAAGTTGAAGAAAGCCATTGAAGTCCAAACCGCTTGTTTCCAGCAATTTCCCCGTAACTTGCTGTTCGTTTTCAGAGCGGCGGTCGTAAACACGGATCCTTCTGCGGACTCTTTCTTCCTCCATTGCGAGGCAGAGAAGCGTTGCAATTAAACGTCTTCCACTTCAGTGTACCTAAGCCAACTAGCCACCAAAGCTACATGTAGATTATAGTTTGCCGTTTTCTTCGTCCGTGTGTAACGTTAACACGACTTTTCACATATCCCGACGTTGATGAAACTGTATTTCATGTGTAACCTCCTCGCAGTCTCGCCTTCCAATCATTGCTATTTAACGTAGTCACTCCCCAATATGAGTCGAGTGCAGTGTTGGTTGCGCATGCTCAGATTTAAACGGTTTACGACATAAGTGTCATACTGAAAATTGTGAAATCCATGAAATAATTAACTTTTCTCATTACAAACAATAACAGAAGATGGAAATCGTTTCAAAAACGTTTTAGCTATCTGATTGATTGCTAACGTTAGCTCAAAACGCCATTCCAGTGACAGCCTTTGTTGTGTTTGATGCTAACTTGTAGCCAGCAGTGAACGAACTTCGTTGTGTAGGTCCATTTCTATTGTATTGACATTACAGTCGTATTGTAGTAGTATTGTATGAATCCAGATTTGAGTCGCACGTGCTCAGATATTAACGGTTTACGGCATAACGTGTCATACTGAAATTTGTGAAATCCATGAAATAATACACTTTTCTCATTACAAACAATAACAGATGGAAATCCTTTCAAAACATTTTAGCTTTTTATAATTGTTTGATTGCTAATGTTGAGTTTTAAAAAGTTAAAAACAATGTTCTGTAAAAAAAATTATTTATGCAGAGCTGCCAACTTTTCCAAAACCTTGGAGTGAGATTTGGGGGGGGCAACCCATTTTTTACTGCATACAAAGCAATTTCTTTGGTTCTTTCAGCATCATTATCCTTCAGGGTTTAAATTGGGATTTGTTATGTGTGGGGGGCTCTCCCTAGGAGGGTCTGGGGTATGCCCCACCTGGATTTTTTTTGAAAATAAACCATTAAATGGCACTTTCTGGAGAGTTTTGTGCAAAAAAAAAGGAGAAATCAAGTCGTACATGATATGTGCAAAACTGTAGGGTTAAGAGCCTTTGCAATGTTGTAGTATCAACAGGTATTAGCATGTAGCATTTACATTAATGTTAATCAGTCATCACTTGATTACACATTGTATTACCTTCTTATGATATAAGAACTGACCCAGACAATGTGCCAAACATAAGGAGCCACTTGAAGAGACAGTAGCATTTGTCAGCAACAGCTGAGAAGATTTGGGTCTGTGGTGAACAGGTCCAGGGGTCCCTGGTGTAGGGACCAGGGACCCAAAGTTAAATTAACGTTGAGGGATCAAAGACCACTGAAATTCTAAAGAATGTGAACCACTGATTTACATAAATTCTAATCCTTTAACCTTTGTGCCAAGGCTCAGTAATGTTTGGCCCTCATCCTCTGTGCTCCACTTACTGTATTTACTTTTTTTGGTAAATAAAGACTATTTGTTCATTTTATAAAACATTGAATGAATTATTTACAGTTACATTTAGAGATGCACCGAGGTTAGAGAAGCACAATGGTGGCCCAACGTTGCATTATCATATATATATAGTATAGTATAGCTCAGATGTGTTTCCTCAGATTTCTGCTCATGTTTACAACTTTGTGCACATTCAAAATATAACTCCTCCCATCTCTAATGTCCGAGATTTGGAGAGATTTTGGTAATATAGTCTGCTGTGCATGTTATTGCTCCGTTGATATGGTAGTATCTTACTCAGACCGTCTGACAGAAACAAAGGCCCATGACAAAGTTTAGAGGAGGCTGTCCGCTGCTCTTCATCGGAGGTCTGCACAGATGCAACGCGTCACTGCCCACAGCAGAGAAAGTCCACTAAAATGAACTGAAGTTGCTACACTACCAGCCGCGCTGCTCACCTCTATCTTTACAGAGAGAGTGGACACGAAGCGACGGACTGGTCTGTGATACTCAGAGCTCATACCTGAAGCCGGGAAATGCACCTGGGATGGCTCTTGAAAAAAATGTTCTCAGTTTGCGACAATTCGAAAATTGTCTCTGAAAGCACTAGTCGATCACGAGCGGCTCAACAGCTAGATCTATAGATAAACTCATCTTTCAGAAATTTGACCGACCGGGTTGACACTTCAGCGTGAGAAATCGGGGGTGTGGCGTGTGAGCGTGTGAAACCAGTCAAATGTGTGAGTCTCACGGCCAATGCGTGAAAGTTGGCAGCCCTGTTTCTGTTTTATGTATACCCTACTCTGCAGCTAGATTGATTCAAAACTGATCTAGCCTTAATTAGCATTTCACTGCTTAACACCAACCCAACCATCTAAAAGTTGTTGATTGGGTCAAGTCTGGCATTTAACATAATGAAGCATTTTGCTTTACAACAAGGAGTAGCCTAACCTTCTGTCTCCAACCCCCTGGTGTCTTAGATAATACAAGGCTAAGATAATAGAATGTTGATTCCTGTAGGCCTATTGTTGTAAGAGTTTCTCATATACATGTTAGAACCCTTTGATCTGTGACCAAAAACACGAGTTAGCTAGTAACATAGCTCAAAACGCCATTCAACGGACATCCTTTGATGTGTTTGATTGCTAACTTGATAATACAGAAGTCTCTCATTAGGATCTTGTAGGCTAGGCCTACTTGTCGCAAAGTGACGCATGCGCGACTCAAATCTGCACTCGACTCACATCGGGGAACACATTACCGTCCTCATCTACTTCCGCCAAATGAAAACAGCAGCAGGCAGTTGAGCACGCGATCTACTGTCGGTATCATTTACAGGGACATCGAGTTGTTTGGACGCTTTGTTGTTGGGCGGGACATGTCTGCTGCTGAACCGTAGAACCACCGCTAGCTAAATTATCGTTGTAATAACGCCAGCTAGTTTGAACCAGTCCGTTTCACGATGGCCGTGGTGGTTCTGAACACGCAGGGCTGGGTTTTAGATGCACGCTCACTTATTGATCAGGGGTATTCGCGTTGCATCCGATTCACAAATAATAATCAAAAGTCATATATAAAGTGCCTTTTCAAAATGCAGTGTTTTCAGAATGTAAAAAGCCATTATAGTGCCAGTGTTGCCGTGAAAGGAGGGAACACGGATATGTTGCAGAAAACAGACAAACCGTCAAAGGTAAATATCGGGCTCCAAAATGACTTCTGGTGCTGTATTCACCTCTCTGCTGTCTGTGACTTGTGAAATACACATATTTAATGCAACGTCAGTTATCTTTTGATTCTTGAAGCAAGTGCACAAAGCTAAAACTAGCAGCTACAATTGCCCTGCAATGATTCCTGAAGATTTTCATTTTTGTCCACCCTAGTTAGGCTATAGCAACCAGGGTAGACTTGTAAACGCCTCTTGGCATACAGTAACAATACAATTCAATAGCACCACAAAGTACAACCTCCAATATGATCACAACATTGAATGGGCTACCTTTTTCTAAGACAAATAGCGAATATAATGAACTTCATAAAGGAAGGATTTACAGTGGTGCTCATAAGTTTAGGAACTCATGCTGAAGTTGACTAAAAAGAGGAATAAAAAAAAAAATCATCCTTTGGAATTAGATCTTAATGCCTTAATTAAAACAAACTGGAAAAACCCAACCTTTAAGGACACCGGCTTTCTTTGTGAATGAATTATGTATTGTAAATAAATAAATGTTCTTCCTTAAAATACAGGGGGCATAAGTATACGCACCCCTATGTTAAATTCCCATAGAGGCAGGCACAGTTTTATTTTTAAAGGCTAGTTATTTCATTGTCCCAGGATACAATGCATCCTGATAAAGTTCCTTTGGCCTTTGGAATTAAAATAACTCCACATCATCACATACCCTTCCCCATACCTAGAGATTGGCATTGGGTAATTTCTGTAAAATCTTCTCTCAGTGCAAATCAAACCAGCTTTTAGGCTAATTGAAATAATAAAAAAAAAATGTATCAACATATTATTAATTTAAGATACATAATTCATTCACAAAGAAAATTGGTTTCCGTTAAGGTTGGATTTTTTTTAATTAAAGCATTAAAATCAATTTTTTTTTATTCCTCTTTTTAGTCAACTTTACCATGGGTTCATAAACTTATGAGCACTACTGTAATGTAGTATTATACTGCATTATGATCCAGCAACTGAGTGAATAGAAATCAGAGTTGTATTAAACCACCTATAAAAACATATAACAATTTTGTACCAATGTATTTGTAAATGCTGTGAGACAAATTCATTCTTCACCTTAAACTGTATAGTTTACAGATTGCTGAATATAAATGATCATGGTAGGTGCCGATTATGTTTTCTCCACTTCTCTTTAAATTAACACATTTTAAAACGCTGGAAAAAGAGACAGAGATAGATTTGATCAAATGTTGTTTACATAATAGAAAAGGCTGTCTGAACATAGCAAAACAAGGAAGGGCTGGAACTATAAATATTATTTTTTCATTATTGATTACTTCGATTGTTATCCATAAAATGTCAGAATATAGTGAAAATGACCATTTGCCAGAGCCCAAGTTGGGGTCATCAGATTCCTTGTTTTATTTGACAATTTGTCCATTTAGTTTACTATCACATATCAAAATCTCACCTCTGATAAGCTGCAGCTAGAAGTTGAGAAGTGGCGCTTACCATTCATCATAAATTTGACTTTCAGAAAAGAAAACGAAAACACAGTGAACTCAACCAGGGGGAAGTTGATTCACAGGCCTTCCATGAGAAGGTAGGTCAAATCTCATTCTTTAACTTTGAGTCTTAGCTGCATGTGTCATCCTTGGAAAGAGATTTATGTCGGTGGAGATTGTTTTAAACGACTGAAATGAATGTGTCACAGAGAACAATTTAAGCTACTTTATAGACTACTGGTTAGTCCTGCAAAGTGAGCGCAGCACAGTACAGGAGTTGACACTTAAACAAAACGCAAGCAAATTCTCATATAGGCCTATTGTTAACAATTATCAAGGCACTGTATTACAATGAATTGGTTACTGTTATATATATACAATAATTAGTATTTATCATTAAGGATGGTCTGGTTATCTGACATAATTTACCAATTAGTCACACGAATCGTTACAACCTAATAATACCCCATAAGCAAGATAATAGAAGATAATAATGCCCCATAAGCACTTAACTTCATTTTTATTTATGCCACTGTGGAAGGTCAGACAGAGCTGATGCAGCAGCAAAGGCTTATTGTAACTAATTTAACCCTATCATTAATGTATTGTATATTATTGTCCTTCCATCACAATACATCTTAGGGTTACCCCATTAATGAACACAACATTCATTTGATGCATACTTAACTGGCTACTTATACTGGTTACATATACCGTACACTAAAGAGGTTCATCTAAATTCCAGCAGTTTAAGGTAGTTACATTAGGTGGTTTCCTACTACCTATTCTATGCATTTCCAAATACAGTCTCTTCCAGCACAAATTTCCTAAATAATAATGTATAATATAATGTGTGCTGATGCAGATCAGGTCTGTGGTCCTGGAGGGAACAAAGTCCTTGGTGGATTCTGCCCGATCCCTCGGATATCTAAACGGTGCAACAGACACAGTGAAAGAGCCTCTTCCTTCTCAGGAGTGCAGCCTTGCAGCTCTTTGTGAAATGGCTAAAGAGATTCCTCTAGTGGACAATGAGGAGCATGAGGAGTGTGTTCAGATACTTGTTGCTGAAGATGGCTGCACGTCACATGTCGACTTGTTCTCTCGGGTAACAGAGAACAGGGCGGACGATGCTACAGTGGTCACACTGATGGGAGAGGAATTTGTAATACCACCACACACAGCCTTCCTGCTTTCTGATTTCACAAGACTACAGCCCCTAGTCCACTGTGAGTACGATGTCAGAAACTGAAAAGTGTGTAAACAGCTGTCCATCTCAAGCAGATTTAACTAAATGTCTTACAGTTGTAGTCACTGCATGAATGTGGTAACTTCATTTGAATGAAGAATACAAAATTTAAAAAAGCTTTAAAACCATGGGGTCGGGGATGGGTGTTCATTGTAAATAATTTTAGCATGACTCATGTGTTTCTCAAGAGAGAGCCTTATTATCTCCCAGCCTGACGTTGTTTACTAAAGGTCCTTGTTTCCCACACAGATGGAAGGAGGTTTGACTTAATAGTTATGGATCCACCGTGGGAAAACAAGTCTGTGAAAAGAAGTCGCAGGTAATGTGGCCTTCAAGCACTTTAGTAGGTGTAAAGCAGAAAGAATGATAAGATAATTTATTATTATTATGTATCTTCTGGGATTACATTTAAATGTTACAGCAGTACATGAAACAACCTAAAAGCAACTGTTATAAATAAATATATAATATATTACATTCAGCAGCTATGGCATACAGTATACACATTACAAATTGGAAACCCTGGGGAATGCCATCGCAGTTTAGCCTTAACACTGATGCCTAGGAGAGCGTTTTTTTTATATAATCAGATGGAACTATTGCCTGTCTGAATACAACACCTGTTTGATTACATAAGAATGTTGCAAAACAATGATATGGCTGTGTCATGAAAACCTCAACAAAATTAGGGAAGGGAAACAGTTGAGAAGGGGAGTAAGGATTGGATTATAATAGTATCTCTTCAAGGCCACTTTTAGAAAAGCAACATGATGTACTGTAAAACTCATATCTGAAGGCTGTGGGAAAAAAGTGTGCAAATAACATTTGGTTTGTCTACGCATAATTGTCTACTCCTGTATTCAGTTGATGTGTACAGGACAGCTAAGTGAACATGTATTTGTTGCAAATAAACCTGCATTGAGAGAACTCCTGCAATCTCTGGTGATAAAAAAATAAATAAAAATAACAATCTGAATTGTAATAGATTTATTTCTCCTTTTTATTTGTTAAATCATTTTTATTATTCTTCAGATTATCTTGGAAAGCATTGGGGGGCCCTGACCCGTCCCCCCGATTTAGAATGTAATGGTGGTGTTCAATAAGAATTAGCATTAGAAGTAGTAATGCATTTATTTGTTACAGAAGGCAGTATAGAGACATTTTAATAATCAGAGTGAAGTAGAGAAGGGTATGGTGGTTCCAGTTACACATCATGACCTTTTAAATATATTTTCTCAACAAAGGTACAGTTCTTTGCCCTCATCCCAGCTCAAACGGCTCCCTATCCCCCTACTGGCCTCCATGAACTGTTTGGTGGTCACCTGGGTCACAAATCGGCCCAGCCACCTGCGTTTTGTCCGTGATGAGCTGTATCCACACTGGGGGCTAGAAGTTGTGGCCGAATGGTTCTGGGTCAAGGTACAGAAACTTTAAATAGATACAGCTCTCAGTCATGAACATCTGACCTATTAGTGTGATTCCATATATTTTACAGGTTTGCTCTTTTTTTCCTTCAGGTAACAACATCTGGCCAGTTTGTGTTTCCACTGGATTCACATCATAAGAAGCCTTATGAAGTGCTGGTGCTGGGCCGATATCGTTCCACTGCAGATGACACCACAAGGTTTGAAATGTTTATGTTGTTTTTGTTTTTTTTGTGTTTTGTGTGTGTGTGTGTGTGTGTCTGTGTCTTTGTCTGTGTCTGTGTGTCTTTGTGTGTGTATGTCTGTGTGTGTGTGTGTGTGTCTGTGTAACAAAACAGAGTGTAAATCGTAATTTCCACACTGGGGATCAATAAACAGTATACATTATTATTGTTATTATTCTGTTTATGCTTTAACAATTAAATAGAATATATTTGTTCAACCACTTTCAGCTCCTCAGAGACGTTATAGGTTTCTGTGGACGATCAGCGTTTGATTGTCAGCGTCCCATCAGCTCTCCACTCCCAGAAGCCATCCCTCTCAGGTATATATTTACATTTTTCTGAAAGCCAAACTAATTGGTGTATCTAAGAAGTACAGTGCTGTTATGTTTTTCTGCCACCAGAGGGCAATGCTGCAACATTAGAGATGGTTATCTTGCTGTACAGCTTCAATGAAAAGATATAATCACTTTCTGCTGTAAAATATGCAAAACCAAAGGCACTAAGTCTAAGACAGTTATTTAAGTTTGTATGGCTGAAATATAAAATATTGATTTTATTCCATGTTATAAGATGACAAAGGTTACTACACAAAAAATGCTGATTACAGTGTGTTGTTATATGAGGAACGAACACACTAAAGTAATACATTATTGATTTTTACATTATATACATAGTAATATCACACTATGTGAATATATAACTTGCTTTTCCACCACAGAAAGTTGTCAGTTTTCTCTAGATAAGCATGTTGGAGGGAAGAAAACTTGTCAAACACAACATGCAGGCTCTCTATTGTATTGATAATAAGAGGAAGACTTGAATCCTTAACCTATAAAACACGTTTGATATGAGTGGAGACTTGACTTCCAACGTGGACTCTGCTTAAAATCACTGTAAAACCCTGACAATGAATATGCAGGGCCTGTGAATAAGCGAGGCTTGACGTCATGTCTCTCCCTCTCAGGAGAACGTGATTTATTGTGCAGTATGGAGAGCAAAACACAGCCAGTGTTTGCCGTCATCCTTTCAGGAGCACAGAAAAGCCTCCACCTCATGAAAGTGGCTAGATCTTCGTAAAATATAATGATTTAAATGATAATGATGCCATTGTGGAGCTGTGATACCATGGAGATTAAGTCGATTAGGACACAGATTGTGTTCAATCGCCTTGTGTGATTCTTTGTTACTGGCCAAGACTCTCAGCAGGTTTCATCAGAACTGTTTTTTTTTTTTTTAATTATTATTATTCCAGTTGCTGTATTTGCTGTTGTGGAGGTTTATTTAATAGTTTGTAATGCATACATCTTTATTTAGATGTACACAGACGGCTGCACAAGATATACATTGCACTAATTATTAAAGACGAAAATAGTATAATAATAATAATTGATTTGCATTTAAAAAACTGTGTGACTTCTAAATGTCCAGCATAACTGTGGTGTTGTGTACCTCAGTTGCATCTCTTTTAACTCCAGTTACTATGACCATTTTGTTGTTCTGCAATAGGTAAGAAAGCTATGTGTGTGGTGGGTGTAGCTCAAATCTATGAGTGTAATAACTGTAAATTGCAGTATGTCATGAAGTATTAGAAGGGCTTGACCCAACTATTGCAGAGCTGCCAATCAAAGCCGCAACACCTATTTGACAAGATAATTTAACACCTCTTAATCGGAAGATTGAAGGATTTTTGTTCACAATACATTATGAAATATAGAAATGTTCAAATATGTCCAAAGAACTTTGGCATTAATCAACCTGAGCCTTCTTGATCTCATCGCTGTCATTCTGGTGCACTTTGTCTAGCATGTCAGGTCTGCTAGGACTAGAGGGCAGCCTGCCTCAATGGTGCAAAGCCACAATCATCAAGTCTGGAGTGTTGAGAAACCCTGACCGACTTCTCCTTCCCTGTCAGATGGGACTCCTATCACTGACATTTTTGGTTGCTATGGAGAGATAAAGGACACCACGGATACAACACATCCTTGCCAGATGGTCAATCTGGAGAAAAAAGAGTGATTTTAATTAATTAGGGTACCCTACTCTATCAAAAATTGTGAAAAAGGAAGTCCCTTCCCAATTTGGTGTTATAATTAGTGGTTAAATGGCTCTTCCTAATATTTAATTGGGGAATGGATCTGTGACAGTATGTTTCATTGGCAGCTACAATATTTGGCTTTCTTAACTATCCCACATTTAAAAATAATACAATCAAATTTCAATCAAAGGGGTAAATTCAATTTTGTTGAGACTGACACTGTAGTATGTCAGATGGTTAAAATCCCTTTGTTCTGGTGTAAAGAGCAGCATTGCCTCTGTCGACTGCTTGTAGAGCATTTAAATTCTCATTATTGATTTAAGTTTTCTCTGGATCCTCTAAAAAGATGTGATTGTTGCATTTAAATCTGATCAGTGAAATCTTTAAACAATTCTTTTTAAGATGAGTAAAGATGCTAAATTCATAGAAATAAGCTGAGATCATGTTTTCTTAACTTGCAGTATTCTCTTGACCACTTGGGGTCAGTGTAACAAGCTCTAAACAAAAGATTAGCATACTATCACCTAATACAGAAAACAGCTGTTTAACAATGAGCAGTTACATAGCAACATTTTCTTTTATTTAGGGACTTATTTTAGTTTAACATTCATTCCTCTTTTTGCTCTGGTTTGCTCTTTACGCTCCCTAGGGAAATACATTGCTTTTTAGCTGCTAAATACTTTTTTCGTTTTGAATTAGCTTTCATTTTATATATAAAAGTATTTCTGCTAGGTTCATTGTGGTAGACATCATGCTTATTTGTAGGCAGATAGAATATCTGGGAAGGAGAAAGGTTGTTTGTGTGTGTGCGCGCGCACGTGCGTGCATGCGTGTTATCAGCACAATAGTAAGAATTTCTGTTACCTTGGGTTATAGTCTGTACATTTAGAAGTATGTAAATGAAAATTAAGATGGGGCCAAAAACAAGACCATCAAAGTAATTTATTACATTGATTCATTGATTGAAGGTATCATTGGAAGGATAGATGTGCTGTATTTATATAGCGCTTTTCTAGTCTGAACGACTACTCAAAGCGCTTTTACATAGTACAGGAAAATTCACCATTCACACACATTCATACAGATGGGCCATCTGCTCATCAATAAACAAGACATTCATCGATGACAAGCATCGGGGGCAAATTTCGGGGTTACATTGCCCAAGGATTCATTGCAGGGATTGAACCACCAACCTTCCGATTGGCAGGCAACCGCTCTACCACTGAGCCACAGCCGCCCAAACATAGTAATAATGCGTGTGTGTGTAATAATGCGTGTGTGTGTGTGTGTGTGTGTGTGTGTGTAGATATATATATAATAAAGTTAATTTGTAATGCACTTTTCGCAAATCCCAAAGTGCTACATGATAAAACAGGTAAGTGCTAAAAATAAAAACACATGGAGAGCATGAAAATAAAAAATAAAATAAACAGAAACAATAAGGAAAGGGTCAAGAGTTCAATCAAAAGCCCACCTAAAAAGGTGGGTTTTAAGACCACGTTTAAAAGCATCCACAGTCTGTGGTGTCCTCAGGTGGTCAGGGAGAGCATTCCACAGCCCGGCAGCAGCTGGGCAGAAAGCCCGGTCTCCCATTGTACGGAGCTTTGTCCTGGGCGGTTTCAGGAGATACGCTGAGACAGATCGGAGGGTCCGAGTTGAGGTCTGTGGGGTGAGGAGTTCCTTGAGGTGGGGGGGGCTTCACCATGGACGCACTGATGGGTAAGGAGGGAGACCTTGTAATCAAGCCTGAGTGAGACAGGAAGCCAGTGGAGTGATTTTAGGATGGGGGTGATGTGGTAATGTTTGCGCACCCTCAACAATATACAGTATATATGGGTAAATAGTTATTTAAATTAGATGTTCAGTGTATCAAGCAAAATTATTATTGAAACCGTGAAAATAGTTAATGTACTGTAATTTAAGTATTGGAGCAGACCTGTAGAATATAATTCATTTGCTCTCACTTTGTGCGTCCTGAATCAACCCCAGAGAGAATATGAGGAGCCTGTAGGCAGAATATAAATATAAAAGACTGAATATGTTACTTGTCCAGAGAGTAGTTTGCCTCAGGCCTCTTTATACGTTGTCCCATTTCAGAGTTAAGATGATAATTAGACCTTTTATTCTCTGCTAAACTTTGAGAGCTGAGTCACAGGTTGAGGTTGGATTAGTCGGAGAGCTGCATGTTTGGCCTTTCTGCTCTGTGACTCTGTCTCCTTGATGTGCAAAGGAAGAAAAAACGGTAGGCAGGACACCACATTGTGCAGGTTGGATTGGTTTGGGGATCAGGCTTTTGAGCTCATTAACTCCCTGAGTGTTGGCTGAGCCGAGTGTCAGGGTGGTTTGAGCATTCACAAGAGCAGACAGAGTAGCACCGGGGCAGAGGAAGTGAAACGTATCTGGCAGGAATGCTGCTCCTGGAACATCATCTCTTTATAGACTCAAGGTCACTGCCAGTTTCCACATAGAAAAATCAGTGCTGTGGCGTGAAGGAGCTGGGCAGTTGCCAATGCTGTCCTCCTCTGTCTATTATTAAGTAAAGCTCCCCCATAAAAAAATGGATGCAGTGCCTTAATCTTACAACCTGAATTTTTCAGGCCTTTGGCCCTTGAAAGCCACAATGTTTACTCCTTGTCCGTTCATTTGAGAGAAAATAAATGAATTGCTAATGTGTTTTTTTGGCCAGGGCATTATACAAACCTTATCCTCCACGTGTGGATACACTTCTTAATCCTCCAAGTACACACACAGAACAAGAAAACGAAAAAAGAAGACAAATGGGGCCCCTAGACACAATCTAGTTATTAAAACACTATCAACTTGATGATTGCATGGTGCATTTTCTTAATTAAAATTGTTTTTCTATTTTAACAGAAACTTCACTTAGATTAGACTTTTGAAAAGAGTAACTTTTCTTGTTTTTGCTGACATTCAGTAGTTTATATCTTTACCATGCTACTGTGATCTGGAAGTGTACTCCAAGGTGGGTCAGTGCACCGTGACATCACTGTTTCAGGTGTGGTTGTAGGTGCAACAGACTTGAAACCAGAGAGGGCACAAACAATGCACAGGGAGTAAGAGGAACATGGACTCAATAAGGGACGTATTGTTTTGTCCCAGAGTAAGTTAAACTAGCCATGATTATTCCTAATTTCTTTCTTTCTTTAGAGGTGTTGAAGCCCTACATCAAAGCTGAAGCAAAGTGCTTGGAGCTGTTTGCCCGAAATCTTCAACCTGGTTGGACAAGCTGGGGAAACGAAGTGCTGAAATTTCAGCACACAAACTATTTCACTTTGACGCCTACAGATGATGGAACAAAAGTCCCAAAAGACGAAGCTGCAGATGACTGCACAGACAAGCCCACACTCACACCAGTGTTAAGCTCACCTGGAGAATCCTCTCGTCATGGTCACTGACCCACTACTGTGGACTAATGACAGTCCTTCAACATGTGTCTCATTTGTACTTCCGTGTGTAATTAATAAAGATTCAACACCAGAATACTTCTATACCAGTTTGTTTTGATCTGTACTTATCATGCATGTCGGACCTTTGGTTTCTTTGGAGGGGGTCTGGGTACATTTTTAACGTTGTGAATCACTGGGCTGTTGATGCATTTGGAGAGATGAAAGTGCATTTTTGTGCAGCTATGTTTTTAACTTCCCACTCTGCATTTAGATAAACAACACTCAAGTTTATTTTTTTGCCTTTTTTGAGTAATCTTTGGCACAATGTGTGTCTTAAGGATGATCAAAGTATTTCTATTTTTACTCATTTCAAGCTGTTTTGAGCTGAAATTTAAAATGCTTGCCACTATAAATCAACAGTCTATATTGAATGCATTTTGTTAGTAGCAGTCCTTTAACAAACCTTTTGTTCAAAGTTTTCACTTAAACAACACACTCCTGCATCCTGTCATGGACGCCCAGTTCTATGCTTACATAATATGTCGGTGATTTTTCTTCTTCCCACTGAAAGACATACTCTCCCTGTGTCACACTTCTAACCACTTCTAAAGCATGATGACCTACCTTTTCCTATCTGTTTGCCTCTCTAATGAGTCTGTGGTTTTCAGAGAGAGGAGAGATGGCGTGGTGGTGTTGTGGGGCCCAGCAGGGCTGTCGTTAAAGCAGATGAGAATGAGTTACGGCCACTGCTGCACAGTACACATCACAGCTAATGGAGCCAGAGTGTGACTCCAGCAGGATCATTAACACATTAGCTTGTCATGCTCTCTGTCTCCCTAACACACTAGTCCATACATATATGCCTCCTTATCTGAAATTAAAGTTTTGAAACAGATTTACTCTGACCTAGGTTGAATGTTGTTGAAGGTCAAGCTAATATCTGTTAGTGCCTACTATTAGCAGGTTTGACTTTTATTCTGTATCCATGAGGTTTAAAGAAAGAATGAATGCAGAAAAAACCATGAGTCATAACAGATGGGATACTGTCATTTTGATTAATTTAAATACAGAAAGTTGGTACAACATCCTTATATAATTACTTACTTACTTATTTTTTATGTTGGCATTGATTATCAGATGGAAAAGATTAGGCTACTTATTACTACTGAAGAGTTAATTTGTATATTACTGGAAGGCTACCTGGCTGCAAATGGCACATAGGAGAAGAGTGGAATAATATGTGTGGGCTGATAGTGACATGGTGTTTTTCTTCAATATCACAGTCAAATGTAAAGTTAGCAAAACTCAGTAAAACGTGGCCAGCTTTGCCTTCTACACCCCATAAGGAGTTTACAAAATGCATTTTTAGTGACTTTAAACTCAGTTGGTATAGTTAGTTTGTGTAGAGGAAAGTCTAAAATGCATTAAAAAAAAACTTTGTTTATAAAATACCTGTATGGACAAGGCCACTATCACTAAAAAGACTTCTGAAAAAGTGTTTTGATGCCAGTTTTCTTTTTCATTTCAAGTTTTATTTTTAATGCCAACATTTTAAGTCACTGTCCTGGCTCCATAGAATGTGGAATAAGATACAGGTACCAAGTCCTACCAGATTGCTTTATACAAAATATACTGTCATTTAATGCAGTGAAGGACATATCCCTCTTTCAGCCTTTCAAAGATTCGACTGAAGGAGGTGCATACACATATAGTCAAATGTTGAAGGTTACTACTAACAATTGAGAAACAACTTAACTGAAAAGAGTCAAATGCCTTAATGAAATGTGTGGGTTTTTTTGCAAGATGGAGATGGAGGGGTACTGAACTTTGCCAGTCAAGTCGCCAAGGTTTTTCCGTTGTCTGCGTTCCCACGGAAACTAAAGACAAATCAAAGAAACTCTCCATTCACCATTCATTCTTGAACATTTCTCAGAAATCATCCCTTATATGGTTGTGTATGTTTCTGTGTCCTGCTTTCTGTGAGAGTGTGTGTAATCTTCCCTGTTGGTCTCGGTGTTCCTGGTATTATTGTTATTCCTGTTTTTGGAATTCTGCCTGTTCCTGTTTTTGTATTTTCCCTGCTCTACTGCCCTGCTGTACATTTGACGATAAAAAGTTGCAGCCCCATTTTCCTCTCATCCCTGAATGTTATGGGGAGTAGCCAGACCCTCCTTGAGCACGCTTTGGAGGAGGGTCTGGCAAAGCAAGACTATATCTGACCCTTTCCTCTCCCTTCTCATCACTGGCTTGTTTTTGCTTGTTCAGCCATAATCTCTGTCTTCGCAAGCACTCCCTAAAAGCCTACAATGCACTGCAAAGTGATGTCACTGTGGGCATCATCTCTCTTCAAGGCGCCAGCAGATGGAGAATGTCCTGTCAAACTCAAGATGAAGCACTACAGTGAAGAACTTGTCCTCCCTTCCTGCTCCAGCTCTCCCTCCTACTCTGCTAAATTAACTTGCACACCAGGAGCAGGAGCTTCACCTTACATTGTCTGTCAATCACCTGATTACTGTTAGCTTTGTGGGGAGGAGATGGAAGAGCATACGTCAGATTTCCTTCAAACCGACAACAGTTCTACCTAATGTGCTGTATGATTTCTCTAAACATCCAGAGGAACCACTAAGAACAAAGTCAGGTCTAGCCCACAGTTCATGGATCTTGAGGCCATGGCCTGTAATTAACACAACCAATGAAATCAGTTATTATAAAAAGTTAATCATTGCGAGGGGTTTTGCGATAATTAATAGGGTAGGAAAAGAAAAAGAAACAAAATTCTGCTGCAACAATTTTTATTCAGTTTTTGGACTTTTCTCTAGTCTTTGATTCTTTTTTATGTTATGTCACCTAGTATTTGGTCCTTAAACTGTTATTTAAATGAAGCCTTTTGAGAAATTCTGAGGGGAATTGTCACTTTGTTGGAACTGCTAACAACTTACACATACGGATGCTTTATGCTGCTATACGCATATACTGTTTGTTTGATGAGCTTCTGTGTTACTGATTGCCATGTCAAATTCCTGTGTGTCTGCTGATGCATTTGGTGAATAAAGTGATTCTGATTATATATATATATATATATATATATATATATACACAATGCTGCGGAGGGGAGTCTGGCTAGTCAACACAGAAAAATGTGCACTGGTTTATTGGCATTTCTTTAAATCAATTAAAACCGTTGTTAGGGGTGTAAAGCACGGTGCCGCTGCAAAATAGCCTAGGGAAGGAACTTGTTTTGGTGGAACGTGTACATTCAAAAGTTGTTTTAATCATTCAACAGAGAACTCAGATTGGACAGATAGTATAGCTAGCTGTCTTGATTTACGAGATCTGAAGAGCAGTTAACCATAGCCCTTATAAATCAACCGGAGTTTAAAATTCCAACACAAAGAAAGCAGAAGGTAACAGACATCCGGCCGAAAAGCGTGAAATCCGGAGGAATTTCCGGTGGCAACAGAGCAATCCTCGAAGTGGAACGTTGTGGATAAAGACTAATAGATAAATAACATGACAGGGAAGGGCCAGGCAGTTTTTTATAAGAGGTTGAAAAGTTGTGAACCTCAGGTTTAATCTTTAACAATGCATTATTTTATAAATGTGTCACATTTTTAATGATGTAAAATATTATTCTGAAACTAATAACTGTATCTGTCAAATAAATTTGGAGTGAAAAGTACAATATTTCCTTCTGAAATGTAGTGGAGTAGAATTATAAAGTAACAATTTACTTACAGCTCTGGAATAAATCTACTTAGCTACTTCCAATCACAGGCTAAGAAGCAGACTAATAAATTTACTTTGAAAAATTAGTGGAGTGTCCCTTTAAATTCCATGACTAGTTTCCATTTTATGGTTGGATAGTAATTAATAGATGTAAAGTGTTGTTGTGATGTTTCCAGATGACCACACCACTAGGTTTTGTTTTAAAAATGAATATATTTAGCATTTTTTAGTGGTCACTTCTTATTCTTTCAGATTTTATTAAAAACCATATTCATTACTAAATCACATTAGTTGTTTGTAATTATCAGCTTAAGTATGCAGTGAACAGATCATGTTAAGCAGATTACTAAGGATCTTAAGTTTCTGTATGGGAGGGGCAGAAATATGAACTGTTCTGCGTTGAATCAATGCAAAGGCTCATGGGAAGAAAAAAAATAACGGTTTCTGTCCTAGTTAAAGTGTGTTTTGATAATGTTCTGTTAATGTGTTGGGTGTGCATTTAAGTTATCTGGGTTTTAGTTTTATATGGTTGATTTAGTGTTCATGTTTAGCTACATTTATTGTTGCACAATAACTGAGTCCCGGATGGGGACTGATGGCCTCTGGGTAGTGAGCAAGTAGTTATTGTCAGTTACGAATGTTTGAAATCGGTAAATCTGTCTCCTACGTGAAACTTTACACAGCACATTACAGTTGTAGATTTCAGTGTTTTATTTTTGGAAAAAAATTATTAAATATATATTCCTAAAAAAACAATATACAAATTAATTCTTCAGTAGTAATAAGTAGCCTAATTTTTTATATAAATTGTTTCTCTGCATGTTAAACTTGATGATTATTTTAGACAACATGATTCTAGAAAAAAATATTTGTTAACTGATAGGTTTTAGTAATGACTACTAATGTAAACTTGATTTGCCTACTGCATCAGTGTTAATACAACTTAACCTGTTAAATTTCACCTTATGTAAAAACTTAAAGGAAAATTCTGGCTAATTTTTATGTTAATCTTGATCACTATAAATGTGCGAGTACTTTCAATTGAAAAAACCCAGACCTGAAACGTGTACAAGCTTCCACTTAGCTAAAATGGCAGTTAATGGGGCAAGTTTTAGAATGCCTTTGTGCCTCTTAACAGACACACAATGCAATTAATACTGTATGTCTGTACAACATGAACAGGGCCCTTCAAGATGCATCAAGATGCATTTTCAAGTCAGACATTGTTTTAATTCACCTACCCTGTCTTGTTCTTGCTGGAGAGTAGCTTGCTTGCCTGGTTAGCTTAGGGTGACCAGACGTCCCCGGTTTCCGGGGACAGTCCCCGGTTTTGGTGACCTGTCTTCGGCTGGATTTGTCCCCAGAAATGTCCCCGGTTTTCACTGTGACTGACAGACCCGAAATTGGAATGAAAGAAAGAAAACACTGACCAAACGGAGCCAATAGTCGCACACCCAACGCACGCAGGCTCAAGACAGACAGAGCCAGCGCTGCTCGGAGCTCAGCGATGTTTTAGAAAGTCGTTTTATTTTTTAAAATCACTGATTATTTACATGGAGTCTGGTGGGTTTAGCGAACGCAATTCTGCGGACTTTTGTTTTTAAAAAAGGATCTAATCTTTAAAAGAAAGGTCAACCTCCTTAGAAATCCTTTCCATAATGTTGTCAGACACTTAGAATATTAATCTGAGTCTGTCAGTAGCAAAACAAGCACTTTATGAACATAAATACAAACTGGACAATTATCTTATTAACTTCCATTGTAGCTTGTTTCTCTGCTGCCGACTGCAGAGATCTCGTTCAATACTGCATCAATGTCAAAGGAAAATATTTCCTCAATAGTTTTTATTGTATACAATACTCAATGAGCTGTAACAGAAACAAGCCCAAAGTAACAAAGCAAAAGCTGTCAAATAAATGTAGTTCAGTAAACATGACATTATGAAATATTGGGACTTTTTATCTTGAAATATGACTTTTTATCTTGAAACATTCCCCTCTGAGGTGTAGTGGAGTGGAGTATGAAGTAGCAGCAGGGGTGAGTCTCGGATCAGACCTTGGGGGGGGGCGCTCAGCCCCTAATGAGAACAACTCTAGGTCTAGTGTCCCCGTTTTAAGTTTTAAAAATAAAAACATGACGTGTTTTGGAGGTATATATGCTTCTGAGCTGAAAATGTCCCCGGAATTTGTCTGAGAAATCTGGTCACCTTAGGTTAGCTGCTAGAGCTAACTTTTAGCTGCTAACTATTAGTTGCTATTGGTAAGTGTGTTCAGCCAGGCTTTTGTGAATATCATAACACAGCAGTTCCGTGTGTGTTTGCAGCTCATCCATTTTGTGTGTCAATCTATCTGTTGTTGGTGGCTTGGCAGTGTCGATCTGTGTGGTAGATTCCTTAGCCGGACAGGCAGCCTTTGTCCCCGCCTTCCTCGCCTCCTGCAGCCAACAATAATCCCCCGAGTGCCAAGGGGTGTAGTGGGTGTCCTCTATGCCTTCACGACGGTTTATTTCCCTCCTCAAAAATTGAGCACTGTTTGCCCCATTAACTGCCGTTTTAAGCTCCCAAACAGCTGCAGCTACCCAGTGTTGCCTGCACCCGAAGCCAAGGGGTGTAGTGGGTGTCCTCTATGCAAATTGTAGTTTCACTCCTCAAAAATATTGAGCACTAAAACTTTGCCCCATTAAATGGTTTAAGGCAATAGGTTTCCATGCAGATTTCTAGTAAAGACAACTAATTTGGGATTAAAGTGTACATTTATGCCTCACATCCTTTAAATGGTTTAGGCTCCAGGTTTCCATGCCAGATTTCAAACAGACATTTTGGGAAAGTGCTGTACATTTTGCCTTCCAAAACTCGGGCTAGCTTTGTAGTCTCAAACAGACATTTGGAGACCGTTTTTTTAAAAACTTCGGGGAAACAAATGGAGAATTTGGAATGTCAGCCAGTCTTAACAGTTAGGTAGGCTTACACACAGCACCTATCAGTTACAGTTCCACCTTGTCCTGAGTCCAAGCAAATAAATCCCTCCTTACTTTTCGCAATTGTTGTTCTGTCACCAAAGTATTTTTAGAATTTTCAACTTAAACAGCCATGATTTTTAACCGCAGAGTAAGGTCAGACAATCTGCTTCCTGTTTACACTGGCACCCGCATGCCCAGTGTATGCGAATGGCCATGTGATATGCGTTGTCAGATGCGTTAATATAAACAGAGATTAGTTCTGCTACTGAAGTTAAACCTTTGTGTGGCCAGAGATCGTTTTTGTCTCAAAACACCTCTTAAAAATGAAATCATAGTACTGTAGATGTAGTCTGAGAGAAGGAATGTCTAGCGTCTTCTTGCTTTGATCAGATCAGACACTTTGGTTATTGTACTTAAGAGTGGTAATGAATGATTTTGTGCCGTCTATGTGGTATGTAATACATCAAGAGAGACTATCCCTATGTTGCCAATGAAAATGCCAGACATATTTCCCATGTAATCCTGGGATTGAGAGAGTTGGAGAAAACGTTGCTGTAAATACTCAGAAGCATTGTCAACAACTCAGCTCACCGAGGGGAAAACAAAGCTTTTGGTTTGGAGACAGCCGTGCAGAAAACTGACAGCCATCGCGGCTAGATCTCCCACAGAGGAATGCAGGTGGATGAGAGAGATAATTATTTCCAAAGAGGTGCTCCTTCTCTGCGTCTGTCTCAATCCCTCAGCACTGTCCTCTGGGATGCCTTGCTAGTTACACGTGCAGCTCTGTAACAACTACAATGAGCCAACACAAGCTATGTTTCCATCCACACGTTTTTATCCGAATTAAGTGCTATTGAATGAAAAATGCCTTATGGAAACAGTAATATTTGATGGAACTTTATGAATATCGACTCAAAGGTAATCCGTTCTGTCTCATCGGATTTTTATCTTGATCGATATACGGCTTATGCGATAAACGCTAATGGAAACATTATTTCCCGAATGAATAATGAATTGCAATTAAGTTTTAGATCATTTTATGGTTGCAACCCGCCACAAAACGAAGAAGTTTTAGTTAATTTCCGCCATGTATTTCCGCTCTGTTTGCACACATGGCGGGTGTCAACAAAGACAGATGGAAGTGGATGAATGAGGAGACAAGAGATTTTTTGGACTTAATTTATCAGGAACCCGCAAACAAATGGCCAACAAATGTTACAACGAGCTGTGGGACGTCATCTGGGGTAAATGGAAGGCATTTAAACAGCGATACATGTCTCAAAAAAGAGTTCTCTCGCAGCAGTGCCAGAGGGAAGATAAAAGGCAAGTTGCATCTGCATCATCTTAGCAATGTGTTGATAGCGTCATTGTTTTCTTATTATAGCTTGATATATCAGTATCAGCGGCACATAACACTACAACTTGTGCAATATTAATAATTTGTGGGTAGACAGCGCAATCCATTTTGTCTAGAAAAACTTTGTTCACAAATGTTTGCTTGAATGTTGTGCAATTCAGTGTGAAAAATGAATGGAAACACCTTAAAATGTTTAAAATCAATTTGATTGCAATTTGAAAACAGCATGTAACGTCATTACCACAGATTTTAATTCGTTTTAAAGCCGTTGGATGGAAACACACTTTCACCAGCTTTATTCGCATGACTTTTTTTACCAAACTTCGATTGACAAGTGGGCTACTTAGTAGTTTCATCAGTAAGCATTATCAGAGAGAAATCTGAAGTTGAGTGTGCAGACGTAGGAATGATTCCGAAGATATATATATTTTACCACCAACTCTGATGTTCGTGGTAACAGCTCTAGTATGTTCTTACACTTTGTGGTACATCAAAACACCACCAGTGGATGTTTCTGAGTGGTCTCTTATTTCTTTTCTTCTAGACAAAAATAAGCGGCAATTAAAAGAAATGAAAGTTCTGATTTCGTCACACTTTCTTATTGTTACACACAATATCACACTTCTTGCCCTCAGACTTCATTATTCATCAGCATATATATTATTTAAAATGTAGTGATTCTGTTTTTACACAGTTACTTAAACAGGCAGCAGAGTTAGCTTTGATTTCCTTTCTGATAGACATTCAAATGATAATTTTATCTCCTCAACTGATTCATTTACCTCGAAATTTGAGATGAGATGAATGAAAGCAAATGCTTTTCAGAATATCTTAAATGTATTCATGAGAATGTAGACTCTGGCAACATAATCTGATTTAACGTAGTGCCATGTTCTTTATGAAATGTTTCAAAGTCACCCAAGGGATAAGATCTGGCTGTCATTAAATATACATATGAAGAGAGGAGAGAGAGAGATGAGCATGTTTCAGAGCTAAACTGAGACTCTGTGTAGCACTCATAATTTAACAAGAACACACTGTAGCTCACAGATCTCACTGGAATCATTGCACAGCCACTTCAAACCACATTAGCTGGACAATGGTAACATCAGCAGTGGCTCCAGTATAGTGAATAGATACATGTAAGCTAACACTTGGATCAAAGTTTAATTATATTCAGTTTCTTTATTAAGTTATAGCATCAGGTGGAGCATTCAGGTGGGTAAAGGCTTTTAAATGTTTACCAAGTGATAAATGTAATGATGTCAGTCTAGGTCTTTTCAGGACGAGTGTGTGTGTGTGGTGGCTATGTAAGACAGTTTAACACAACACAAACAAAGGAAAGTATACACTAATCCAAGCCACCTTAGCCTCATTCTCACTTTAAATACAACACGCAGGGAGAAGAGACAAAATAATTAATGTTAATACCTACGTTAGTTTTTAGTAGCTGTGTGTCTTTGTTTTATGAGCCCAGGTTAGCTTAGCATTGTAACAGTCCCCCTTTGCACTGTTACATGTTCTTCTGTGTTGCTGTTAACATTAATGGTGTTCTAGAGTTCCCATTTCTAACTATGAACCTGAGCATTTGATCATTTCAGATCGTTCTCATACCTAGACAAAACAGTTTTAAACATGTGATTATCGTTATGAAACGGTCACAGTTTGGTTAGGTTTAGGCAACAAAACTTCAGTTGCGTACGTAAGCTGCTAAAGAGTTGGTTGAGACAAACAGAGTTAAAAAAAAGACCGAATATTGAACTTACATTTGCCATTTGTATGAAACATGACTCTAAATGAATGATGATGTTGCTCCATGTTTGTTTGTTTGCTGTGTTTAAAGGCTCTCCCTGAGTGATAAAAGAAACAATTACAATACTATATTATAGGGAATACTACAATACTACTGTATTTAAGGCAATAGCCACTGCACCTGCATTTTTTCATGCACACGATTTTCACGATTTTCACTACTAATGACAATTAGGAAGTCCTGCTGCAAGCTACTGACAGTCAAATGCTAACAAGCTAACAAATCAAGCTCTTAACATTGAAACACACAATTTGTCAGATAGAATTGTGGAGACACAGATCTTTTTTAGTATTTTGATTTTCTGTTATTTTATTCCACAGAATGACGGGTCCTGTATGGTATCTAATGTTTTTTTATATCTTATGTCTTCAGTTTTAATTTGATTTAGGTTAATTAGTCCTCCCTGTCACTCTGTGGGGTTTGGCTCCATGCTGCTCTCCTCCCGCCACACATCCAAAGACATGCATGTCAGGTGGAATGTAATGGAGACTCCTAATTGCCTAATGGTCTAAACATGAGTGTTAGTACATTTTGTCTTCAAACTGGCAACCTGCTGTCCAGGGTATTTTCCTCCCTGTTTTCCTGTCTTCTGCCCAGTGCATGCTGGGATAGGCACCAGCTAAATAGATAATAAATATGCTCATTTCATCAGCCTACGTTGAACCTGTCTTCCTTCTCATTTCCACCAAATCTCATTCTCTTCAGCTGTTTATTTAGACAGTTTCTCTCCATATATAGACAGAACTCTCAAAGCCAATATTTCAAATGTTGCACCTCCCATCTCAGCTTTACAAGGAGTATAAATGTGACTGAAACTACTCCTTGACTGCTTTTCCCCTGGGCTCCCTAGTAAATATTAGAATCCCATTCACATCAAGCTTATTTTCATATTCTTTTCAGCCTCTTGCTGCTTTCTGTCAGCATTCAATTTCAGCCAGGCCTAATTACAGATGGACAGATGGACAAGGCCATCCATATTTATTCACAGGATATCTCATGTCTCGCATGTAGAGATCTGTCTGTCAAAAAGCAGCATGTGTCAGTGAGTCAATGATAAAGGTGTCAAATAGAAAGAAAAACGACAGTTTTAACATCCAAACATGGGCAACCAGTCCAAAATAGTCACTGAACAAGATAAATTGAGGGATGTAAGTAGCTTAGGTGTCAAAATAGATGACAGGTGGATGGCAGAAAGCAGAAAATAACTGCACCAGATTTACAAATCTTCTGGCTTTGTTAAACAAAGATTCATGACAGCTCTCTTTTCCTGTCTGTCCTAACTCGGCTTGCCATTTGTTTTTATCCGTTTCATGCATTTATACAAACATGGTTCAGGAGTAGATTGGCAGTTACAACTATAGGAGTAGTAGAAAGGTGAATTTGTGAATGGGCAACTTTAAAAAGGAAAGACTACTATTTCTCAGTAAATACCTCTTTTTGCTCACTTTGCCTGGGAGACGCCTCTTTATTTTGCTCAGGAAGCTTTTGTTAAATATTATTTCTATGTCAGCGATGTATCATGTTGCATCACAGTGGATGCGTTGCTGCAGGACACTCCACTGTGAGAGGAGGAAACAAAAGATGTGGAAGTTCTTAATTCTGTGGGAGGAAAATTAATCAATGCTAATGAATAAAATGCCAAAGACTGCTTTTTAATACAGATTGCACCTGATAATCCCTTTATAAAATGACATTTGAGTGATTAGAAATACATGATAAAATTGTATTCATATGTGAGCGTCAGGCCTAAATAAAAAAAAGCAGTAATATAATGATGCTGTTAAACAGTGAAGAGGTAGACCTACTTAAACAGGTGAGGGAATACTTTTGAGAGGTGATGGGTTGATAAATAACATACATTATGTTTTTAGGCTCATGTGGTTTACTCAACTGATTGACAGCATCAGGATTCAAATTCAGAAAATTACCAAAAGAATGTCCTTGTTCACTTTTGAAGGGGTTGTTGTTCTGCTTTGAACTGGGCCCCCTTATTCCATCTTAAAGTTCTAACATGCTATTTTAGTTAACAGTGTGTTTGGGAAAGGCGCCTTTCCTGTGTTATTGTGTATCATTGTATTTACTATTAAGTGTGGAAGAACTAGGTGGTAGTCAAACTTGGATGGGGTTGAAGTCTTTGAGCGGGCCAATAGTAGGAACACACTGCACAGTAAACCCAAGACAATGTACACTGACAAAACCAAATGCCCAAATGCTCTGCTCCAGGTCTAAAGGGTACAGTATGTGAGGGACAGAAAAGTCAGATGGAAAGGTATAATAAAACAGATTATTCAGTATACCATCAGCAAAGTTGCAACTATCACAGCTATCTAAAACTAAAAGCAGCACTTTGTGTACTGCCATGAGAAACATCATTTATATTGCCAACATTATCTCCTCTTTTCTATTCTATTCCTCCTTTGGTTATTTAGAGTGATATATCTTCATTGGGTAATATTTTGATTATTTACCCACTATGATTGATTTGAGCCCATAATATAGTTTTTTTCTTTTTTAATCTATGTTGATATTTGAATGATGAATTGGTTTATTTGAAAGACTATTGTTTTACTAATGTTTGATAATTATACACATTTTCCTCTACTTGTACACTTAAATCTAGCCTGGCATCCCCTTTGGCCTCACCTTTTCTAAGTGTCTTAAGTCGTCACTTCATCCAAAAAGAGTAATAGTTGTCATTTCTACATTGACTGTTTTGTTAAAGGGAACTAGGGGACTGTGTGATATTATGACCCTGGCCAATCAAACATGCTATACTGCTGCTATACTGAAATACTAAACTGGTATTTCTATACTAAGAAATACTAAACTATACTAAAAGGATGTTGCAAAACTATTGCTTGTTATTCCCTGACAGCATGTGCTTTTGTAACTCACTTTATTAATGTCATGCTTTTATAGTGACACTGAATCATCCTCCCTTTCCTTAGTGAAATACGTTTTGCTAAAATGGGCTACAGAAAATATAGCAGCTTCAATTGTCTTGTACTCAGTAACAGGCCAAAATGTATATAGCTGGAGTTCCAATGTTGCTTGGTTTGTGAATCATCACTTCACAAGAGAAGCAGGTTCAGCTGGAGAATACCAACCCCACTGTTTCTACTGAGCAAAGGTCAGTAGTGTTCCAAACAAAGCTCAGTAAACCACTGGAAATAATATGACAGTGGGTTCTCCTCTCACGTAGATTAGATTAGATTAGATTAGATTCAACTTTATTGTCATTACACAGGTACAGGTACAAGGCAACGAAATGCAGTTTAGGTCTAACCAGAAGTGCAATAGCAGTAAGTGCAGGATATTCAATGGTTTAATAAGTGCAGGACATGGATGAGTAGTGAATAAATATAGAAATGAATAAACAGAATTTTACAGATAGATTTGTGAACAAGATTTATGAATATGAAATAATAATGATTTTTATAAATAATATAACAAGTATTGTGAACAAGATTTACAGGTGAATATGTACTATGAATATATATACAGATGGCTATTATTATAAACAGAATTTTTACAGATAGATATACAGTATGTAATAAGTTAGGCTAAAATGAGCAGTATAACAATAGATTTAAAGCTAGTACAAATAAAGTTTGGGCAGAAGTTATCCAAATTAAAGTGCAGTGGAAGGTAATTGCATATTACAGTTAAAATATGGTATTGCAGATGTATATGTAAACAATTGGTACTGTAAATAAACAGTCAGCAGTGCAAATTGAAATACCAGTCAAGGTAAGTAGTGCAAGATTAGATATAAACAGTTGTTACTATAGTAACAGTCAGCAGTGCAGGTGAACATTATAATATTGCCGATAACAAAATGGAGGCAGGTGTGAGGAGGGAGAGGAGAGTTTATCAGTATATGAGGGGAGTGGGATTAATGAGGGTTAGAGGATTACTTTCTCAAAACATTTTAAAGGGCCTTGTGCCATTGTTGGTGTTTGTAGGATTTGTTTTGTAAATCAGCGGGCCAATGGATGATCCAGAAGAGTTCAGAGAGGGACATTAAAAAATCAATGCACAACTTCAGTTGATAATTTGGCTGAATTTAATTTGCAATGACTGTACAAACTCATGCTGTGCAGCTAAACAGAGTCTGCAACGTTTTCTGAAAATACCAAAACAATGTCAGGCTGAATTTTGGATAAATGTGTTTAACACAATGCAGAAGACATCTAGAATATTTCCATGTTATACTGTTGTGACCCATAAAAACATGTAGTCTTGGGTTTGGATATTTCAATGTAAGACAAGGCAAGGGAATACTTATTTGTAGAGCATTTTCTATACATAAAGATATTTTTAAATGTGTTTGCTTTGCATAACACGACATTTCAAAGGATATAATAAAAATAACATATTCAAATTTGTTTCTAATATTCTTCCCTGTTTGTAAAAGGGGATTGCAAAACATTTTCATCATGTGTTACATCATCTTGTCTCATCTTCTCATCTTCTGCGAGGGTTCAATGGCACCCGACTGGAGAATTACTGTAACCAGCTTTTCGTCTTGATAAACTATCTATAGTGTTCGTATAACTAATGGATGGAAACAAACATTAATTCCTATTTTCTTTGGTACATTTTCTGGACATTTGGTTAAAATTTGGATGGAAACCTGGCTAGTGAATCATGTAAATGTGAGTGCTATCCATTGGCAGCTAAAGAAACGGCGGATAAAGCCACTCCTGGATTCTTTCTTGAGAGTTAAAAATAGTAGGGGGGAAATGTGTCAGCTGTTTGATCCATGCAGTATTAACAGTATATCAGAGGAATGGCTGTCACTGCTGCACTGGGAGAATGTGAGAGCAAGTAAATTTGTGAGTGTAGGATGTTTGCTTGTGTTGATGAGGCTGCAGCGCTGGCAGATTGTGGAAGTAAGAGCCAGTTATTCAGAAGGGTTTCATCAATCACAGTCCCAGTGGTGTGTCTCTGCCTACCTAAACTCCCACCTCTACAGGACAGCAACAACAACCTCTATTTATTCTACCTTGACCTCTTAAAGGATTTCATAGACTTAGGGAAGCAGAGGTGATATAAATGACATATAAGCTTTATTAGAGTATAGTTTGTAATTTGTAGTTGAAATAAGATAATGCAATTTTGGATAGCTATCAGTGTCAACCTTCGTGTCAAAATCTGAGGGAATGCATTTTAGAGTAATAACAATAGCTTCAATTTAATACTTCCCTGTGTAAACAAAGCCAGCTGTAGGGTGACTGTTTAAACAGGCTGTTCATACAGCAGTATGGATTAGTTATTTATTGAAAGAATCCGATGGATAACCTTTGCTGAGTATTGACTCAGACTCTCAGGATTAGTATTCTGATATTGAACTGGCTGCAGTGGCAGTTACAAAGTGGAGGTAATGTAGAGCTCTGTGAATTTGATTTTTTGAAGCAAATTATACAATAATCTATTATGTTAACAATAAACAAAACATTGAGGGCTTTTTTTAGAAGTCCTTTTCTGGTAATCTGTGGCAAAGATCGCTCAAAGCACTTTAGTTGCAGTCAATTGCTGCAAGGCTTCTTTACTCATGAAACTTTGAATGTCAGAGAACAGTGGTGCATCAACTCATTTTAAAGTTACTTTTTACAAAAATAAAATGTATCTGATTTGTAAAATACAGTATATGTGTCAAATGGATCACCAATAGAAATGTCTCAACCACCAGCCTGAGGACAGGCTGCTCCCAAGAAACAAAAAGAAAAGTAGAAAAGTATTGCCCATTTTTTAATGCCAAGGGATGATGAATCATCCACACTGAATTAAGTGAGATCTACTAGTCTGTTATATGACTAGCAATCAATAACTAAAATTCACCACCACACACAAGATGCTCTATTATACACATTGTGTCTGTTTCAAGACTAAAAAACAACAAAAAACCTGCTGATTTCTAGATTTAAAAAATATAACTTTTAGGTTTTTAATAGGCCACTTCAAGCTAGAGCCACATTGTTTTAAGACAAGCTGAAGATCTTATGTGACCGTCCATAAATAGCTACAGCTGATAAAATCTGTTATTTCAGCAAAAAAAAAAAAAGTTAATTGCCAGCTAGAATGAGCCTGCTTTCATCTACCTCTGTGTAAAATCAAGGAGCCACATTTTTAGCCAATCTCCCACCTTTAGACCCTATGTGCCATACGAGACCAGAAAGGTCAACCGCTGTAACCTACAGTAAGGGCTTAGTGAACAGTCAGTGTTTCACATATCTGATGAACTTGGAATCGGTTTTGCCACTATTATCTACTATTATATAAACCACAGCCATTTTCCACTTTCAACACTGCTGGTACGTTTCTTTTCCTAACAGATCCAGGTCTATCAGTCCTGTCTAATACCCTTCTCCAACAAGGTGGCAAAGGTCTCATTAAAAATGAATGGCTTTCACCTTTAACGCTGAGTGGTTGTGATGGAAAATGAATACCTATCTATAATGAATTTTAGGTCAAATAAAGGTAGCCTGCAGTGGCAGATTGAGGGGTTCACACGTATGTCTTTTCTAAAAGTTAATTTGTTACAGGGGTTTAATTGTCATAACAAGTCGAGTTTCTGCTGTTATATTTGTAATTTGAAACCCACAGGAATTTATGTTTTAGCTTCCATAGTAATAGCAGTCACTAAAAACCTCGCACACACACAGTAAACGTATGAGTAACTCCAATGACTTTACATGTAAGAGACCACACTACCTAAAAAAACTGAAGGAAAGTATGAATTCATTGTTTGAATGGGACTTACCCCAGAAGATAAAGGTCTTAAAGTTTAGCTACACTGGAAACTAATCATACAAAGGACTTAATTCCAATTTTCATTTTCCAACAAGCCTTGAGGCAGTCTCTATAAAATACTGTCCCTAGTGTTTTAAAAATTTCCATCATTATATGTCAGCAGTAAAGAAATACAGCCACCCACACCCTCACTTGTGGCTTTTATTAACCCACAAATTACAGTTTCAAATATTTAGCTCAGTATTGGGGACCGGATGCCCCACAGCACCTGTCATGCCACATAAAGCATTTCTCTTTGGTTTAAGTTACATTTCCAAGTCCACATTATATCACTTCCCTCCTTATTCCCCATGTTCCTGACAGCTCACAAATCTGTATCACTAAGTATGTCTCCTCTAATGGCATAACATAGTGTTTCCGGCATTTTAGGGAAATCCATTTCTCGGACATCTGTAATTACTCTACCCTCTGGGCTCAGGGGAAGACTGTGGCTGTAAACCAAATTAACCAGCAGTCAAAATCCCTCAGGCCTGCCAGTGAGACTGAATACACTTTCAGTAGTATTTTTGTTTCATGCTGAAGCTAGAAGTTTGTGTTGAAGGGGCGCTGCAGAGTGACACAAGGAGAGAGACAGGTATTTTAGAGGTGCTTCCTCTAGTGAAACGTTTCACCGGGTGAGAATTTTTCTGAGCTGGTGTTAATAATCTGAGGTGGGGAGACATTGTGCCGCCAACTGGCCCAGCAAGAGAGAGCGACAGGCCGTTGACAGGCTGGGGCAAACAGGCTTCAGTGAGTCACTGATATGGGACAGCGATGACATGCCGTCACTTCAGCATCCGCTCTCCAGGGCTCTGGAGCTTCATTTCAGAGAGGAGAGTCTTACATGGAAACTGACTGCAATAGCAAGGTTCACTGTGAGAGAGGGAGAGGGCAAAAGGATGTAGAAAAATTCCAGTCCACTTTCATCTCTCTGTGACCGTCAGAAATAAAGATGACGTAAAGTGAAAAAATTGACGCCAATGAAATGGCGTCATATTGGGCAAACAGAAACACCAGAGAAGACTGTCCACCCAAGAAAACGTCGTTTTAGCAAGAGTCCAAAAACAACATATGTTTACGGTGAAGTGCAAATCCCTCTAGCGACCGTAGAAATCATGACTGTTGTCCACAAGGAGGAAGTAGAGTGACGTTGTTATTGAGCCACAAAGGCCACAGAGGGAGGAAGTCAGGGTGGATGGATGAGTCAAAACATCAGACTTTAACACGGGGGACCACCATAAATGTCCCATTTTTTGACATGTCCATGATCGTGCCCTAGCATTAACCATGTAGTTAATATTGTTACCATGATGATGCCAGTGCCCTATCGTCAGCAAATAAGTAATTTAAACCCAAATCATAATCTTTCCCTAACCCTAAGAGGCTTAAATCTAGCCAAACCATAATCATATCGCCGTAATATCACAAACTAAGGCACGTTCTTTTGATAATGAAATCCAAAATGAAAATGCTTATATGCTGTTAATCTGTATATGTCAGTGATACATTGACATATTTTGTACTTTAATATGGGGGACTTGTTGCACCAAAGCATGTGTCAAGTTAAAATAAATGAACAATATGCACCACCAAATATGAACCCCATTCTCCGTCTGATGTAGTAATAGAGAACATTAAAATCATATTAAAAATAAATGAATGATGTTAGATATGATATCTGTACTACCTTTTGAAGAAATAAGTACTGGAAATGTAATGACATAAACCCAGATGGTTACATACTTGTGCCTTGAATAAACGTATTTATATAAAACAAATCCTTTAATAGGAGTTCTCATTCACAGCTGGTGGCGATCACATCCATGAATGATTTGGGGATGGGTTTGTGCTAAATAGTTTACAGAAAAATCAGATGAGACAGACAGGAGTTGGCTTCCTTGCCCACTCAGCTGTGCCTTGTTTTGTAATTGGCTCCTTGTGAATTTTTACCTGTGTTCTTTGAGTTCTTTTGCTCCTCGCACTAACCGTAACGGATAATGTGTTTCCAGTGCCAATGTGTTTGTGCGCACACACACACACAGACACACACACGTACACACACCCTCTGATCCACTAAGGACAGGTAACATACAGGTAACATGTTCAGTTTCTTGGTTTGAACTTGACTGATATCAGACAGAAATGTCAACTCGTTACACTACATTGCTTCCACTGTAAACAATTTATGTGGGGAAGGGGGATTTTCCTTAACCAATCACTAGAGACCAATGTACGTACTGTCATTTTACGACGACACTGAAGCATAGCCATAAGAGATACAAGAGACTACGAGAGATCTATATACAGTATAGTGCAGTAGCACATAAGACAGTTTGAGTCAATGGATGCTTTGATACAAGCAACCCCAGTGAGAGGGGTTACATGCAGAGACTATGGGATGGATGGATGCTTCGAAACCCATCATCAACACTGACAAAGAAGCAGCTGCTGACTCAGTGTTCTAACATCCGCAAACGGCAGCTCCTATCACAACTAGAGATTGATGAGGTACAACAAATATGCTACGGCAAGGGGGAGCCAGGACGACAAGTCAGCGGGGAGCTTTCCTCATCATCCCCACACTCAGAGATTGGGTCCCAAGCCCCAATAACAAGAGAACCACTCAACATAAGGGCGACTGACCTACATAGCCAAGCTGGACCCCCTAGTACAACGACCAAGACTACCAAGGCTAAGTGACAAAGTACCCTCTGAAAGTCTGCTAGTAGATGTGAATGCAGCACTACATACTATCCCTACTAAAGCCATAACCGAGACCAATGAGGTGGCCCCCAAACTGGGAGTGGCTCCAACAGATTCCAGGTAAAACATCAGAGGTCTCTGTCCAGAAGAGTGCAGTCCTAGGAACAGCTAAGATACTGCGCAAAACCCTCAAACTCCCAGGCCTCTGGTAGAGGACCCGAGCTTGAGGATGACACATACCACATGAGAGGGGGATTTTATATATATATATATATATATATATGTGTGTAAAAGCAGTTATAGTGATATAATAATAATTAAAAAAACAAACAAATCTCAAAGTGATACAGGGTAAAAGCATCAACATGAAAGACAGATTAAAGCATACAAATGGGAGAATAAAAGCAGCAACCAACCAGGCACCCCCTGACGAGAGACATAGCGACCAAACAGTGAAATTACAACTTCTGTGTTAGTCACATGATGCAATGGGGCCCAAAAATACTTTTCGTCATAGACATACAGTACATGTCTGTAAATCAATGTATACATTTTTTTGAGTAATGACAAAAAAAATGGCTCGTTGCTCATTTAGCAAATTTGATCCATTCAGTCCAATAACATTTGAAATGTCTAGAACAGCTGCATGATTAAATCATTTAATACACATTCAAGTTAGTTAAATGTTAAACCAGAGTACCTTTGAATTGGAATTAAGTAATTTGTATGATTAGTTTCCAATGTAGCTAAACTTTAAGACCTTTATCTTCTTGGGTAAGTCCCATTCAAACAATGAATTCATACTTTCCTTCAGTTTTTTTAGGTAGAGTGGTCTCTTACATGTAAAGTCATTGTAGTTACTCATATGTTTTCTGTGTGTGTGAGAGGTTTTTATGGACCTGCTCATAGTGCGGAAGCAGTGCCAATCATCCGGTTAACTTCATATGCAGAAGTTGCACTTTTTTGGATTCATGCTTCACTGAGCAACTTTCATTGGAATGAATGGGGCTCTGCCTCGAATGTTGTATTCAGTTCTCTTTATACGTTCATGATGCCAACATACTGGTTCTGCTGTAGGCAATACACCTTGATAACACTTGACCCCTAACCTGGAAATCCAGACCCAAATCCGAAAGATTAAGGGTCTGGCTTCGAGTAATGAAAGTCCCCAATCTTGAGGGGCGACACCAAGCATGCATTTGAAAATATCACTGCACGCAAGTTGATAAAACTACGACCAATCATAACAATGCACGGGGTGACATATCCAGAGCTCCATACGCTTAGCTCCCAGTGGAGCTAACTGGTAGATTAATCTGCCTATATCAGATACACCAATGTGAATGGTGCAGCTCAGCTACAAGGGTATAGTTAATGAGCAGTACTTGATGCCAGAGTAACTTGCTGAGCAAATTCTAATTGTTTTCTCTCAAGAACTCTAGATTTCCAGGGATTCATTGGATCGATTAGTTTTTCAATGGAGAAACCAATGTTTAATGTCGAATTCAAAGGTGTGCAAGACAGGCAAAGTTTGAACTGTTTTCATTTAGTATTCGGCTCCTATTTATTGATCTGACGTTCCACTGAGGATTAACTGCTTGCCTTCATTTTTGGAGAGCTTATTATATTTCCTTTGATGTGGTGATTCACATCCCCAGCAGTAACTCTAAAGGTGCAAGAACCAGAACCTGTTGCATAAAATCGCATCATATCAAGTCAAGCGGGTTTTATGGTCATTTTATCCATATATGCAGTCTATAGTGAGACAAAACAACGTTTCACCAAGTGGTGTTACACGCTGAACACGCTGTTGCATTTAAAATATATAAAAATGACATGCAGAATGAACAGAATTCCCTGCATTTCAGCCATATCACCCAAACATTATTCCAACCACTCTTTCCGCAATCGATGCAGCATCCACAGATCAGGCATCTCCGACCAAACCATTCAGTTCCCAGGCCGCTGTTCATCCCAGGCTTACCGATCTTACATTCACAAACAATCTCAGTAATCTCCGTCAAGGCCATGCACAACTTAGTTCTACACAATCGGACACTTTTGGGGGTCTTTAAACTATTCGGGCGAAAACTGCTTCTGAGACGGAACCCCCACTCTGAGTTTCCTCCACCCGGTCATCATACATCCTCCCAAACCAGCCATCAGACGACATCGACATCAATTTATCTATCTGCACATTCATAATGTTCATCTGCACATTCATAATGTTCATTAAATCTATAACTAACACATGGTTGTGGCGTGGTCCATGCTAGTGAAAAGACAGGGCATAAGTAGACTTGTAACAGAGCATTGATTGTTATAAGTTAGGTTCATCATATGGACAAATGTGAGGATTTTAGAAGTTAATGTCTTAATCTAGAGCAAAAAAAATCTTATCACCCTGGAAACAGTGAGTAAAGAAATGTGTCAAATTTAGTCAATACATGCAAGTTTTCTTTTCTTAAAAATATCCTTAAAAATGCGATAAAATATGGTGCTAAAAATGCAATGGCCGTGGCCTTTTCTTTTCTTCAACCATTTATTGAGTGAAAAAAAATGAAAAGTAATTTAAATGTGTGCACTCGTTATTCATTGAGCTGAAGAGTTTGTAAAGGAGGGGTAAATTGAGTGACTCAACCTTCTCAAAACTATGCTCATGCTAATTAGCTGCACACATCCACATCCCCGAAAGCTAGAGGGAGACAGACAAGCAGGAGATAAACATTGTAACAACATCTAACATTTTGCTAAAAGTAAAAAAAATGCTTCAAGTGGAGATGTTGCACTATAGGTCTGCTCTGCTGTAAGAAATATTGTTAGGTTCTACTACCGAATGTGAGCCCTTTTTTGCCATCATTGGTTCAGTTTGATACAGGGAGGTTAACCCCTTCGTTCTCAATGGCAAAACACTGCTACAACACCCATGAGTTCACCATGATCTACAAAAGAACTACTTAAATGTCCCTGTCCTGCAGGTATTCCACGCAAAGTTGGAAGTGTGCCCTCGTTTAGAAGAAGTCTTTCAGCTAATCCTGCTTTGTAGTGACTGAAGTTGGAGAAACAACTTGTGATCCTTACCTAGCTACTGTGCATGTACAACACCTAACAAAGATTGTTAAGAAGTGAGATGTCTCACTCTGTAGCTAAAACAGAGACCTGAACACACAGGGTGAAAAGTGGAGCTGCAGTAATGTGCAGTACAACAAACAATATAGTGTTTATTGAAAATTAAACCATGTAAACCTATTGTGATATAACCTCAAAATACAATTATGAACCTGAAAATGAGCAGAATATGGACACTATTAATATCAGAGACACTTGTTATAAAGTTAGGACAGGGGGCAGCCAGTTTGGCCCAAAACTTCTGATATTCTGCTCAATAGTTGTAGCCTCCTGTCTTTGGACAAACTCAGTCAATAAATGATTGATGCTCATGCAAACATATTGGAGGATTTCCTCAAGGACTCATCCATAACATTTCATTAATGATTACAAGCCTGCACCCTCGCCAAGGAGATGAAATGAAAGGCGAAGATAGTTTGACCACAAAACTCACTTCACAGCCAGCAAACGGCCTAATTAGGCACCTTTTGGGCCACTTTGGCATTTACTCTTGCCTTAAATAAAGTCTTGTCCAGCAGAAACATCTGCACACCCACACACACACACACACACACACACACACACACACACACACACACACACACACACACACACACACACACCTGTCTCTTTTTAATCCACCAGACAATCAAGTTCAAACTCATGGCACTTTTCCTCTTCTCTCCTCAGTCCTCAACAGTCAGGGATCTGGGTGTTGTATCCATGCATTAATGCTTAACTAATTCCTCCATCAGTCAGTGACTTTGTGCTTGTTTCCTGTTACCCTGAGCTAGTTATTAGTACCACCATGGCTATGGCAAGGCAAGGCAGCTTTATTTGTATAATAGTACATTTCAGCAACATGGCAATTCAAAGTACTTTACATGAAAATATTAAAATAGTAAAAGTTACAGTACAGTACAAGAAATTAAATATTAAAGACCAGTTAAAAACAGTCAAAATAAAATACAAAAATAAAAGATTACATTGCTGTATAAGAAATTAAACATTAAAGAGCAGTAAAAAACAGCAGATTTTAAACTGCTAGTGTGGGACAGTGTATAAGCCGCTGCCCCACAAACGTTATCTGGGCACAATAAGTATTTTGTGAAAACCCAAACTTTGTTGACCAATAAGGTCGGCACTCTATACAAGCAGAACCATATGTCTTTACCATCTCATCCATCCACCACGGGCCCCGCCGGATCATGTGACTTTGTACTCTGGTGACCCATAATCAAGAGAGATAGTACTTCTAGGGAGTTAACTAATGACCTTTAGAGTAGTTTGGGCTCCATCATGGGAAATATATTTTAAATAGCAAATTTATAATAGATATTTGTTCTGGTCTAAATTTCTACTGCACCTCCAGGAGGATTGTATTTTTTTAGCATGAATCTACTACTATGCATGTATTTTGTGTTTGTGTCTGTTTGGCAGGGTAGAAAATTACATACAGTGAGGAAAATAAGTATTTGAACACCCTGCTATTTTGCAAGTTCTCCCACTTAAAATCATGGACGAGTCTGAAATTGTCATTGTAGGTGTATGTCCACTGTGACGTAATCTAAAAAAACAAAATCCGGAAATCACAAGGTATGATTTTTTAACTATTTATTTGTATGATACAGCTGCAAATAAGTATTTGAACACCTGTCTATCAGCTAGAATTCTGATCCTCAAAAACCTGTTAGTCTGCCTTCAAAATGTCCACCTCCACTCCATTTATTATCCTAAATTAGATGCACCTGTTTGAGGGGGTTAGCTGCATAAAGAAACTTGTCCACCCCATACAATCAGTAAGAATCCAACTACTAACACAAGACCAAAGAGCTGTCCAAAGACACTAGAGACTAAATTGTACACCTCCACAATGCTGGAAAGGGCTACAGGGAAATTGGCAAGCAGCGTGGTGAAAAAAAGGTCCACTGTTGGAGCAATCATTAGAAAATGGAAGAAGATAAACATGACTGTCAATCTCCCTCGGACTGGGGCTCCATGCAAGATCTCACCTCGTGGGGTCTCAATGATCCTAAGAAAGGTGAGAAATCAGCCCAGAACTACACGGGAGGAGCTGGTCAATGACCTGAAAAGAGCTGGGATCACCGTGTCCAAGGTTACTGTTGGTAATACACTAAGACGTCATGGTTGGAAATCATGCATGGCACGGAAGGTTCCCTTTAACTTTGCCAATGACCATTTGGATGATCCAGAGGAGTCATGGGAGAACAACATGACAATGACCCGAAGCACACAGCCAGGATAACCAAGGAGTGGCTCTATAAGAAGCATATCAAGGTTCTGGGGTGGCCTTGCCAGTTTCCAGACCTAAACCCAATAGAGAATCTTTGGAGGGAGCTCAAACTCAGCGACAGCCCAGAAACTTGACTGATCTAGAGAAGATCTGTGTGGAGGAGTGTGCAAAGCTGGTGAAAAACTACAGGAAACGTTTGACCTCTGTAATTACAAACAACGGCTGCTGTACCAAATATTAACATTGATTTTCTCAGGTTTTCAAATATTTATTTGCAGCTGCATCATACAAATAAATAGTTAAAAAATCATACCTTGTGATTTCCGGATTTTGTTTTTTTAGATTATGTCTGTCACAGTGGATATGCACCTACGATGACAATTTCAGACCCCTCCATGATTTCTAAGTGGGAGAACTTGCAAAATAGCAGGGTGTTCAAATACTTATTTTCCTCACTGTACATTTACTAACTCAAACACTGACAGTACTTAATTATAGGGGAATATTTCTGCATCATAGTATTTTTTTTTGCCCGAATATCTTTTGAATAGGCCATTAATAAAATGAACGTGCTAATAAAAATCAAATGTGCTACTAGTCATCGGAAGTCTAAAAAAATACTAATTTCTAAATTACATAAACATACATTATACAGGAGTTAATGCAGCATTACTGTATATCCTTTAGCACTTTCAAAATAAAACAAATTACAGTATTTTAATTAGTAAGATGTCTAAACAAGAGCCTTGTGCATCAAATAATTTGATGATAAGCCAAGATCAAACACCACAGCCCTGCGTGGGATTTCATATTATGTTGAATTATCATGAATCTAAATATGGGGAAGTCAATAGGCAAAGTTAATTTGGACAAGGAATTACAAGCAGTTCTTTTGAAAACCCATTTGAAGAGGTTGCAGCCAAACCCAAAGTCCTCCTTGATCTTCCGTGTACAAAATGAGACTCTACCTGGGGAAAAGTGCCTGTGACAACTTGACTTACCGGCCTTTAAAGAAAATTCTTCATACAGATTTATCTGGTAATGTGAGTCAGCAGCGGGCCGAGACCTGCAGAGAGCTGCATCTCTTGCCCTACTTAACCTGTCAAACCTAGTCTTAGAACTACTCAATCAAGTCTCAATGGGGAAAAAAAGAAGACTGAGGCTGAGATATCCTGATTTTTAGACTGTAGTAAAATGAACTTCATGTATAAAATATAGGGACTGGCCCTTTAATTTAGTAGAAGAAGTAGTTTAAGCTCCACTTTAACCAGCCACAACAGTAAAATGCTGCTTGCACATCTAATCACAATCTAATAACGTTACAGGGAACATGCAGAACTAGTACTTTTACTCTAGATACTTATGATATTACTTTTGATAATACATTTTGCTGATATTACTTATGGACTTTTACTTAAGTACGTTTGTGAATGCAGGACTTTTACTTTTAGTGAAGTAATTTTATATTGTTGTATTGATACTTTTACTTAAGTAAAGGAACTGTTTAATTTTCCACCACTGAAATTGATGATGTTCTCCTTTAATATCAAATAGTGTTTGTTTGGGACCGCTCATCACATTAGTAGCCGCTTATATGTTCAGAAACAGACAGGGACAGCAAACGCACACACAGTTCTATTTACCCTACATTGGGGTCTGCATAAATGGACCTGTTAACATTTTCTGGTCAATCTTGGCCTGTGGACGGTTTATAATTTTTTTATAATGTATAAAGCAGTTGTGTGCAGTCTCACCAAACATTATATATTGTATGTGCATGTGTGTGTTCTGGGAGTGGGAAAGGGTTTAGTGTTGTGTAACATCCACTTGAAAGCCAATGAAATCATGAGACATGATTAATTATCTGTCAGGATGATGATACACAGTAATTGGTCATGACAAAGAAGGCTTCGGCAGTAGCATGTGTGCAGTTCAACCTCAATGCACATCATGAACACACAATCTTTACGGTGTGTAAACTATCTCGCTGAGTCTTTGGTTCTACTGCTGATGACATTACATCTCAAAACAGATGTTTATTCAAAAAATAGGCCAAAAAAACATGTTTAAATCATGACAACCTGTTTAAACATTGTATAACAATTGTTAAAAGGGACATCGAAGGAGTAAACCATGGGCATCACAGTGGGCAGCAACACAAGAATGACACTTAAATCCTTCAATATCTGGTGGTGTAACCTGACACAGGGCTGGCATCCCTTTATGGGGGGCTCTTGGTGACATTTGAGTCCAGCTCCAGGAGGGCCAGATGTGCTGCTTTGATGGAAAAGAGACGTGTCAGCTCAGAATACCAGCCTGACAGAGATGCCACATACAAGGGAAGACCAGTCCCAGCATTGGGATGTCACTGTCCTTTTCCAAAACCCAGAGGAGAGTTCAATCAAGAGTTCTTGCTGAAAACTCATTTCCATGCATCATTTCAGGGGGGCTTTAAGAGTGCATACTTTATCCACTGATCAATCTGCACTGGAGAATCCTTGACTGTAAGAGACAAAATAAAAGGAGGGGATAAATAAAGCCAGCTTTATCGCTTGCGTGGCATCAATTAAAGCAAACTCTTATCAAATTTCTCCAGCTTTATTAAAATGCAGTGCACTGACAGGCGAATAACCTCTGACAAATTAATTGAATTTTGACAGACGGCTCATAGCAAGAAGAGAGCAGTTGAGATCATTAAATAGACATCGGTACGCTTGGCTGTTAGATGGCAATAAAGCACATTATATGACTTTATTATACAGCAAATATGTTTGCTCACATCTTGAGTTAATTCTAAATGCATCCAACAACAAACCAGTGTAACTAAAATGTGGATTCAAGTTATATTTTAAGGGAGAAGGGAAAAGAAGGCAAAGGGTGTTCAATTCACTGAAGGCTCGTGCTCATAATAATAATAATAATAATAATAATAATAATAATAATAATAATAATAATAATAATAATAATAATAATATATTTAATTTATATAGCACTTTTCAAGGACTTAAAGTTGCTTATGCTTGACAGCATGAAATGTAAACATGAATGGCGTCCTACTAGGCTGAGCTGTAGTGCAGTATCAAGATATTAGTTTTAGATATTATTGCTAGCTAACGTTAGAGCTCAACTGAGGTGCTTTGAGCACCACAAGATGAGTGCTATCTAGTTTCATTATATTGGAAAGAAGTCTATACGGCTGATATGTCTCCAAAACTGGGCAACTCGCACCAAAACAATCTAGATTGATAAATAGCACTACAGGTAAGAGGAAAATGTGTTGTTTTGAATTTGGGGTGAAATGTCCCTTTGAGGCAGTGGTCTTTTCTTACTTATTGGCATGTAAAAGCATAACATACTCTCTAAATGCAAAACCTTTGTTGTGAGCACAGGCAAAATGTATTTTTTGTATTAGTTTCATTTTCTCTGGCTGTTCCAACTCTTATACTAATAAGGCATTTCCTTAGAGAGAGCCACAGCATCAATAACACTCGACCATGCTGGAATCTCATCTGTGCTGTCACCCAACTGCCCCTTCTGTCCTTTTTACAACCGCTCTCTCAATTGAAATGCCTCCTCCCCTTTCAGAGAGCTCAGGGATTTAGCCATGATTCTTTCGTAATTAAAAAATAAAATGTCTTCATCATAAAATGTTGCATGCATACTGTTTAATAATGTTTCAAATTATATAGCTTTTTTCCATTTGAGCACCTCCCACCTTGCAGAAGTGTAGCAAGGCAAGAAGAAACATTGCCTTTCATATAAGGTTAACCTTGGGACGTTTTGTCCATAAATTAGTGTTATATTAAACCTTTGATATGTAGTGTTTGTTTGAGATGTTCTTGTCTCATTTGAAGTCAGTGAAGTATTAGTTCTTTGTCACTAAACTAAGATGTACAAGTATTGCAATCTCTGAAAAATTGCAGAAGTGCTGTTTGCTCTGCTACGAGTGGAAGAACCAATGAAACAATTTTGGAAACATTATTTTAAGTTACAAAAAGTTCTCTAGTGTTGCTTTAAACTACACTCTATTTAGCTGCACAGTGAAATTGCATTTAGGCAATCCTGCTGCCGCTGATTCAAAAGATTTATTTCTGGGTGAATAAAAACTCCAGAGCTTAGTGTAATTTAAAACTTTTCTCAAAGGTAGAGATACTTTTGGACCCACCAACACTTTTTATATTTTTTTCTGGATAATTGTAGTCTGGTGTCAGAAGGCTTAGATTTCTTTTGTCACAAAAGACGGCAAAGGGAAGAAAAAGACAATTTACTTAATTTATTTAACAATAGGACCTACTTAAAAACACAAGCATCTTCTTGATCAGTGCACCACTTGTGCTATCAACTCTGATGATGAGGACATTTATGATGAAACCAAAGACAATGGAGTAGAATGGCAAATGCTTGACAGTGTATCTAAGAAAAAGAAAAGCACTGAAGAGAGTCTGCCCTGTTTTCACTGCAACTCTGACCTTGATAATTGACTAAAATGTGGTTGGAATTCATACTATTCTGAAATAGTGATTTATTCTCCAATGCAAATGTTCAGGTCAGAAAAGGAGGAATATAGCGGTCAGGGTGGCCATTGGAACACTGGGCCTGACAGTTATTAAATTCTGTTTGAACCAGTGACACACTGCTGTTGCTAACCTAAGACACTTCTAGCAATTCTATTTCTCAGTGATTAGAGTATTGTAAATGAAGTACACAGAGAAAATGCAAATTTAAAATAAATTCACCAAACACTACACAAAACCAATGCTGCAGACTGAGGAAAATATTATTTATTTCTCTCCATATACCCAAATCAGTTCACATGTCAACATGGAGAAGCCCAACAAAACATGTTACAGTTTTCATGCTTCTACAGTAGTGTGCATAACACTGTTAGTTCAGCAAACAACAGACAAACATAAAATACTGTGTCCAGTACAGGTTACATTTACAGTACAAAAAAAAAAAATCAGAAAAAAACAGATGAAAATACAGTATAGAAAATACTAGACTTACCTGCCGCATTTTTGTAGTGCTTAAACCTGATCATGTGTTTGAACACCTGATGGCTATGTTTCACAGATTGGAGGTAGTAATGTGACAGTCAGTGCTTCGGAAGTGACATCATGATATACTTCTGTGTCTAATGTATACAATTGTGTTTAGTGTTTTACAAATCACTGTGTATTGTTCTGCAAAAAGTGTGATGCTGACATTGTGCATATATTGGTGCACATCTGGGTCAATGTTTTGGTCCTAGAGTGTAAGGTTTTGATAATTGTGTAATACTTTTGATTTCAGTGTGTAAGCAATCAGCAAAAACTGTAAAGAATTTAAAAAACATAATCACAAGCATTTACCCCTAAATATTGTTTACTGTGCAAAATAGCGTTGTATAAATTTAATACATCGGGGTTGGATATACAGTATGAATTGATGGAGTGTGAATGAATTGTTAAATGATGAAATGCTAAAAATTAATAAAAACAGCTTAAAAGTGAAAATTTTTTCAAAATACAGAACTGTTACAAATTGCAAATTCTCCAAAATAAATAAGATCAACCTTCTGGATCTCATGCAGGGAAGTATCACAGAAGAACAGTAGTATAGATACTTAAAAAAAAAGTAGAAAACAAAATAACGAAGCATGAAGAAACAAAAATAACAGGTAGTCAATACTAGTGCATGAAGTTTACACTAAAGTAAAGTGTAAATAGTTCCACCACTGGACGAGTGCAACAATGGTGTTTTTTAGCTGTTGTGGCTGGATTTGAAACGTGAGCTGAAGAGGGAGTGAGGGAGGGAGTGGGCGGAGTGTGGGACAGTATAACTACTCGTGAGTTACCTGCCTTTTGAGCTGTAATGTTACCTGGATTGACCTTTTCCCCTGCAGGTGACAGGATGCAAATCGGCAGGAGAGCGCAGCGGTGGTTCCACGATTAGACCAGATCAGAACTGCAGGGTGTGGTGTTCTCTGTACCGCTGTCACACACATCAAACAGTCAGATGTCCCCAACAGGTACGAAGGAGCAGCAGGAGGTGGAGAGTGACTCAAAGCTTCACTCCTCCAGTTCTCCAGTGCCCCTCTGACCTCTGGGCTTTTTTACATCCTTTGAATGTGTGTAGATCAGTAGGCGTGTAGGCAGATGCAGTGCGTGTGTGTGTGTGCGTGTGCGTGTGTTTACGTGTGTGTGTGTGTGTTTGTGTGACATCCAGGAAGAGGTGGTGGTGAAAAAAAGTGTAAATGAATTAACCCTGAGCAAGTCGCACTACACAAACAAATTTACACCTCTTTCACACTGGTTGTATAATTCATGAACTTAACATGTAAAAAAGCACAAGGATGGTGAACATGGAGAATTTTCAACAGCACTTAAATGCAGCAATTAACATTATTTCAGACACTTTCTGCCGAACATATTAATAACACAGGTGAGATTCATAATTAAAACCTGAACAGGAGGCTTTTACATGTCTTATTAAATACTGTAAAAGATCTGATTTTTTTTACACAATGGCGGGTATCCCATTTAAAAACAATTACTCACCACTTAACACCAAGCCTTCAGACAATACATAGTCATTAGAGCTAATTTAGTAGATATTTATAGTGAATTGTGGACATACAATAGTACACAACATGCAAAAAAGAGTATTCCAGTGAATGTATTGAACATGTTGTCTACACTAATATAATTGCATCTGTGTCTAAAGAATATCTGCATGCCTGAAACAGATTGGTTCCTATGTAGTGTTGTTGACCTGTGCAGGAGAGACTCCACCCTGACCACATATACACACACTCGCAGTATAGACAGGATAAATTGCTTTGAAATACATATCAGTTGTGGGGATAGACAATGTTGCATTTTTATTAATTTAATTTTAATGAATGTCTGAATGTGAGCTACACTAAAAAAGAATGGGAATACAATATTATCAAGTATTCAGAAGTTGTACGAGGGGAACATCCTTTCATTCAAACTTGCAAATCTAAGCACATTGTGTTGTGCAGGCAGAGTGAGGGTAATTTCATTTTCAGATAGTGAAAGAGCCCATAAAGAATTTTCCTTTTTTTGTGTGGGTGTGTCTCAGCCTCTTCTGGCTGGCAGAGAGTGTGATGTCAGAGCTCATCTGCTACACTGCAAACGTGTGGCGGTCACTGGAACATCTGGTCACACTGTTAAGTCATGAAATTTTAAGCCTCCAGCGTCTGGCCGGATCACTGTGGGCTCCGGCTGTGCCAGAAAATGAGTTGGTTTTCAACAAGCTGGAATAAATGACTTAATGCTCAGTCTAACTGTGAATAGTGAAAATAAACATTTGTCAGAGCTCTGCAGGCCGAGAGGTGTGTGGGGAAATGAAAGACGTCATCTGGGAGGGGCTAGACACAAATCACGGTGGCCTGTTAGTCAGATCTCAGACAGTGTTTACAGAAAGGCTTGTCCAAGCTGCTGTCAGGGGAGGAACAATTGATTGATTCTCTATTAGAGAGAAAAATGATGACACTTAAAGAGAAGTGAGCTTGACATCTTAGTCTGAGTCACTGGCTCTAAAGAAATGTATAAAAATAACAGAAAACTAAATTTCAAAGCTGCATTCTTTGCCAGATTCTCCTTTTAATTAAATAGTTCAATGAAATATTTCAAGCTGTGCTTTGGCCTGCTTGCATTTGTACCACTGAATGTTTAATGGTGAAAGGAGGAAGCAATCCAAAATACATACAGCACTGTAAGTGAGCTGCAGAATATTAGTACAAAGTTCCTTTTTTGTGTTATTACTGACTCTCACACTAAAATTTGCTTTGTTAACCCTTTATAAAGGCAAAAAGGATGCAGCACAAGACTTGATGCTAAACCAAATATATGTACATGGGTAGAAAGTGAGAAATTACAAGCCTATGCTTCTTTTTTTAAATGGGTGGATTTACCGTTTAAGTGCTACTGTCTGTGATTGAATAGCAAGAATCACTGAAGCAACAATCAGTAGGGTACATGTCAAACAGCTTATCTGCATTTGATGAATACCTCTTGATCGCTCTGATCACATGCGACCAGTTAAGGCTCTGAGTCTATATGACAGGGACGAGGGGACGAGACGTGGCGAGGCGGGAGCTCAGACAAGCATGCTGCCCGGTTATGTGCGGTGCCCCCTCTCCCTGTTCTCATTATCCTCTCTCTGGGTGTTATGGGGGAGTGGAGATGTGAGGGGGGAGTGTGGTGGGGCTGGAGACTGGCTGGCTAACCCGACATCCCCCGTGGACAGGGAACAGATGGGACCTGATTCCCTCCACACAAATCACTGCCAAGGAAGCTTCGGCCTGCTCCCATGACCGTTTTTGAAAGGACAACTACTGCTTATCCAAACAAGAGGAGGGAATGAAGGGGATATTGAGAGATTACTTTCCAGTAGTGAAGAAATACACATACAGTTGTCAAGTCAGGTATTAATTTCAGGTATTTAAAGTCAAACTAACTTTACCTTTTGTGACATTTTTTTTTTAATGATTTTCCATTTTTTAAAGGAGAATAAAATTTGACACTTTTGGGGAACTGTAGGTGGGATTCAATCCACCTGATTATATGCACATTTTCATTTTGTGTATAAAAATCTTGAGTGGTAATACTAAAAAATTCGTGAGAGAAAAACTTTGAAAAATATCGCTAAAAACTAGGCCTGGTTAAGTTGAAAAGTTGGTATATCATTAAAAGCAAAATGTGCCAAAGTGCAATGGAAACAGTTTGTATTTCACACGGAAGGTAAGCTAACTAGCTTGCTAATGTTAGCTCTGATTCTCAATTGACTTTACTTGGTGGTCAACTAATGACTGCAGCATGTCATTGTTTGTGTAGCCAGTGAGCGTTGATAGTGTTCAAGATGTTTTTTCCACCCACAAAGCATAAACTATCAATCCTAATTTAAAGCACACGTCCCTTAACAAAATTAGACCATACATACATTGTCCTGTTGGATTTAACACACAGCAACATGTAGTTCTGTAACCTCAGCACTATGTACGTTACTTTGTGATTCAAATCACAACATGGAATAGTATGCAGAGTCACAAAGTGTAGTAGGTGCATAATAATAGTTGGAACTGAAGTCATATTAAAACCCATGCTTAAAAAGTTAGTATCAACAGCATCAGTCTGAACCAAAAAAGCATGGCCTCTAATGTTTTTTGTTTTTTTTCACGGTTGACAAAAAACCGACAGGCAACGGGCCTTTCAGACCAAAAGCGGCAATGGTACCACTGTGCTCTCAACCCCATTATTTCCAATGGCTTTCACTGCGCCACAACGGCTTTTCACTATGTCGATCAAAGAGTCGGAGTAGCAGCAGATTGCTGTAGATGGGCTATGTAGATGTGCTATGAACACAACGCAGTCTGACCACAGAAAGGCTCATATTACAGAGTGATTTCAATTGTACTGTGCAGAGACAACAAAAAATGTACTACTTTAATGAAAACATGAGCCCACTCCCTTCCCTAATGGAATAAATAAGGAAATGATTCATTAAAATTGTCATTCATCCCAGTGATGGTCCATCTCCAATCCACCCACCCACCCACCTGTCAGAGGCCTGGGATTTCTGGGTAATGTAGTCATCCACTGGGGACATAATTAGAAAGCTGCCACTTGTACTTCCTCTCTTCTCTCCTCGTCCAGACCTCGACAGGCTTCATTAGAGAGACCAGAGCCTGTCTGCATGTGTGGAAAAAAAGAGTAAATTAATCTACAGTGGAAATCTGACACTAATTAGTATTTTTGACCAAAACGCTTTAAAGGTCCACAGAGACAATGACATTGAATCACTGAATACATTTTAATTGTACTCGTTAGATGCAGAAAATGAAAACACATCCAAATATGCAATTGGATTTTAATGAACATCTATTAACAGTACAAAACTGCTAGACTAGTGAAACACCTCAGACTCTTGAGGATTCGATGAAAAACAAAGGGTGAGTGAAAAGTATATCTGCTTAGTCCATAAATCACGCACCACCAATACATGTGTTTTCCAGAGTAGTTTTGTTTGTGTGGAGGCTGGAGGGGGGGCAGGTGTTTACTTACTGACCAAAAGAATTCCTTTGAGAACTTTTTTCCAAAACATGTTGACACCTATACTGTACATTGTACCACTGTACCTGTACAAGGTATTTGATTAAATGACCCACAGCCATAACGTCAAATCAAATGAAGCAGATCCTTTAATACTTTTGTAATACGTTAATAATGTCTTTTTTGGAAATAAGCAAAAATATACAATAACATAATGAAATACACACGTGGGATAAAAGCAAACCTGAGGGATTGTTAAAGTAAGGTGACCAGATTTCTCAGACAAAATCCGGGGACATTTTCAGCTCAGAAGCGTATATACCTCCAAAACACGTCATGTTTTTAATTTTTGTAAAACTTAAAAGCGGGGACACTAGACCTAGAGCTGAGTATTGGATACAATGTAAACTATTGAGGAAATATTTTCCTTTGACATTGATCCAATATTGAACGAGATCGCTGCAGTCGGCAGCAGAGAAACAAGCTACAATGGAAGTTAATGGGATAATGGTCCAGCTTGTATTTACGTTCATAAAGTGCTTGTTTTGCCGCTGACAGACTCAGATTAATATTCTAAGTGTCTGACAACATTATGGAAAGGATTTCTAAGGAGGCTGACCTTTCTGTTAAAGATTAAGATCATTTTTAAGATCAAACCCATCAGACTCCAATCAGTAATTTTAGCATCGTAAAATACGGCTTTCTAAAACATCTCTGAGCTCTGAGCAGCGCTGCTCGATCGGCTCCGTTTGGTCAGAGTTTTCTTTCTTTCATTCCACTTTTGGGTCTGTCAGACACAGTGAAAACCGGGGACATTTCCGGGGACATATCCAGCCGGGGACAGGTCACCAAAATTGGGGACTGTCCCCGGAAACCGGGGACTGTCCCCAGAAACCGGGGACGTCTGGTCACCCTATTTTAAAGGATCCAACATATATTGAACTTAAAGACAGATGTACATGCTTGCCACAATTTTGCAAAGAAACATAAATATTTTTAAAATATTTAAAGGAAACAAAATAAATATTTAAAGGAAACAAAATAAATATTTAAAGGAAAAAATAATACAAATTCCAGACGAGGGGTACTACAAGAACAAATCTTAGCAACTTAGTGCAATCACAAGAGAAGAATAAGAAAAAGGGAGAGACCCACTGTGAGAGGGTTTTACTGAGGAGGAAGAAGAGCAAAGGGTGTGACAGCTTTAATTTAATAGCAAGAGTAGATGACCTGCCCATCGCAGAATGCATCCTAACTGTCACTGCTTAGTGTTGTGGCAAGAAAAGCGTAAAACATCTACTCCAGCTTTACAAAATACGCAATATTCGGAAAGAAATTCTACATTTTAGACATGGAGGAGATCTATGGCAGGTCCAATGTTATCTATTGTACCCAATCCATCAAACAAGTGAATTAACTATCATTTTTATTCATTTAAACATCGAGAATACCTAATTTGAACCTGCAATAACTGATTTATTTTGGTCACTACGGGGCAATACAACACACTGTGAACACAACATTGACATATTATTATTACCTTATTATAAATAATGTGGCTGTTTACACATTCAGCAAAAACAATTCAGAGTTGCATTTCTGGCCATCTGACCAATGTGCAGTATATACTCTCTCTCTTTTTCTTTGCTTTTAGTTTAGTTTTGGTCTCCACCACCTCCTGAGGGAAATATCTTTCTCTTTTGCTGCTATGTGTTCACCTCTCGAGTCACTAACTGTGTCTGTCTTTTGTTTGGTGCTCTGCAGATAGAGCTTTGTTACTGAAAACAGCTACCTGTTGCAGCTGAAAACAAAGCTGATGAGAGTGGTGAGAACAAAATTTGCGTATCATAAAACCAAAACAATGAGCTAAAAGATGCTGAAAAACTTGCAGAGCTGAGAAGAACTGCAGAGCTGGATGATATTTATGTGTTAGTTACTACAAGCAACACCATCCATATTACACAAAGGCATTTCATTCATAGTTGATAAGAAAACTAGTGATGAAACAGCTTTAAATAAAAAATACACTTTGCCGGTAAGATACTGTATAGTGCACTTTTGAATGTAAACTCTTCCATATTATTTTAGGGGTATTAACATGGGTCTTCAACGTTTTTTAGGCCAAGGAACCCTCAGCTGAAAAAGAGACGGAGCAGGAACCCCTTACCACATATATGTTATACAGTTGAGTTGCATATTAAACTGGGCCTTAAATAATGTGTAGGGTAGCCTAAATCCTAAATACCAAGCTTTTAAAATAAAAAAATCCTGCCATATTCATATATCTATACATCATGTTTTTAATGTTAAAAATGTGGCATAAAAAGTTTGTCAGAAAAAAAAGTGGCACATTAAATCCTTAAAGCTATAGTGCGTAGTTTCTGCGGCCCTCATGAGGAATTCTAATTAATGACAACAAAACTGTCGGCATGTCCATGATACAAACCTTACTTGACCGCGCACCCGTCCTCACTTCTCCTCCACACAGTTGCTTGTAGCTAAGGAGGACGCAGAGGATTAAAAAACATGATGGACTCTTCAGAAGAGGTAATTATCTTTCTGTGTGGGAAAATCCCCTAACGCCACAATTCTCTGAACATAGCCATGTTGAGAAATACAGAGTGAGTTGTGTGGAGCTCTAATTAGCTTTGTATCAACTAATTTGGCAATGGCTTGAATGTAATGGACATTCATAAATATCAAAAAGTTACAAACTAAAGCTTTAAGCTCAACTGTATCTGTGGAGGTCTGACTTAGCTGACCTTAGCTGTATAGTCAGTATCCTATCATCAGTGTTGTCTACATTAAAAAAAGAATTATCTCTACTAATAATAATGTGGTGGCCCCCCTGCAGCAACTCTGAGGACACCCTAGGGGTTGAAGATCTCTGCTTTAGAAGACTTCCAAAAACCAAAATCTAACAAAACATGTCAAAACAAAAAGGCATCCCATGTCATAGACCTAGGCCAGTATTTTTAGTTTTTAAGTTAACCTATTAGCTATGAAAACAAGTGCAAAAATATTGGACTTTGGCCCTGATATTTTAGCTGAATATTTAGTCTTCAAGGTAATTTACTTGGTCCAGGCTTTGATGGGTTAAAGGACACTGACATGATGGTTAGCCATCAGATGGCTAGGACAAACTGTTGCTTAGCAACAATTAATCATTACACCCCCATGCCACGGTAAAAAAACCCAGAACAAAACAAAAACATTTAATGGAGAGTTTGTTATATGACAAATAAAAGCCAAATATATGTAAACAGACAGCTTATGGCAACAAAAGAGACACTGCTGCTTTGCCTTGAATGCCCTTCAACATTCAACATCATAGTCCACAACCATAACACATCTTCGCCAAAGACCATTAAAAAGTTGGACATTGTGCAGTAGTCTTAAATTCAGTCAGGAGTATACTGTTACTTTTATTGTCCAACAACGTAACAAATCTACTTCAAACTTGATTAATCAGTATTACATTACAGAAATTCTGATATTTCTATGCATAATCGCCAGCAGACTACGAGAGAGGGGTGCACTGGGTGACACAAAAAATCAAACTGCAACAACAACCACAGCATGACTGAAAGCTTGGTTAATGAACCCACTAAATTTAGCTTCAGCTTCATTATAAATGCTCAAATCAATCAATCAATCAATTTATCAATTTTATTTGTCACAAGCAATCGTATGAGGAACAATTCCAGTGAAATGTAATGATGTTAATGAACCATGAACTCATTGAAGAAAGTGTGCATCAAAAACAATGTCACTCAAACAGTGCAGCTTTGACAAAGTGTTGACTCACGGCACATTCAGCTTTTTGCTTTATCATTTGTTCAATTAGCTGTCTCTGTCTTATAGTGGCATCTTGAGGTTTAGGAGGGGACACAGAGAAAGCACTCCTAATTCCAAGAGAGAGGACAGAGGCGGCAGGGTGACTGAGCCACTACAAAGAAAGCTAAAGACGTGGGAGGAAAGAAGGAGGTTTGAGAAGAGGTGGAGTACGTATGTGTGAAGTAAAATGAGATACTTCAAGATGTCCATGTTTGCCGAGAGCCTGTTGAAAGAGAAGATCGTGGTCAGTCGGCCAAGAAAGAGAGTGACAGTGTTTGCACACTAAGACAGCTACATCTGAAAATGACGTCCATCCATACGTTTTCAGGTCATTTTGATAAAGAAAAAAATTATTTTCTTTGTTTTAAAGATTAGTTATTGGGCTTCTATGGTCTTTAATTAGTCTCTCTGTGCCAGACCTTCCTATACAGCGCTGCGGAGGAGGGTCTGGCTAGTCCACACAGCATTCCTGGGATGGGAGAAGACGTACTGGAGGGCGGCTGTAGCTCAGTGGTAGAGCGGAACTGCAAGATCTGAGGAGCAGTTAACCATAGATCTCATAAGTCCACCGGAGTTTAAAAGAAAGGTTAAGGTAATAGACATCCAGCCAAAAAGTCTCTAATTGATTAAATAATAGCTTAAAGACAGGAAAGGGGAGAGAACAGGGGACAACATGCAGCAAAGGACTTGGGAGACTACTGGGTGAGCTAGAGGTCTCCTCTGATAAAAGAATATTTTAAATGATCCCTTTCTAAATATCTCGGCATGACAGCTATGTCATGGTTCCCTTGTTTTTTAGGGATTACTGGGTTGAGTCTGGAGAATGTTATTCTTGCTAGGCAACCACCCAATCACCCGCCTTCAGCCAACCGTTGTTTTGCTGTTTTGTTCTGAACTCGAACAATTGATTGTGTTAGATAACCTGTTGTAAGAAGTAGTTAGTTTCAAGCATACTGACACCTTCAACACATTCTCACTCCTCAAAACTGAGAGAAAAAATATGCATTTTTAGATTTGCCAATTTAGTGTATTTTAAAAGAAAATGCTTGAGTATGAATCCAAAAGAAGTTGAGGAAAGAAAATGAATACAAAGTTCAATTGCTTTTGACATAGACTGGGTAATGTTTCCTTTTTTTATGCTCTTGCAGGCCTTCTTTCACCCACGGGTTGAGGTGCATCCTTTCTCATTTCACATGTTCTGAATCTCCAGCTTCAGGTTAACACTGGGCTCAGAGCCTTATTACTGTAATCCCATCTCCTCTCCGTTCTCCCAGGTGCATCAATGCCTCTGTGTGTGTTAACAGCCCAAGACCAGAAATCCAAGAGAGAAATTGTCAGGTGCAAAGTGGCAGGTCTTAAGGTGGTGGAGCAGCACAGAACTGCTTCATTATGTTGGGTTTTTTTCAATTACACTATGATACAATGAGCACCATGTCAAGAGCACATGGTCCAAATTGGGATGAATCGTGAGTATTCTTCAATTAAGTCATTGTTAAAATAAAGAAACAGTATGTCTTTTCTTGCCACACTTTGGTTGTGTCATTTAGTGGACAGCATATATATAACAGCATATGTATAAGCCTGTGTGTGCGTGAGTGCTTGTGTGTAGTGTTATCTGCGCTAAACTATATTGTTGGTAACATTTGTGTTTTCCACCTACTCACCACCACATGGAGAGAAAGCAAACAAATGCATGCAGGAGTGTGACTGTGCTATTAGCAATTAAACACATTTTGTGTAAAGCTAACAAGGCAGAGAAACGGATCAGCTTCTCTACATCACAGGATGAGTGGAAACAAAGTGTACATGTGCTAAGAGTAGTTGTTTAAATGTGACTGGAAAGCAAATTGAGTAAAGATTATATAATTCAACCTTTACAAAGGGTAACAGACAGGAGTTTCTTGAAAGCTGAAACCAAATAAATGTAAAATCTTGTGCAATTAACACCCAAATAATTTTATTTTAAATTCTAATTCACATCCTGATATTTTCCAAGATACCAATCATATCGCGTACAGTTCATGTCTAAATGTCACCTTTCCTGACTAAAGACGTTTTTTAATTGTCGTAGAATACAGAATAAAAGTACTAGACATGCTTTACAGTGTCAGTGGACACAATCAACACTTGCTCAGGCCTCTCTGCATGACCTCTTCTCCTTGTTCTTGGCAGACAGCAACACAAAAACTAAAACAACAGACAAGTCGGTATCCACCTCCAATTCTGGATGGTCTCTGTATCGGTAAAACATTGACTGTAAAGTGGTGCGTAAAGATTTGTTGACTTTTTTGTAGCTAGATTTTATTTTTTACAAAAGAATGTAATATATATGCTAAAACTAACTAACAAATCTAAATTCTAAATCATAAAAATTAAATGCAAATGTTAAAAACCAGTACTTGCATTCTCTCGCACAGCAACACCAAAACTGTTATGATTGACAGTAGTCGTCTGTGTATTGTGTGTATGTTTGTGTATCTTGTAAATCTTGTAACTCTTATTAGGGAGGCCTTCAATGTCATCAGGCAATACCCTGCGGCAAGTTATGGATTTCAGATATATTAAATCTTGTTCTATAAATCCACCAGACAATTAAATTAAGTATGCAAATTTTGGTTTAGCATGAATCCGTGTTACTTGTGGAAAGGAATAGCTTTCACCAAAAAAACAACAACACAGAAACGGCAGCCTCCAGTGTATTTCAACGAGATGTGATGAAAATCTAACGGAACAAAGTGACCTACATTGTAGATTCCACAATGTTTGAATACTCACTGACACTGTCATAATGTCCTCATCTCTTTTAACAAAACTTTCTCATTTCTTAACACACTTCATTCATCACGTCCTGAGTATCAAAAATCTAAATTGGTTTTTCTTTGAGAGACTCGTGTGGACAATCAACAGATCTGTTGAGCGCTGGCTCTCTCATGCTTGACAGGGGGCATGCTCATACATGCAAGCAGTGGGATTATGGAATTTGAGATGGTCTGTCTTTGGAGAGCACAGCCAAGATGTTGCTCAGAGACATGAACAGGCTGCCACATATGTAACTCTGTGTGAATGTACATGAGTCATAGTCATGAACAATTTCAAGACAAGAAAGTAAGCAATTTGTTTTAACATGCTCCCATGGCTACGGTGTCTTAAAATGCATCGCCATTGTCTCAAGTGTGAGGGCTAACTAGGTTATTTAACGTGTGTTTTTATTCATGAGGCTGATAAGAGTAGCCCAGGTTTTATTCCAAACCACAAGACAGCATTAGCATATCTTTGAATCCAACTAAAAGATGCTAAAAGATGAATCAAAAATCAGCACAATGAGCCTCACAGTAAAGTAATTACAACTTCACCGAGGTGGTAAGTGCAATTGAAAACAACCAGGCTCACTTGCATCCCTGGGTGGTTCCTGACAACATACAAAAATAAACTCCCACCAGCTTCCCAGCTACTATTAAGGTCTTAACAAAGCGCTGCAGAGGCTGCTTTACCTTCTCTGCAGGTTTCCCTGCTATAAGGTCAGCTGTTGTGTTGTTGTGTGTGTGGCCAGTTTTTACTGAGCAGCCTGTGCTCAGACTATATCACAGCTTCTTATCCTTTGGCCTGTCCTCTGCTTCCACAATGTGTCAGCAATCTATGACTGACACAGTGTTGTACACTGCAGAATCTGAATCAGAAAAGGTTGTAATGCCACAATAAGTACACTTATGTGGAATTTGACTTGGTGAAAGGTGCATTCATGAACAAACAAACATATTAAACATTATGAAATAAACAATAAATACAGAATATCAAATATATATGCATGAGTAATGCATGAGTCTAATTTAATAAAACGGGTGCAAGTTTGAGCTATCAACCGATCCCAGAAGCCTTTATGTCTCGTGATTCTAGTGTCGGCCAGTATGAATGAATAATATGTCCCCTGAAGTTCCTGAAAAAAACTTGTTCTGGTCCTACCCCCTTTTTCTATAATTATACTTGCAGTTCCAATGAGATAACCTGTAGGGGGGCCAAAGCTGGAAAAGTGACATAGTATGCCTTTGAATACAAAACAATTTTATGCTTCACTTATTCATCCATGTTTACATACACATATATGTACCATATACTGTATCTACATACCCGCACGCACATAAACACATGCATACACAGACACATGCATACATACATGCATGCACACACACACACATTTTGTTGTGGTTTGGGGTTTTTGTTTGGGTTTATTTTTCCCTTTCTTTGGCCTCCTTGTGTTTTTGTCTTAGTTTTCTCCCTGGTCTTGTGTTGCTGGTCCTGTCTTGTGGTCCCCTGTGTCTGTTTGTTCTACTTCCTGTTTTATTTTGATAGTATGGTTTCTTGTCTTGTCTAGTCTTGTCTAGCTTTGCTTTGTGCCTGTCTGATTGTCCAGCCCCGCCCTAATGTGATTCACCTGACGTCCCACCTGGTCCCCATTACCTCGTTACCTCTTGTATTTAACCCTGTGTTCCCTTTGTCTCTTGTCGGATCATTCTAGTTTGTCTGCCTGTCTGTAAAGTATTTTGTCTTGTTGGCGTTCCCTGTCCTTGTGTTCCTGCCAGTGTTCCTGTAATCCTCTGTAAGTGGTTTCCCTGCACTTTTTGCCCTACCTGTGCGCCGCCACCTTCCCAGTGCCTGGTTTGGATGTTTTGTTTGGACGTTGCTTTTTGCTCCCTGGGTTTTTGAGCTGTTTAAAATAAACCCTTGTGAACTTTGTACCTGCTACTCTGCGTTTGGGTCCTCCTTCCGCTCCCATGACACATTTCCACATTCTTTTCTTTTCCATCTACTTTGTTTCCTTCTATCTACATCAAACCAAATAATAACCCATTAAAACTAGACTTAGTATATAAGTCCAGAAGCCTATTGCACGAAACTAGGATAAGGGATTAAGCCGGGATATTCAAGTTATCCTGGATGAATTTAGCTTTGACTCGGTTGCACGAAACCAGATTGAATTAAACCCGGCCAAGTAACCATGGAGATTTATTCTTTGCGGCAAGCCTGGTCCAGAGCAGGCTAACAGCCAGGCTAAGATTAATCCTGGATTCTCGTGTGTCAAATCAGATGCCGTATGATCCGAAATAAACGTGTTTAACAGTTCCGTTGTCTTCTGCATGTGTTCTGCTATATTTTCATTAACATGCATTCGCCTACTTGTCACTATTGTTGTCGCGAGATTGATTTAAACCCTACTACAGCTGTTTAGATGGTTAGAAATGGTTGCACTGGCACCCTGATGCGGAGTGGGACTTTTCCCGGTGGGACGGTACCGTGCCTGGCGTGCGGCCGCTGCCCGGTCCTGTGAGTCGCGTCAGTGTCCACTCTCTCTGTAAAAGTAGAGATGAGCAGCGCAGCGTCCGTGGTCTCAGCTTCAGGTTAGAGGACGCGCTCCGGAGTGTGACGATATTAATGCAGCGATATTCCCAGATGATATTAATGGCAGACTGGTCAGAGATCAATACATTTATGATTTCATGTTCTTGTTGCGTATCCTTCTCTAATAAAGGACAGTTTGTGTTACTCCTTAATATGTAGGCCTAATGTTTTTTTTTATTATAGCTTACATTGGTTTCATAACCTTCTCAATTAGTCTCACATCACTGGACCAATAACTTATTATTATATACGTAGGCTACTGTATGTAGTGTAGTTTACATTCATCACAGGAACACCACAATGCTTCTTAATCTTTTTATTTTGGTGCGGTCACTTGTCAGAAGAATAAAAAAACATGAATATTGTGTTACATATGCTCACAGCGTGTATTGAAGTTATTTACTTCTTTTTTAAGTTGTTGTCCCTTTCTGATCGTTCTGTATGAACATTAATTGTAGAAATAATTAGATATAGCTTATAGAGATTTGTGCATATGGTTGTAAAACATGTTCTAGTGTTGTGAATAAGGGTTTGAAATTAAGCCTAGTCATAGGGTCCATTTCCCGAGGAACATTATTCCCACTGCTCACTTTTAAGGCAAAGGCTAAATAATAATAGCCTACATTTTATTTATATAGTGCTTTACATGGTAGGCTAGTCAAAGACACTTTACAGTAAAACCAGCACATTTATCACATAAAAAGAGAAACATGAAACTATATTAAAAGCAATTAAAACACAGTGTAGCCTACAACTTTATAAAAATGTGGAGTGACTATAGGCTAAGTAGATATTTTTACACCCTCACACATTCAGTCGGGTCCGCTATGTTGGGCTTTTTCTCTCCGTTTGATAAGAGCCGTATTTCCCTTTTTGCATATTCTTCCCCTCCTCGTTACTTTCCATTACAAGCTGCTGCTCATTGGGTGAAACATATGGCCCATGCGTCTTCTCCATCTCTGCATCAGTAAATCTGTGATCGATACCGTGGTCTATGTGAGAAAGCCGTGAACGTGCACTTATCCCAGCTATCTACAGTTGTGGTCAAAAGTGTACATACACTTGTAAAAAATCATAATGTTATGGCTGTCTTGAGTCTTCAATAAGTTCTACAACTCTTATTTTTCTGTGATAGAGTGATCGGAACACATACATGTTTGTCACAAAAAACAGTCATAAAGTTTGGTTCTTTCATAAATTTATTATGGGTCTGCTGAAAATGTCACCAAATCTGCTGGGTCAGAAATATACATACAGCAACAAAATATGTCAATTTTGGTGATGTAGCGAGTTGTGTCAATCAAATTAGCTTCATGTCATGGTCTCTTCACTTCTCCTAAGTGATTCTGATTGACTACAGCTGTTGACTTCTCATGAGCCCATTTAAATAGGGCTCATTTGACCCAGTGATTAGACTCAGCTACAAAAGCTACAATGGGAAAGTCAAAGGAACTCAGTGTGGATCTGAAAAAGCTTAATTATTGACTTGAACAAGTCAGGGAAGTCACTTGGAGCCATTTCAAAGCAGCTACAGGTCCCAAGAGCAATCGTGCAGACAATTATACGCAAGTATAAAGTGCATGGAACAGTTGTGTCACTGCCACGATCAGGAAGAAAACGCAAGCTATCACATGCTGCCGAGAGGAGATTGGTCAGGATGGTCAAGAGTCAACCAAGAATCACCAAGAAGCAGGTCTGCAAGGATTTGGAAGCTGATGGAACACAGGTGTCAGTCTCCACAGTCAAGCGTGTTTTACATCGCCATGGACTGAGAGGCTGCCGTGTAAGAAAGAAGCCCTTGCTCCAGAAAAGGCACCTTAAGATTGAAGTTTGCTGCTGATCACATGGACAAAGATAAAACCTTCTGGAGGAAAGTTCTCTGGTCAGACGAAACAAAAATTGAGCTGTTTGGCCACAGCACCCAGCAATATGTTTGGAGGAGAAAAGGTGAGGCCTTTAATCCCAGGAAACACCATGCCTACTGTCAAGCATGGTGGTGGTAGTATTATGCTCTGGGGATGTTTTGCTGCCAGTGGAACTGGTTCTTTGCAGAAAGTAAATGGGATAATGAAGAAGGAGGATTATCTCCAAATTCTGCAGGAAAACTTAAAACCATCAGCCCGAAGGTTGGGTCTTGGGCGCAGTTGGGTGTTCCAACAAGACAATGACCCAAAACACACATCAAAAGTGGTAAAGGAATGGCTAAACCAGGCTAGAATTAAGGTTTTAGAATGGCCTTCCCAAAGTCCTGACTTAAACCCCATTGAGAACATGTGGACAGTGCTAAAGAAACAGGTTCATGCAAGAAAACCATCACATTTAGCTGAACTGCACCAATTCTGTCAAGAAGAGTGGTCAAACATTCGACCTGAAGCTTGCCAGGACCTTGTGGATGGCTACCAAAAGCGCCTAGTTCTGAAAATGGCCAAGGGACATGTAACCAAATACTAATGTTGCTGTATGTATATTTCTGACCCAGCAGATTTGGTGACATTTTCAGCAGACCCATAATAAATTTATGAAAGAACCAAACTTTATGACTGTTTTTTGTGACAAACATGTATGTGTTCCGATCACTCTATCACAGAAAAATAAGAGTTGTAGAGCTTATTGAAGACTCAAGACAGCCATAACATTATGATTTTTTACAAGTGTATGTACACTTTTGACCACAACTGTACACCTGGCTTGACATAGCTTCACCTGTTCATCCTGGCTCGGCAAACGTGCAACCGATTAAGCCGCGATGAGAGGATCACACTAAGTCAAGCTGCGCTTTTTCATTTATCCTGGATATCTTTATTCTACTTTCGTGCAATAGGCCCCAGGAACCACACAATCAGTAAACAATACTATCACCTTGAGTCCTTTTTGAGTCTTAAAATTGTTCATTGTTGTACATGATTTCATTATCAGAATATTTAATTTGAACTCTAAACCAAATACAAATGTCTTGGATTTTAATCAATAAAAATAGATATTTTATTTATAAGTATAACACATTTCAGAGTGAATCGGAAAAGCTTTCTTAGATTTTCAGGGAATTACTTTAGTAGAGACAGATTTTTAAGTACTGACACTGTGTAAGTTAGTATCCACTCTCAATGAAACTTTTAAAAATTATTACACACTTAATATGAAATCAATTCTTATTGAACTTCTTTAGCAAGAAGTGTTGGACAAAACAAGTACTGTTTTGACAGCGTCTGAACATCCCTCAGCACAAAAGACCATTAGAAATCAATAGCGTGACGCTAATGTTTCATGACCCCACTTATTAACCATTTATGAAGCCTTCACTAAGTGACCACACACCATTATATTGAGCTGAGCTCAGTTGATAACTATGATCACTGACAGATTTCTTTGTTTTTTCATGTTGTGGTGAGGCAACAATAACAGAGGCAATGGGATGTTTGACAAGTTCATGAGGATCATAATCAACGAGGAATAACCCAAGCTTTGCTCAATGTTAAACGGACAGTTCTCCCCATAATCCAAAGAACATATTTTTCCTCTTACTTCTTGTAAGTCAAAACTGTTCACAACCAGGTCTGTGGATTATTTTGGGTAAACAGGTCATGATTTCTTCCAACACTGGGAAACTCACACCAAAACACTATAGATTGATAAATAGCACAGGTAAGGAGAAAGTATGCATTTATGATTATTGGGTGAACTGTCCCTTTAAGATACAAAACATGGATTAAGTCACAAGCAGCTACTTTATCCTTATTCACAGACAGCAGCACAACTGCTGTACACTTCATAATAAAAAGTAATTTTTTTACCACCAAATTCTACTAAAAACATATACCTAAAGAAGGAAAATTCTTCAACCATCCTTAAAAATTGGGAAATCAATTTTGTGTCTAAGCAGAGCGAGGTGCAGGTATGATCCCTAATGCATTAAATCTAATATAAAACCTGTTTCATTAAGACAAAGCACAATTTTACAGGATGTCTAATGTTGGAAGTGAAGGAACAACATCAAGGTTTCACTTCATGTCATCACATCATGCTCACACTGTATATCAGTGGCACAGAAGCCACACACGACTTCCCTTTTCCCTGTTTCCCTATGCTGTTTTCTACAGTTTCCAACTTCGTCTGAGAAACTACGATGGCTTTTGATATGGAAATCAAACTGCTAATTTGGTTGTACATTTTACTCCAGAGAGATCATATCCGCTACATGACTATTCAGTGGTCATCAAATAGATGAAATATTTAGTAAACATTGACATTTCTGTCAAGAAGCTTTTTCATCTCATGAAATACCAGAGGCAATATTGACAGGATGCTTTTTATTTTATCACAGAGTATTTTATGTAAACAATAGTTGGATGTTGATGACACATGAAGAGTTTGGACTTGTGTTTCACTTGGGGATTAGAGAATGTGTCTGAATCCAGAATGAACAGATGTGAGGACAAGTGTGTTGTCCAATCAGAAATGTCCGCCACACAATAAAGTGACATAAGTCACTTCTGACCTAATGCCTACCACAAAGACTAATGCAATTTTAAACCCTTTTAGTGGAAACCCTCAACTTGCTCTGCATTTATATTTCATTGTGACACTAATAGCAGCAATTACCTTTATATTACAGCTTCTAGCCGCACAATGTTTTCCTTCAAGAATTTAAAGCAAACAGGAGACCACTTTCAAATTTCCTGTTTGTAATAAATGAACAACATGCAGCATGTGTGGCTTGTTTGAGTGTAATTGAAAAACCCCAATAAACTTTGAGGATATGTAATGTTATATTAAGTAATCACCTGGATGAGCATACAACTTTATCAGTGGTAGAAATGAAGCAAAACTCATGTGCTGTGCCTAAAGCTGCTCCGATCATTATTTTCATATTAATATAAATGAAAAATGTAGGTAATGTGTAAAGGGTCACTAGGGGTGACTCTTCAGGTCCCCTCAGCTTGTTTGGCCTTACAAGATGCACTTTTACAGCTGTTGTTGAATTTCCAGATTCACATCCACCTTGTTTTCAGCTAAACAAAATTGACGATTTCATGGTACCTAGAACCAAAACACTCACAGACAAACGTATTGACCAGCTGGTGAACATAATTATTATATTTGTCTCTTTGATTAACATCAATCAAGAACAGATCATTTGCATGTCCGTGTGTTAGCATGGGTTTTCTCCGGGATCTCTGAATTCCTCCCACTGTCCAAAGACATGCAAGCGTTGGGTAATAGTAAAAGTCTGGCGAACTGTCCAGGGTGTATCATGTCTATCGCTGGGGGAGCTGGTATAGGCTCCAAATATTGCATTACTGCATCAGAGTGAATTGTGGTACTTTTTAGTCCACAACATCTATTTGACAGCTAACTTGCAAATAAAAAAAATGTGTTGGCAGCGTCTGCTGCTCATCTATAAGGGAATAAACATGTTTCATCTATGACCATAAAACTTTGTTAAATCTTACAGTATGAGAACTAAATGGCACCATTGTGCAAAGTGACCACCTTTGAGAAATGTACTTTTTGCTCTAAGTACTCCTTCCAACCCTGACAGGGACATTAACAACAGCCTCGCAGTAGGCCACAACAGTATAGTGGTCACATACCCAGTGACAGTGAACCCAATCATAGCAGGATCATCGACCGCCTACAGCTTGGCTAATTGGCAAAGCCTCGGGGGCGTTGAATATTTCATATTAGACATTAGTTATAAGATTAAAATGAGTCTCTATTTTCATATAATGACCACCAACAGGTTAAGGATTGGCTCAGTACTGAGGCAGCTAGGGAGTGCCTACACTCACAGAAAAAAGTAACAATTTCCTTCTTAAACCAATCCCATAATACTAGTTACACAAGTTTCTCCAGAGCCTGAGAGTCTCACTCGTTGCTGCCTGTACCCTCACCTCAGCTGACTGAGGGTGGCGCAGGTATTAATGTGTGACAGCTGAAGCCAAGGTAGGAGTGACGGTGACTTTGACGTGGGGAAGTATTGTGCCACTGCTGAGATTAAACAGAAGCTGAATCAATGGGGAGCTCACATAATGAATAATGCAATAGGGGCGTTCTCGAAGAGGAAGCACAAACAAGAATAAAATATTCAGGTGCAGGTCACATTATTAGCCTTTGATCACGAGTATGAACAGAGAGTCAGAGAAGAGATTGGTAAAGGACATACAAGATCTACAAGATGTAGCTGCACGGGACGTGGGCACTCATCACTATAAGACATTTTCTTCTTTCTTTTCAATTTTATTATTCCATTTTATAAATTCCATTTTAAAAAGTTGTCTAGTTTCAGTGGTATGATCAAACTACAAAAACCTAAATTTAATCAGTGTAGCCTTTTCAGGATCAAATGTGGGAAATAAACAGAAGTATAGAGAACACCAAACAGTATACAATAACCACCTAAGGTATGATAGCCATTTTGTTTCTCAGCAGTTAGGCTGCTGCTTAAAAGGTGAGAGTAAACAACATTGTTCACAGCAGCTTTGACGCACTGCAGGAGTATTTCCATGACTGCAGAAGATTGTCAATGGGTCTGAATCCTGGTTTTGTTACAAAATGGAGGCATTGCGGACGCCATTGATGCATTTACAGAGGCTGGATATCTTCTGCAAGCAAGCTCAACAACTCCCTGCAAATTCAGCTAGTTAGCTCCTGTTAAAGAAAGTTATCATAAAAATAAATTATGAAATAACATTTAAAAAAATAATAGTGAGCTGTGTTTTAATACTTAATATTTTGTTTATTTAATATTGAACTCTTAAGGTCAACAGCATCTCTGTGTAATTATCTTACCGTAGATACTTGTGTGGCTTAACATAGTATGGCACTCTTCCTACAGGTACCTCTCCTGTCTTTTGAGGAAAGATGAAAATGGAAATCCAATAAGGTGATTATAAAAATAAGGTGTGTTAATTTCAACAGCATGTGATAGAGTGTTAACTTTGCAAGCCATAGTATGTATTAGTATGAAAGCATGTGGGGAGAAATGATGGTGGTGATGATGTTGACCAAAGTGTCTACATTTAAGTGTTATCTCCGCAGTCAAGTACATGAGGAAGAGTCCTAGAACATTTGTGTGTTATACAACAATACTTTTAAGGTGCTTAGGGTGGTTTGTGTGTTTCTTGGTTTCTTAGTACACACCAGGTTCATTGTGACAAGCTCTAACAAGCAGCTTGTTCATTAACACCTAATTCTAATTAAAGAGCTTGGATATAAAATGAGAAACCTTTTTTTTTCTAAAAACACTTGTTTTTAAAGGGGAAGAATTATCAATGACAGAATACACACAAAGTGAAAGATGTCACAATCCCTTCTGCTTTATTCAGGAAACATTGATTTGTATTGTTTGATTCGTGATTAGATCAAAAGCTCCAAAAAACGGCTTTTCAAAGTTTCCAAGAATGTTCCAAGAAGTTTCAATTTAAACACACAGACTATACATCCAGTTTACAGTCTGCAATTACATCTTGTCATTTTGTGATCTTTTATTGTCTGATTACATGTGTTGGTAATAATCTTTTAAATGTTCTACCCAGTCAAAAATCTCCAACTCCTCTTGAATTCTTCTATTTCTATATCTCAGAAAATGCTAAAAGCATCTGTAGATTTCTTCACAAACTGCATCCTGTTCATGCTGCATCACATCAAAGCCTTTCACTTCATGCACTGATCTCACTAAAATGTAGTGATGTCAGCTGTGGCCCAGGAAGCATCAAAGGCCCCTCAGTGAAACAGTACTTTGGAGAATGGACAGTCACCTGTGTTCGTCTGAGGTTGCGTCCTGTCCGTCTTTCTGCAGTAACACCTGGAGGTCTGGCACTGTGTGATGTACTCCAATGATCCATTCTAACCCGTTGGGAGCCTTGTCTCTGAATGCCATGCTGTATGCACATCGACTTTTGTATTCACAACACCCAACAAAAGACTGACCTTGAGTGTCTATTGATTTTGACAAAATCATGTTTTGCCAGCTTTGTATGATTTCCATTCAGCTCTGCTTGGTGCATTCTTTAGGTGTTGACTGTTGGTATTCAAACACATTGTTTTACAATCAATGTTTTATTATCAGGAGGATGGATATTAGTAGCCATAGAAACTAGAAGTTCAGACTTTTCCAAACAAGTCTGGGGTCGAAAGCCAAGCTTGTATTTCTTCCTTATTATTTAATTATGAATACTCTCTCCCTTTGGAAATATCAGATGTTAACAACCAGGCAGGTAGATGTTGTTGTTGATCAGATTCCAGCACCATCAAATTCCCAGTGGGGGAATTCGCTGCAGCTCTGGCCTTGATCTGAGAGCTCAGCTGTTGCTTTTTAATCATTACTAAACACACCCGATCTCCCTCTCTGTGATCACCCAACTTAATTTAAAAACTCAAGATGCCACCAGTTGCTCACATTAATTGCATAAACTCAGTATTTGTTTCTCCTGGGTTAGGCTTTGCCTCAAGTTGTGCAGAGTATTACATATTATTTTGTATCCACTTTTAAACTGAATTCAGTCTATCCACATGGGTTCTGCTAATTCATAAAACAATGTATTTGTTAGGCTGACTCGACATGAAAAGCATTTTTTTACAGAAGAAAAAGAAATCCACATCCAGCCAAGGTTGGTACTTATTAAGATTCCGGTATACAGGAAGTGAATAGAGAGAACAAAGTAAAAAGATATCTGGGATAATACATTGTTACATAATCGTCAGCCACAATCACAACATTTTTCCACATACTTTAAAGTGACTGCTGTAAATTTGACTTGTAAATATCCCCCTGCAGCACAATTTTGCAGCCACTCTGGATCTGCCGTAACCAATCGCTAATGTTTGGTTGTGACATTGGCTTAGCATCGTTAGCGTTCGCCTTAGCCAACTCCTTCACCACTAACGGAGAGAGCTTGAAAGTCCAACAAACCCCGTGGAAAGGTGGGCTACAACCTCATGGCCACCAACAAAATCAGCAAAGATTGTTCTTGCTCGGGCTTTAACTTTTGGATATTTGGCAGCGGAAGGAAGGAAAATGAAAACTGAGTGAAAGTACGTAGGAGAGCAAAGCCAGGCTAATATTTTCCATGGCAGAGATAACTTTCTTTATTAAATATTGAATATTATTATATACAATATTGCAATTTCTGTGTGGACGTCATGCCATCCAATTACAAATAGCCTATAGACAGTTAGACTTGGGCATCACCTCCTACGCACACATTTTTCACTTTAGTGTCCACAGTGTTTTTCTGTAGTCCGTTGTTGCAATACATCCATTCAGCTGAGATGAGTAATGGTGCAGTCCTATAATGCACAACATTCTTTAGCGGTCAGATCAATAGAGAGCGGCCGGCCTTGACTGAATGGATGAGTGTGGGTTTAGTGGGATGATGCTGTCCTTACATCAGTAAATGCATGTTAATTGAGTGTCTTCTTCCTTTCCAGTCTTGATGGAAATCTTTGCAACCTGCCTATTTACTAATTGGTTGCTTACAATGTCTACTTTAGGGGGTATTGAATCTCATGGCTGTGTCTCAAACAGAGGAAGAGCTTAACCAGCGTAGAGTAAGGTAGGAATATTAATGATGGACATTAAGAATGTATGCAGGTAGAATTAACACTAATATTAATCTCTTAGAGATATTCAAGTTATTTTACCAGCATGTGATCTGTAGTTTCATACCACATTTCCTCATATTTATTTTAGGTTTAAAATGGAAAAAAGTACCTTGATTTTTTTGTTTGTGTTTTTTTCTTCATTTTTTTTGCACAATAAAATCAAGACAACAGGAACACAACAGGAAAAACAAAAAGAAAGATTGCACAGGTGAGACTAAGAAAACAACTAGGGGCTTATAGAAGGAATCTCACCTAAAGAAATTACAAAAGTCCTGAAATCTACAAATTAAACACAATGCTAATTGGTATTCATCCATAAGCAACAACACGTCCTTTGCAGATCTGGACCGGTCACCTATTCTCCCATGAGGCCATTGTGCTACGCTTACTGCAAGCTTAAGCAGCAGGTTGAAGTAGCGAGCTGGTAACGAGCTGGAAAATGTGGATGTGGCCTAATTAAACAAAATACTTGACCAAGGAAAGGAGCAATGTTACAAGGGAAATGTTTTTAATTCCTAATTATTACAAGAGAGGCGTGTTTCTAACAGATTATATTTAAAATATTATAAAATAACATGTTTTTGTATGACCTCTACCTTTGTCTTTATTGAAAGTTTAGTCACATTGAAGTATCAAATGTATAATTCTAGCAAAGATCAACTTACACATGAGCCAAGCTTTTCAGGGACTGACTGAAATAGATATATAAATAAAAGAAACAGATTTACTATCCAAGATTTGAGCCACTTCTTCATTATTCATGATCTATACCTCCAGTACTGTTAATGTAACACTAAACCAAAGTAGACAAGTGCTACAGTGTTGCAAGTTTCAATCTCAAATAATCTTTTCTGTTGTTGAGGGAAAACCACACACACACACACACAACTCAGTGAGATCCTTGTTGCCCAGCAGGAAGGCTGCAGGGAGAGCTGATCTGTCCTGTTCTGCCTCTAGAAATGCCAGTACGTCAGCTCTAAGATCTCATGTGTGCATGTATTGTACAGGAATGTACAGTACATAAATGCTCTTTTCTAGTTTTATAGATAAGACTACAAACCACAGTAGGACAAAGTGGAAATTGTTTCTACCATTTGGTGATTGGTTGCCATTTACCTGCTGCAAAAAATATGATTGAGAATAAGGATATGGTGGAAAAAAATAATTTAAACACATAATTAATAGACACAAACGCATTGTTCTTGCAGATAACACATCAGTATTAACATCCACCACTAAGTCCTTAATAAACATGTAAAAATCATCAAAAGAACATCCTTATGTGAGATACTTTGTCTTGTAATAAGTAATATAGTGTAACATACTTTTTATTTTCCAGACCTGCACCAGCTAAAGAGAAGTTGACACTTTATAATACAGCTTGCGATTTACAGAGTCAATTTAACAATTTTAGCTCCGTGTCCTCTTTGTGTGGACAGTGTGTTTAGTTTTATGGTGTTTGAGATTAACAGTTGTGGATGTTTCTCTCTCAAAGATTTTAGTGATGCATGAAAATTGTATTGTAAATCCTGACTGTATTCTAAAGTGTTATCAAAAAGATTTCGGAAAGATAAGCCAACAATTTAACAATTGCCATTTTTTTCAACATAATCTTTTAATAATATAGAAAACTGATTTCAAACATATTTTCATAGCTATCCCTGTCCTAATAGTTCTTTCTAAAAAGAACAATGTCCAAAATATCAGATTTAAAGACTTTTAAAAGCTTTCATTTTGTTATATCCCTTGAGAGATTTCTGAATGTATTTTTTATTTTATTTTTTTTATTGGTTTAAGGCTGGAGGCTCAGTTGGGAAAAGGTGCACCAATCAGGATTTAGCAACCATTGAATAAATATTAATCAAACATACCAGCCAATTGTTGGAAGGATTTCTCTGGCAATAACAGGGCTGCTTAATCAGATACAGTATACTGTATATAGACACTATATATATATATATATATATATATATATGTATATGGAATGTGTGGTGTGAATGTGTTGCTCTCCCGGCTGCTTTCTGCTCTTTTAAGCAAACCAGGAAGTCAAAACACATGGAAAAATATGTCCATTATCCTCAACCGACAATGTGCTAAATGGCAAAGGCCAATTAGCTTCCTGTGGTTGTTACTGCTGGGGCTTCAACCGAGCCTTAATTCCAATCAAGCTCTCCTCTCCTCAGCCTGACATCCAGCTCAGCCTCAATGCCACCAGATCTCAGCAGAATTATTGTATTATATGTATAATGATGATGATGAATGCTGCAAAAATATCAAGAAAATATTGTTCACATTATGTTCTCTAACATTTGGCAAAAGCAATATTAATAGACACACAACCCTCCATCAACTTACCAGAAGAGTGATTCCAAAATCCTTCTTGGTGTTTGGACTGATCCTGATTTGAGATTGCACCTTAACTTCTAATTAGCTGGATCCTGTTTGACACTGAGAAAAAACTGAGAAGTCTTTCATAGTCTATAAATATCCATCAAAGAAAGGATAAAAAGATGGGACACTGAGGCTGTGTCACAGAGGTGTTAATTCACAGCAGTGCTAATTTTTTAGCCATTTAGTTTGTCATTTAGTTTCCTTTACATCTGTTATTGTAAAACCACTTTTAAACTTTCAACACCGTTGTATCATTGCCTTCTAAATTTAAAATGAAATAGGATTTTGAGAGCAACATTCTTCCTTAATGTGATGCATTTTCTGCTAAATTGTGCTGGGGCAGGACATAACACCAGGAATGTATCAATTAAAGGGCTCATATTATGCTCATTTTCAGGTTCATAATTGTATCCATAGGTTATATTAGAATAGCTTTACGTGGTTTAATAAAAAACACCATATTTTTGTTGTACTGCACATTGCTGCAGCTCCTCTTCTGAGCTCTGGGTTTTATCTACCGAGTGAGGCATCACATATCTATTACATCTTTGTTGGGAGTCGCACATGCGCAGTAGCTAGGTAAGCACTGCTAGTCAGTCAGAAGCAGAGTATGAGCTAGCAGATAGGCGAGCATTAGAACATGTTACAAAGTGACGCACATTCGTCACGTAAGTAAAGGCTGGACTACAGTAGAGTAGTTTGGAACAGTTTGTGAACAATGTTTTCTGTCGGAGATGGTAACTCCTATTGGGGTGGACTTTGGTCCTTTTCACTTTGTAAACATATAACATGCAAAAAACAGATATGTAACACAATAAAGGAAAGGGAATTAGCCTCAATGGATAATATGAGCACTTTAAAAGTGAAACCCAGTGTAATATTTGTTAGGCCGAGGAAGTCTGTTGGGTTTTATGTTCGGGCGGGATTAATTAATCATTACAGAAGTTTCTATTGGTTCTAAGTGGATTAAATCATAATGTTCTTTATATGATGCGTCTCTTATTTGTTATTTACTCTCCCTGTCAATGTTCTCAATAGATGACAATGTCTGTGGGTCGGTCAACTACTAACTCATGTTCCCCAGAGGAGGGATCCTAACACCTGTTATGATCCCCTGACTTTTACTTTAGCATCATCATCATCATCATTTAGCACCATCAGGTTACAATGTAAGTTGGGCAATAGTTATTTTTATGGTCTGCAAAAATAATGAAATTCCTATCAGTTTCTGCTGTACTTAGTGCAAATAAGCATGCTAACATACCAGACTAAAAAGGGAAACATCACTGCTAAACATCAGAATTGCATTATCATCGTGAGCATGTTAGCATGCTGACATTAGCATTAAGCTCAAATAACCACTGTGCCTTAAGTAAAGTGTTACAGAGCAGCAAGCATGGCTGTAGACTCCTAGACTTGTTTCCATTGTGCAGACTGTTAACAGTGGAGAATGATAAACAGACATGTTAAAACTATCTTTCTCTCCAACAACCCAAAAATCTGATGTGGGAGATGATTTTGTCCTCCACCAGTCTGATTGAACAGAGCTGGAATACCTCAGCAGCACTCCATCGTCTAGACAAATACTTAACCTGATTATTCTATGAAGCAGGTTAGACATTTAATGACATTTACTGAACAAAGAACTGGGACAATACAGATTATAATTATTTTCTATTAAATTAAAGATGTTACGTAGCCCAGTGATTCAACAGAGGAATGAAATACAGATCATCCACAGAGCGGCATTAATGAAATGGTGAATCTGATTGGAGGAGAGTGTAATTGGCCGTCCTGTCATTGCCGGGATTGCCGGGATAAATCAGACAGTGAGCATGTGTCTGCCCCTCAGACTTTAATGAAGATAATGAATGGACATGAGTAAATTACCCTGCTTCTCTCACCGTCATGGCCCTTCTCACACACTCGCCACCCTCCCTCCCTCATCTCCATCAGGGAAATTCACCGTAGCTCATCTGGCTCCTCAAGCAGCTGATCCATACAGCAAGTGATATCAAGGCATCACCAGGGGCAACCATGAACACATTGAGCGTGTGAACAGATATGTGAGCTCATAAAAGTGTCAAGGTGTCACAGAGATTAACAGACTTTGGGGTGATGTGCTGCTCTGCCTCTTCTGGATGTGCATTTCCAACATGCAACACAGGTGATTCTTGCATTGTTTATTAAATCACGTCACTTCTGTCTTTTGTCTTTGCTCATAAAGCTATCGTGAGCTCAAAAGGCTATTAAGTATCTTAATTCATAGATATTTTTTAAATCATAGGAGAAGAAAAGGTTTAACCTGGTACTTTTCCCCAGAGTTACAGGAGTTGTTACAACATAATAAGGCTAGATCTTTGCCCGTTTAGCTGCATCTGTAATTACATCTCTTGAAAATCAGTTGGAGAGACCCCATTAACATAATTTCAGCTAATTACCTTTGAGAACAACACTGCAGCATAATTCAATGTCACATTTTAACAATTAGCAAATCTGCTACTTGCTAATTCTTTGACCTCCCCAGATTCAAAGATTTTAAGCAAGTATTTAAACATTTAACAATGAGACACAAAACAAACTAATAAAGCACAATATCAGCGCTTTCTCCCAACACTGAATGCCAGGTCTTAAGCGTGTGCAGGCAGCCCAGTGTTTAGCATTGCAAAAATAACTCTTTGGCCACTAAAGAGTCTGTCAAAACTGTCACTCACAGCTGTCAAACACACAGAAATTAGCTCTGGCCATGCAAACAGTTTATGGCTTTCACATTTAACCTTCTCATTTGACAAAGTTCATCTGGATCCGATTGGGACCCTCTAAAATGGCATGGATGCTTGTAGTTCATTTTTCTTGCATGTTAGATTAAGGCTAAACTCCTTAAAATGTGCAGGATGGGAAGTTGGCAGTTTATGTCTTTTTGAAATATAAATTGAAATAAGTATTTTCCAAACATCACATCTCCAAGTTGCATGCCAAATGAAACTTAACTCAAATCAGAAGTGAACCTTATTGTGAAAAACCTGCCAAATTAGTTCACATAGAGAAAGGTATGGGTCATAAGGACGGGAACATTTGTCGCAAAATCACTTATGCAATTTTTTTTAAAATCCTATCCCTAAGCTAAAAATTTGTGAGGCATGTACCAGGACACCTATCAGACAGTGAAGGACTCACTTCAGAGCCAAGGCCATAAATATATCATGAGAACCTGTTTTCTCTGTGGCTCACAGCCAAATGAGGTACAGATTCCTGTTGTACTCTATAGAAAGTCATGATGTGATACATAAAGAATGGACAGTGATGTCAGGGCAAAATATTTGAGTTGGTGTTTAAAGTAACTATATGTAACTTTTAAATGTTTCAGAAACATTGTAATTTCTTGTCTGATGGCTAACAGTGGAAAGAACTAGAAGAACGTTATTTTTATGTAGTTTTTATTAATGTCTTTGCCCGGGTCCGATTTTTCCCACATAGTCACAATATGATTTATGGCAGGCTGACCGGCTCTACTCTCATAATACATCCATGTTCTACAGTCATCGTATCAGTATCAGTATACAGTATCGTAATGTTATTTTAAAAGTTATCTGTTGTAGTCATGGTTGATACTGGAGCACGACCATCACAGAAGAAAGAAAATTAAACCAAGAACAAGTAAAAGCTAAAAGTGAAAGTGACAGGCGACAGGAGATATTCTGAGTCAGTCTTGGTTGGGCTTTCACCAGATGGAGACAATTATAGGATTGTAAATGAACAAAAACAACCCCAAATTGGCATGTAGGTATGTAATATGTCTATTTAATAAAATAACTATAACTATTTGTTATAACTTTACAATGAGCAATGTGGTTGTAGTCAGTAGCCGACATTAGACTGCAGCCGACCTTCCATTTAGTACTGTACTTGTGTAAAGTGTCCTTGGGTTTCATGAAATGCGCTATAAATCTAAATTATAATCATAATTGTTGGCACAACGAATCCTTGATGCTCTAGCTCCTGACACAGTGACAGTGATAACGTTACCTGGTTTAGCTCACAATACATCCAAAGTAGGTGAAGTTACGTATACAACACTTGAAATGCAACAATGCATCTGTAACGTATTATCTTATTGTAAATGAATGATGTTCTCTCTGAACAAAACATTCATTGCAACTATATGACCTGCCAGTAACGCAACTCTGTAATACAGCACAGTAAAGAGAAGTCCTTTACGACAGCATGTGTGCTAAAAACACGGCCGCAATGATCAACTCAAACTGAAAGTTACATATTGCAACTTTAAAATGGAAAAAACGGCATACGTTTACGTTCAAATGACATCTAGCTGCCGTAGTAATTGTGACTCCTGTCCAGGAAGTCTGGGTGGATGAATAGGACACAATAATAACCCCTAACCTCAACAAAGTACTAATTTTTTAAGCCAAACCTTTATCTTTCCCAACCTATCCAAGTCATCTTTGTGCCTAAGCGTAACCAAACCATAAGCATAGCAGCCTAACAGTTTTGGAAGGTACAGACAAAAAGTGACAACCTACTGTCGATTTCAGAAAATGTTGATGATTTGTTCCAGAGAGCATGTATAAACAACACATTTTGTCCAAAGATTTTAAGTATAAAAAGGGGAATATTGTGAAAATGTTTTTTTTTGTTAAAGCTGTATCTTAATTTAATTAATTTTCCAGATGCCAAAATGTCTAAGATGATACATAACTGTCCAAAAAAAAAAAACTACTAGTAACTACAATAGTTTAAAGCTATAGTGCATAGTTTCTGCCACCCCCGTGGTGAATTCAAAGTAAGGTGTGTCCACATGGTACAAGCCTTCCATGACCACGCACATGAGGAGCAAAAGAGAAGCAATCAAAGCCCCAAAATCACTATACATTATTTTACAGCATAGTCGACCATCCTGCATGCCATGATTCTGTTTTTTATGCTGAACTACAAATGTAATAGTTCAACAACAGTATCTTAAAGGAAACTATCCCTGAGAAAATGTTAGCTACTCCTGTTCCATTAATTTATATCTTGTATAATTAACTGATGACATAGAAAAGTTGTTATTTCCCTGAGTGTACAGCAATCTCCAGATCGGCTCTGTTTTTATGATGAACATCTGTAGCATGGTTGTGCACAAATAATTAATGATTATCTCTGGCTCAGTTTAGTAATTTATTAACAATTGAGAAAGAGGCAAAATAGCCTCATTGGTAAACCTTCTTTTTTTATATGGTGTATGCTAATGTTCTATTTAAATAGGAAGAATTATGAATACTTTTCTCAGAATTTACAGACCAACTGAAAAAAAGGTACATGAGATTACATAACAATTAACCACAGAGACATTAAGAAACTTGAGGTGTTTGCAGTTTTTGACATTAAGAGGAAAGTGAGCATTGTATTTTTGGGTACAGACATGGCAATTAATGATGATCTACCAGACAAGAAAAACTGCACTGCACTTATTATTTTTTCACTTTCATATCAACGAGAAGACTTACATCAGCTCATCAGTATACAGTGAGGTTATACAAGTGAGCTCTGTGGGGGGATAAAAAGCACCACAGTACTAGATTATTAAAATGTGTGTGTCTGCATTATCCATAGTACTGTGAACATGTCTTATGAGGACATTATGGGCATTAAATGAGACTGTGTAATCCTTCACCTTCATTGTTTATCATTAAGAGCCCAGATGTGAAGGAGTTTCATAAATACAAACAGGGGTGAACTTTACAATTCAAGTTTTATAGAGAGATAACGTCCTGGTAGAAGTTATTATAAAGAAGCATAGAATCCTATCTCAAATATTCGCTCATTTTCGCAGTGTTCTCATATTTCTGCAAGCAACAAAATAACCGCATGTCTGTAATAAAAAAAGATATTTAGCTCTAAACAAGACATCACTGCAGATTAGAACAGATGAGCGCTGGAGCCCTGTGTCTTGTGGATCAATGTCCCCTCAGCTGCAGAAGCTCCACACTCATGTCTCAACAGTAGTGAGCCAGACAGGAGCAATTATTCACCATAAAGCAATGTAGCGCTGGCTGAGAGTAAATTACAGAGAAAGCCTAGACCAATTACTTGATGGTAACTATTAATGGTGAGACAAATCTCATTTGACACTAAAACACCCTTTGCATTGAATGGACCAATAATGAGCAAGTCCTAATTTCTACAGAGCAGAGGAGAAAGAAGAGGAAAACAGTATACAGTATTACAGCCTTTTCCCTTTTGAAATACTATAATACAGTGTAATTTACAACACATGTCAAACTGACAGCTCTAGTGGTACAACGCTTTTCTCCTCCAGGTAGATTTTAGTTTGACCGGATACCCTTGCGGTATATGGGCTGATGAAATTCAGGGTGAGGTGAGGGTGCCGTGCCCTCACTGTCACTAGAGGGGCTCTACTGTGCACAAATGAAAATGTCTCCCCAAGAACACACAGGCCTTAACGAGCACTATTAATAACACATCCACTCCTCCGATCATGGAGAACCACCTCAGGGTCACATTCTGGTTTGAACTTGTATGCGATAAATATTTGTTAAAAATGACAACACAGTTTTGGTTTGAGATTTAACAATGTCTCATATTCCTCTTATTAAATGTGTGTGGGCATGTGTATTCTAGCTGCCTGAGTAAGCTTGTATCTCCTGTGACTGCATCAACTTTAGCTTTCAAGTGGCTTCCCCTTATGTGAAGCCTTTTCTCACTGTTTTTGTTGGTCAGCCAATCAAGTCTTCATTAATTTTGTAATGAATTACAAGTCTAACACAGCACAACATTGTGTATACACATCAGACAAAAACAAGGATAAGTTCATGCTAGCAGCTCTGTGTGCTTTCTGCTAAATGCTGACATCTGAATGTTAATATGCTCATAATGGCAATGTTAAAGGGATAGTTTACTGATTAGCATTAAGCTTTGTATCAGTAGAAACCCGGTAGTATTTTCGAATGGCCGTGCTTCCTTCCCTTATGTCTCCCTGAGACTAGATTTCTCTGTATTGTGGGTCTGGAACAAAGTCCCAGATGACCCAAAAATCATCATTTAGCGTCATCAGAGGCATTTTAGCGGCTGTGGACTACAAGCAAGCTAGTTCTGCATGTTTTCAACCTACCCACAAGAGGGTTGGACTCTTTACCTTAAAACTAAGCTACAGTTCTCGATTTTCAGCAGCAAACTTTTACAACAATTATGTGCATTCAAACTACTACACATGTGTACCATGTATGTAAGCATGTTTCGGCAGCTGTGAGACCTTGTTTTACTCACTTCTGCTACAATGAAATATTTAAAGAGGTGTCATTGGTAAGAATTAAACGATTGTTTGGTGTACTAAGTTGTACAATTTGTATTAAAACGTGTCTCAAGCTGGACATAAAACACAGATCCCACAAACTAGTCTCATTAACTGACACATTTATAAACAGGGACAGAAATTAGATGTAATGATCAGGAGCAGAATCGCCAGTCTCAGCAGATGCCAGTGTTGTCATTTATACCTGACTGGATACGTTTCTAAAACATGCGGAATTGGTAACAAATCAGCTCATTGCAATTCAGTCAAAGTTTAATTATATCAATATTCAATTTAGTGAATTGGCTCAAACAACCACAGCTTCTCCTCCAGAGACAAATCATTGTGTATTATAATGGAACCATTAGTCCATCCTGTGTCTGTACTGTAGGAAAGGCTTCATAATTATAGACTCTGCTGCATCCTCAGTAACAACCTTTGAAATGTAAGCTTGACAAGTGAGCGCAAGAGTTAGATTACATTATTACCACTTTCTCTTTACACCCTTTGTTATTTCACGTCTTACAATGTGAGAAACAGCTCTTTGGTGAGTCTTTCTATGTCAGTGGCACTTTGTGATGCTGTTAAACAAACATATGACATCATTAGATTATGTTCAAATGGAGCAGCAGGACACAAAGTACATAGGATGACACCTAGGAGTGTTGTCCCTCCACATGTTCCCAAACACAAAAAAAAACGCTTTACTGAAGGACTTGGGAATGTTGGCGGATATGGCGTGCTCAGTCTTTTTTAATAAGCTCAGGGCTCAACGGTGTGACTCCCTGTCAGACAGTAATGGTGCTAATTCTGACATAAAGGGTTGTTGGTTGCTCAGTGGTGATTTTACAGCATATGCAGGGGACAAATAAATGAGCATAATGCATTTTTCAAGATTTCAAGCTTCAATAGATTTTATGAATGGAATAGAACTTTTTCTGTCCTCACATCTTCAAAGTCTGCAGCTGCTGGGTTGCTGAGGTGGCTGGCTTGTGGTTGTCCATGTTTCTAGCACATCTGTGATATCTTTTTTTGGCATTATTTAACAGCTACAAAATTATGTCAATGATTTTCAGTCACTAAAAAGTGTTCAAGTTTTTCAGTCACTCATCAACACTTCCCCCCGGCAGCATTACCTCAGGAGGAATCTGAGAAGACAAGAGGCTTTATTTCAGGAGCAGTCACTGTCTGCAAAGATGAACTGTGAACAGCTAAAGATAGAGGCTCTATTTTAGTAACTGAAGATATTAAAGATACATATGAAACAGACAGAGGAGAAGAAGAATGATGGCATTCTCATTCAGATCTGTGGATGACTAAAAAGCTGCTTTTATGAAGCACCCAAAGAATATCCACCAGTGTTATGAATGTTTAATTGATAAAGGTTAGTTAGTTGCTGATTAGCGGTCAAGCTGCAAATTAGTCTGACATCTGTGGAACAAACTTGCTATTTTTGCTCAGTAACCCAGCTTACTCATTAAAACAAAAATCCAACGTTGTTGGTATTTCAGGGGCAACATAAAAACAAGAACATTTGCATACTATATTCAGCATCATCAAGGAAATCTACACCGTTTAATGACTACATTGCAAAGCGATGTTAATGACATGTAACATCCAAAAAGGAATGAATGACTTATTGACTTAACAGGATAATATTCAGCTGTCTAATCATGTATGACAGGAAATTAATTTCTTCAACAAAGCAGATCGCATTGGTCATGCAGCTAATTCAGAAATATGTTTGAGCTTGAGTCACTTCTAATTACCTTTCCTATTCATCACCTGTTTGTCTACATGCCATTATGAAGGTGGAAGGGTTAAAAGAATCCATGAAATCTTATTAGGCAGCCATTCACTTTGGAGACTGGGAAAACTGATGGAGGAAATCTCCAATGAAGATGAATAACAAGAGCCTTTCTTGAAATGTCAGCCGGAAGCAACGTTTGTACGGATGTGGAACGAGAAGAATGAATGGACTCTTTATAGAATTGGTATTGTATTGTAGAGTTGGCCGTGCACAGCTAATAATTATATTTTTACAAAAAGATTTACAGTATCTTTACAGTTTTTGTATTTAGGGGAAAAAAGTGTTGTTTCCAGCAGCAGCAGGCAGATGTTTAGTGACAAAGTCAAAGACTAGCTGATGAACATACTGGAGCATTTAGCAGCTAAAGAACCAGATAAAAACAGAGAATAAATATTGGACTTACATTCATCAGGTGGTCAGAAACACAACAAAGTGTCATGTCAACTGTTTGCGAGCAGGTTCATCACAAAACGTTTACGAGGTGATAATATGTCTGTGTTTATAACTTGTAGCGTAGCCAATGGCCAAAAAATATTTGTAGATCTGTTTCAATTGGTGATTTGCTGTAACTTTTGTATAACACAATCACATGATGATCACAATATGTCTTCCGATATTAAGAAAACATGCTAAGTTAAAATCTTCTCTGACAACAATGCTAAAGCCGGTATTTTCTCCTTTGAAATCTCCTTTGAAATCTTTTTGTTTTGGCCTATGTGTTGTTGCCCATTTGGACACCCAGGCTGTCAGACATGAAACACAAACACGGAAAAACAACATGCTGCATGCAGATATAGTAGCAGCAACCAAACAAACTGGATTAACAGATTGATTCTATCCGACAAAAAAAAACAACTAAAAAAACATATTTCTAAACAGTGACGTGGTCAAACATGGGTAAATATTGGAGATGCATTTAAAAGATGGCGACAGCTTAGAACCCAAAAGGACGTAGAATTGGTTAATTTTCTCCTGAACAGTTAAGTATTAAGCCTCACTAATTCATCACAGCAGCTAGTGGGGATGGGCATTTTCAGTCATTTCAACTTTTGTATACTCATGAAATGATATTGTTCTGGAGATAGTTACTCGCAACAAAATATTGAGACAGTTGAAGTGATCCCGACTGGCGCTGGCTAACATTGCCATGCTAACACGCTAATTGATAATGATGTTACCGCATGGCCCGCGCAAGCATGCGGGCTACGGCTGTTTACAAGCAACGTGAAAGACATATGACAGAAATCGCAAGTCTGAATTCCTCATGAAAACATGCAATTTAAAGGTGCTAGCAAGCTAGTCTTGTTTCTTTGACAATACCTTCTAACGTCAACAAGAAGTAACGTCACCCAACATCGCTTGAAACACCTTTAACTTTGGCAAAACCATTTAGGGTGATTTGTTGAATTGGGGCATAGCTTACATTCACTACAGGTCGCTCTGCAATGTGTTACGTTATGGAATATTTTGTGTGACTAATGTTACAATTCAAGACAATGATATGTTGGACAGGAAGATGATTCCCACTTTGTTACAAACTGACATGCAACCATAATGTGTACAGTGTAGGCAAGCTGTTTTTAGTAATGTTTAACACATTATTTTGTAGATCATGCAACAGCAACTGTTTTTTGTCATCTACACATAAACTTAGACAAATAATATTTATGGAAGAAAGGCTATATGTTTATGTAATTTCATATACTGTATATAACGTGGTCTGGAAAGTAGAAACAGACGACTGAATGCTCTATTCTGGTAGTAGTATATGATTTATCTCTGCTTGCGGTGTGCCTCCCGCAACAACAGACAGGTATATCCACGTCAGCACAAGTGAGATGAATTAACTCCACCTCTATCTTTAGCAGGATTAAGAGCAAGCAGCTGAACTGATTTATTACCACCGTCCCGTCTCATTGGTCTCAGATGAATGATGAATGTCTAGATATGAAAACTACCACAACAAGACATTTTATCGCCTTGTTCTCTGTCTTTCTATGACCTCTTAAAACAGTGGGCTAGAGCATTCTGTAATGTGCAGAGAGGTGTGTGATTTAATTGTGTACATATCTGTCAAATCTCCCAAAGTGTCTGTGACCTTCTTCATGCTGTATGCTTGCAAAGTTACAGCCACTGTCCTTTCTCAGTGATGATTTTATGAGGTAATATGGTGTGCTAATGGATGGATCGATAGCGTGACGTCAGTAGATGAATATTAATGGCGCTATGGCTGCTGTATGTGTGTGTTCACTTTAGCCTTGAGACCTACAGTATCTCTAATCGTGTAAGGAAAATGACATCAGGGGTTAGCTGAGAGGCCAATAATGAGTACAGCGTTCAGTCCAAATCCAGGTACGTGCTCCCCTACCTTTTGGCTTCTGAACCCAGACTGCCATGACGTATGAGCCAGGAGAATGCTAATTGGGCTCTGAAGTAATGTACGGTGTCCACAGAGAGAGAGAGAGAGACTGGAGGAGAAACATGATAAAAGGGATTGGTGGGTGCTGCAAAAGAATAGGTTTAAAAAGAATATGAAAATGAATTCATTATTTAGATAGGGTTGTTGTTCAGATGGCTTATCATTGATGTTGTTGATAATTAAAACGACGTGCTTTCATCAGCCTCAGCTAGAAAGGTGGGTTGAAAAGCAGAAATTCTAACCACTTAACAAGGTATTCTGTGAACTGCTGTCAGCTCTCTCTATTACCTGAACACTCAAAGAGCGAAGACACGAAACACACACACACACATATATATATATATATATATATATATATATATATATATATATACTGTATATATATATATATATATATATATATATATATATATATATATATATATGTGTGTGTGTGTGTGTGTGTGCATACAGTATGCATTCTATTGCAGATCGCCAGCTGCTTGGCCTTTAGTAAATGTCCCCCTATCAATACAAACTAAATACAATCTGTTAAACCTACAGAAGGAGAATTTTTATGTTATGGTTCACTGATTTTCTGTAAATGAATGACTAAAAAGTAAGCCTCTGTATTGTGGCAACAAGTTACAGCCACTTGTTGAAAACTTCAACGTGCTGCTTGCATATGACACATACACCCACATTCATACGGTATGTTTCAATGTGATATGCCACTGCTTTCACAGCTATATGCTAACTCATTCTGTCTCAAGGTTGTGCCTTAAGTGTGCTACGGGCATCATCATTGATGTGAGTAATGCAATTTGTCGTTGCATTTAACAGTAGCTCAAGTAACAAGAAGTCAGGAGTCTGCAAATTGGCTTAGCAATGTCTGTTACACAGCGGAGCATAGTGAATTGAGCAAGGTTGCATTTTGTTGCTGTGAATTTAACTTTTGTAAGAGGAAGAATGTGTAAGTTTGTGATTCAAAAGTAACAGCTTCCCAGTTTGATGTCTAAAATGTCAAGGTTTTTCCACCTCAATAGGAATGACATGATGGTGGAATTTAAAGAGATTAAAGAACACAAAACCCATGTTGGCAATACAAAGCTACAGTACAAAAGTATTAGCACCATAATGATGATATTTTAATCATGTCTTAATTATAGTTAATTTGCCATAACCACAACCTAATCAAATGAATTGTCCAGGGTTTTGCAGAAGAAGTCCAATATCCTTGTTAAATGATTTAATATAAAGTGTGACAGTAGCATAAGAAGAGAAAAGTCTGAGGTCTTACAGCTTCAACACAAAAATATTACCGCCGTAATTGGTCCTGAAAAATAAGTCCCAACCCAGCACTGCTCGAAACCTCAAACACCTCAAACCCAGTTTATCCTTGTGAAAAAAGAGTTTCTTCCATTCCAATTATAAGATGACTGATTCTGTCCACTCAAATGTATATTTTGATAAAGGTCTGACACAACACACAACACATTCCACCAGTGTGAATACAGCAATAGCAATAGCATAATGGCTGCACTTTTTGCTGCAGTCAGTCAAGTAAGGACCCCGGGTGGCAGCACTGATGAAAGGGTTTCATGTGGATTCCCCTTCCAGAAAGCTGTCACTCACACGGCACCCAGAGGAGCAGGGGGATCCTGGGTTGAAGCTCGGAGTCTGGGTTTCGAAGTAGGAGTTGAACGTGTAAGAGAGAGAGTCTGAGTATATCAGGCTGCAGTTTGCCAACAGCAAAGTTGGATATGAAATAGACACAATGTCAAACAAGGGCACCACATATATTTGAATATATTTGCTTTTTGATAATAGTGCCTGCAACTTATCTTTTATCTAAAGGCACCTTAGGAAATACACGGATTTAGAGTTAGATTTGTTCCGCTCATACATTGTTAAAGTGTAAAAAAAATATATATTTTTGGAGTTCAGATGACAGGTTTAGCTTCAAACATTATGTATTGTTTGGGATTTTTAGCAGCATAGAAGCTTGGCTCTGTGGATGTCAATGTTGGTCTATCCACCGACAGACTAAAATATCTTAACAACTATGGAATGGGTTGCTATGACATTTAGTACATATATGGTCACCTGAGGAGGATTCCTGCTAACTTTAGCGATCCCATGACTTTTATCTAGCGCCATCAGAAGGTCAACATTTTAACTTATCCAGTGAAATATAATTTCATTTCAATGTCATTCTACCAGATGGATTGGCACAAAATGTAATACATCCATTTATGTTTTAAAGATCACGAATCCTAAAGACTTGAGTGATCACTAAACTTTTCACCAGGTCAAAATGTCACTTTGCCCAACACCTGCAACAACATTTTCATTACCCTCAGCTTCTCTTTGTGTTTAGTGCTAATTCGCAAATAATGACATGCTAACATACTAAACTAAGATGGTGAATATAGTTAATATCAAAACTGTTTTAGCATTGTCACTGTGAGCATGCTGACTTAAGACTGTAGACTCTTTGACTGTTATACTTTAATCTCTTTGGGCCTCAAAATCCTCAAGTGAAACAAATTCAAATGTAAAAAAATCACTTTCAATGACTAGCTCAAATGTGCAATTCACATAAAGTTGTAGAATTATTTTTACTTTTAGCACATTTTTGTCTTTGACAAATACGTCTTGACTGCTGAGCGTTGTAATTAATTTGTGAAAGCATTGGTCATAGTGCGCACGTGCGTGCGTGTCACTTTCTTTATGTTTGTGCACTTTTATGAATCCCAACACATTACTCCACCTCCGTTTTCCTCTTTATCAGCCCAGCCAGTAAAAGACAACATAGCTGAGAGACTGAAGCCATTTAAGTGAAATATATCCAGTGTGATCTTTGGGTGTCCAGGAATGCCACCGGCGCCCCACCCAATCCCAACGCATCCTCCTGGGACTGGTTGCCTGGCAACACTGTCTGATTAGGTTAGCCTGGTTAAGGAAGGGTCTGTCATGGGCTGGAGGAATCAGATCACTCTCATTGATCCTCTTCTCTCTGCACTCCTCTGAGAGTTGAGGCCACAGCCACAAAATCAAAGCCCTGCCATCACGTCTGAGAGGGGGGTTATTACGCACAGAGAGCAGGGAGAGACACGACAGGCTTTGTGTGGGGGCTCAGTCTGATACTGCAGTGTGATATTGTGACTACTCACAGTCACAAGCGATGTGAATGCAATTGAAGCATTTTAAAGAGATTTCAGGGCAGGTCTTCAGAGATTAGCCTTCTATGCTCTGTGTTGACCTACAGTATTATCAGATATTATGAGATGTGGGTATCTATTTAAGGTCATTAGCTGTGATTTGTAAGTATAGAGTGAAGATAAAGAACAGGGTGGAGGGCTAGAGAGTGGGTGGTAGTATTCCCAATGCCGCCTGCTGCACTCACAGTGTGGAAACCCCCTGGGGTCTCAACAAGAGGGAGACACAGTGGACTGATAGGTTACATCACATTTTATCATTATATTATAGCGATTTTAGCATTATTCCATTGCAAAGTGTATATTTAACATCCTTCTTCTGCCTATGGAGGAAAATCAATATGAGCTTCATTGTGGGTTCTGAGGCTAATGCTTCAAAATAAGCAGACTTTATAGTTATAGCTACTTAAGCATTGTGTCAATCCTACTTCAACTCTAAGTTCATGTTTGCTAGTTTTCTTACAGGGAACAGGCATTTATCTTATGTGTTATTGTGTATGTAGTAAAATAAATATAAGGAAAGATAATTTAAAGGTACCTCAAAATGTTAGCTTACATATCTAGCTATGAAATGTTAGTTATTGAGCATACCCTATAAGCATGCCATAAACGTAGCCAGGCTGAATACTAGCTGTGTAGTTTGTATTATTTCTTTACTGTTAAAGCGTTAATGGCTGCTAGCTTTATAAACCTTGTCAAATTGCATCATTTGCATTTCATTAGGTGTACTCCTGCGCCATAGAGGGAAGTAAAAGACGTGCCTACTGGTATACTGGCAAAGCGCAAAAATACAAGACAAAGGGGGGTATTTCTTATGTCATTTTGTCTCCTGCTGTTGCAGTAATTTTGTATGACAGTAATGTAGGCCGCAAGTAGCAATTCTTTTTTTATTGATTCATCTGTTGAGTATTTATTCTGTGAACCAATTAATTGTTCACATAAATAGTGAAATGCTCTTTACACTATTCCAATTTATACCCCAAAACTTTGAATCCAAATCTGAAGACATCCAGTTTAACATCCCAATAACCAAAAACTCCAATGACCATTCATATTTTTTGTCTTTTTACTTACAAATGGATGGTTACGGGTGCCCAGATAGCTCAGTTGGTAAAGGAGGAACCCATATACAGTATAGAGGTTTACTCCCCTCAATGCAGCATGCCGGGGTTTGACTCCAACCTGTGGCCCTTTGCTGCACGTTGTTCCCCCCTCTCTCTCCTCTTTCATGTCTTCAGGTGTCCTATCAAAATAAAGGCCAAACGTTCCCCCCATAAAATCTTAAAAAACAATGGATTATTAGTTTATTATCACAATAGTTGCTGATTAGATTTCTGTCAAGTAATCAATTCATTGACTAATTGTTCTCTAAAACAATGGTGCAAGAGCGCTGCTGCACCACAGCCTGCACATATTACGAGCCTATGCCCACTCAGTCAACTTTGGGATGTGGGTTGTGCCGTTGAAAGATGGCTTCTCTCATAGCAACAGCAGCTGTACCACCACATTATTTTATGTAAAACTTCACATAAAGAGGTAGATTTCTCTCGTAATACATGTGGATAACATTTCTGTGGATGTTTAAGCTCTTTTGCTACACAAGTCGACATTTTTGGTTTTGGCAAAAAAGTGAATGTACCAGTGATGAGACGTGCCAACTGTTCCACCAGTACTGCAGGCCTGTGGTGGCGACTGCTGAAGTCCTGGAGAGGTGTAAAGTGCAGCAAGGCAGTGTGTGGAGCGGACTGGGTGATTCCTCCCACGTCTCTTTACTCATGCTGTCCCGAGGGGAGGTAGACACCCAGCCAACTGGTGTCACTGTTTATCAGCCAAAAGCCACTGAGTCACCATGAAAATGGGGGCAGAGATTTGGACTTTTTAGTCTCCGTCTCAAAAGGTTAGTCTTTGTTTCTTATTTATATTGCAACATCTTGAATTATTGACCGTCCACACAGCTACAACATACAACTCCCGCACTGACGTAAAGAGAAAAGTGATTGACACTTCCTATTTTTGTTATTTTAGCATGAATTTAACATTTTTTTCCCCGGTGTTTGAATGTGTGTGTGTGTGTGTGTGTGTGTGTGTGTGTGTGTGTGTGTGTGTGTGTGTTTGATTAAAAGTTGCAGTATCTTGCTTTGTCTAGTCTGATGGTGTGTGGTCTTTTCAATGTTTTTAATATCGTTTAAGTCTGTGATGTACAAAAGCTGATTTTTCTCTTAATTTCTTTCATCTCTCTTTTCATGTGTAACATTCTGTTAAACCTGTTGAGGGAGGGCCCATCTCCATTTTAATAATATAATGAGTTTGGTCTTTATTACTTGGTTTCATCCTCTGAAATATGTCTTAACTGAAAGACTTATGGTGATATTGGCTTCAAAGATTAGACGAAATTTTTATTGTTTACAAAAATTTATTCATACAAATCTTACAACACTTTTTTTTAAACATTTATTGACTTGACCCTTGCAGATCGCCATTTGAAGTAGTAATCTATTGTTCACTTTCTACACAGTAAATATATATATATATATATCTTTGAAGATTATTTCATTTTAGTAAGGCTATTGGCGCTTTCATTATCATACATATAACGCTTCATGGAGAGCGGGAAACTGATCCTTCCCTCTATTTTCACAAAAAGCTAGGTCTATACTCTAAAAACAAAGTGCAAAAGAAAGCATTGCAAGCGAGTACGCTTGGCATCTTAAAGCTGGATGCTTCTAAAGATCCTATCAAATGTCTGTGCAACACAAAAACAACAACAAACGGGTGAAATGTAAGCTGATGATGTGCAGCATTGTAGGGCCACTAAATAGCCATCTGTGATTCATGGCGATTTTAAAGTCGATGCAAGGCACCACAGCCGCAAACTGCTTCCTGCGTCACAAAGCCTAGAGGAGAATGCAAAATTAAAGAAAGATTGATACAGTAAACACAGATCGAAGAACTTCTTACCCTGCTGTTTTAATCTTGTTTTCAACTTGCTTCTTATGCAAAATAAATATTTCTACCTCACAAATATGGTAAGAAGTGTGCAGACGAGGGGATATAATTGGTTTACAGTCAGTGTTTTGTCTGATCTTGTAGATTTTTGCAACCTTTGATCGCTCAACTTTTCAAAATCAGCATGTTATTTGTTCTCGTTTTTCCTCTATTTGCTTTCTCTTGATGTCTCTCTAACCTCTTATGTACGTGCATCTCATCCTTTCTCTTCTTTAGATCAAATTATGTCAATTAGGGCCGCTTTTGTGCCATTCTACAGAAAGAGACCACTTTAAATGTCCAATCACAGCTTTTTCTTCATATACATTTTAACACTCGGTTACAAAATCAGATAGGGTAGTAACAGAGCCTACATGATAAAGCATGACATTAGACTTAGAGATTCTTGCCAGCAGTAAAGTACATTCAGATAATTCTTCAGAGAAGGACAAATTCTCAACATACAGTTTGTGTAGAAATGTGAGAATAGAACACAAAACAACATCCAGAAATGACAGGTATGTATGTTTGCAGTAGTCAGAAAGCAAGCAAAACCATCTAGTTGGAGTCGTCTGCACAGATGCGGCTAGTGCAATTACTTTAATTCATGCAATCTACTGAAGTTGTTTTTTTTTTTTTTTTACATTGGTTCACATGACAGAAAAGGGAAGCACAATAGACCCAGAAGGTTCAAACACAAAAGTTCAAAATGCCTCGTGTCTCTCACAAAGAACAAATTAGATGGATAAGTCACCATGTAACAAGTTTCATTTCTTCTTTTTTACGTTTTTAAGTTGCCTGATGCTTTAGATGTTAGTGATAGTTATTAAATGGGCAGAGAGACGTGAGAAACCCTTCAGCAGAAACCAGTTGAAAGAAACACAAGATTGGTAATTTACATGAGTCAAAGGTGTAAGCTCACTCTCACACAAGGTGTAAACACTGCAGAAGAAAAGGACAAGAAAAACCTCAAAAGTACCTCAAAAGTACTCTGGTCATCTCAGATTTGTTTTTGTTTTTTTGTCAAGAATCTCTTTTTGACTTGAAAATGGATAACTGGCATTGTTTAAAGCCAACAGGGGTCTCATCTGGTCTAACCCAGATCTACTTTAATAATTATCTTAACATCCTTGCATCCATAAAGAGGATACATCTGTCAAATCAATCAGCAAATGATATGTATAACATATCGGTCTAAGCTAAAGTCTCTCCACACTGTGGGATTAGGAGGAATAAAGGTAAACATCTGTGAGACTCTAAGAGAGACAGGAGCACAAATGAGGTGGAAGAAGAGTTGAGTGTTTGAGTGTTAAAGGTGAGAAGAAAAGGGAGGGACATGAGACGCCCTTGCAAGGATAACGGCCTCAGGGAAGAGCCTGAAACTCACCGGAAATTCGGGAGAGAACTGTTTCAGCCAGTCTCCCAAAAAAGCCTCAAACTCATCCCCGTCCGGGAGGGCATCAAAGTCTATGTCTTGAAGGATATGTTGAAAACCTATGTCTTCAAGGCTGTTGTGAATAAAGACAACTAAACTCTTAATGTCACTTTACAAAAAGCAGCATTCAATACATTGATTGTCTTTTAAACTATTTATTTTCCTCACATATTTCTTCACTAAATGTTTAAAAGACAGGGCTGTTTGGAGCATATCGTTATGTCAACAATTGTCTCCCCTCAATAAATAAGTTTTAAAAAAAATAAATCAATGAATACATAAATAGAGACTATTTGTCAGAATGAACAAAAATTGGTCCACGAAGTAGACATGTGTGTCCTCAAGTGCTTTACGTACAAAATAAAAAACAATATTATTATCAAAATATTCATTTTAATGGCTTACTTCATACATAAATACATGTTTAAGAACACAAAAGCGATCCACTGATTGTTCAGATCTCAAAATGACTTCATGTGGGGCTGCGCACACTTAAGTTTTTTGTTTGTTTTCAGGAGGGGAGGTGGAAGATGCTACAAATATGCCAGCCGGCGTCCTTTGTTCCTAATTCTCTGTCTATACCTTTTCCCCAGGACTGCTGCCAGGTATTTCTTGACTGCCATTTGCTTTCGGTAGCGGCTGTAGCTGTCTGTGAAGATCCCGTCTGAGTGTCGCTTGGACAGAGGCTCTGAGCTGTCGTCCGTCATTTTTCCCCCACTGTGTGACAGACAAAAGGTTACACTATCATCACATTGATGCATTTATATTCACATGATCCCCTGTGTATGTACAGCATGTGGGGCTGAGGAGAAGCAACACTTCAATTATCTTCGTGTCATCATGTTAGAGGGGAAATATTAGATAATCAGATTTCCCATTTTTTCACAACAATGCCGCTTGCAGAGACACAAGCAAGTGTCCTTAGAGAATTTTAGGGAAACTAATTAGATTTCACCATTTAGTTTTTTTTTTTCCAGGTCAAAAAGGGAGCCTGTACTTGCATTGTCAAAATGTTTGCATAAAGAATCTTTGCAAAATGATCTTTAATTTAGGAGACATATTCTCTCTTTGTTTAACTTTTAGCCCATCAATCGGATTCCCATACAATCTGAAAAATATTTCGACCTGCAATAAGATGTGATAGGCCTGCTCATAAGTGCCCCCCACCCCTCCCTCATCCATCGGGATCTACTGGGACTCTAGCCTATAAATTATTCATATAGAAATAAATTTAAACCTGTGCGGGTTAATTCTTCTCTCTGTGCCTTACTGACACAGCAGCAGGCTCAGAAAACCACACTTACCAAATCAATCAAGCGCTTGTTTGTGCTCTTTTAGCATTATTACAGGCTGGTTCAGAGGGTGTTAGATGCATTCTCGGAGAAAATGGGACCACAGACATATGCAGTACGTGTAACAGCGTGAAGTATGAGCATTGACAGGAGTAGACCAAAGAAACAAAAACGCACATAGGACAGAAAACATCATAAAAGAAGAGGTGACAACCAAGAAGATGCTCTTACCCTACACGTTTTGCCATCAGAGAATGCAGATATTTCCTTGCTGATAACTGACCCAGCGCTTTCCTGTAGGCTTTATTAAACATGCCGTCTGCATGCCTTTCCGTTCTGGGATGATAGATAGCCACACAGTAAAATCACCACACACCCAGCGCAAGAGAGGCAATAATTTCAAGTAGCTGCACTTAAAAAAACAACATCTTAACAAGTCAATTATAATTATACTATTGGGCATTGTGTTCTATTCATTCCGAAAAATACAACTCGTTTTTAGATTATTTCCATGTGCCTTTGTTGAAGTGCTTTCTTAAATCTACACTTCTACGAAAAGCGCCCATTTCTCTTATTTTAATTAAGTCAAACTAAATGTTAGCCTTTTATAAAGAAGTTGTCAGCGCTTCGGTATGCAGCCAGATTTCACAAAGAATTGTAACTCTTTTCTTGCAGTTTGAAGACGTTAACCCTTTTAATGAAAGCATGGTTTCAGTCGACTCAGTTTCCCTTGAGATTCACTTAGACTAATCTGGAGAAGGCGTGTCTGGAAATAATAAATAATAACATTTCGACGATATTCAAACAAAACGTGCAACATACGAGGACAGAAATAGGACTACAGCAATGAGACGTTCAACATAGATGTCTTGTTGAAACAAAAATAATTTTGGGTAAAATTTTAATAAATAGTCACCTTTTCTCCGGAGGGTAATACAAAGTGTAGTCGTCGTCAGCGACAGACGGAGGGCTTCTCACATCCATTTGGTCTCTGTCGTAATCCAGGGACGGTAAGGAGTTTCCATCTTCATCATAAACCTCACTGTCAAGTCTGAAAAGATTAGACACGTTTTCACAATCTTTAGTAACTCTGCGGCTGCGGAGGAGTGACAGTGCATTAAAATATACATAATTAAACATGTTTTATGAACTCGTTTAGTGACATTTTATGTCTTAATAAAAAAAGAAGCATTATTCTGTATGATTGTCCTCCAGAAATACCACCGTTTATATGTATATAAGATATATTCAATTGTTGTTGATTGTTAAAATCAGAAGCCATGTTCTTACAACAAAACCGTTTCCCATTCATTATCTAATCACGTAAATTGATCGATTAATGGCTGCAGGACAGATGGAGACACTGTACTTCACTGCCCCAGCAGCCTTAATCACATCACCGCCGTTCCCTGGTGAATGTTTCTCCGCAATTATTGCTGTGTGAGCAGCTCTATGGATCCGCTGTCAGATGATGTAATCCAGTAATCTAATGGGCTATTATAGCCACAGACATAACTAACCGTGAAGCAGATATGGTCCTGCATCCTGCTGCTGAGTGCAACAATGCCAAGCCAAAAGAAGAAAGAAATCAACACCTGAAAAGTGACAGTAAGAGTGTACATACCTAACGCTGGGAAAGCTAAGCCCCACAGGTGAGCAGTTGACGCTGTAATGCATTATGATTCCATAGATGAGTAAGACTAAAGTCGCTTTACTTGACATTGTCCTGCTGCAAAAAAAAAAAAAAAACATGAAATGAGTTAACAGGTGTATAATCAAATATATCTACTCATGAGAACAATTCTTTGATGCATTTTGGCGGATTGTATTGTTTCCCGTTACTTTCACACAAAACCTGTGAGTTTGTAAAAGCACAAAATTAGCCACGCCTGACTTCTTTGCCTACTTTTACGCTGCGTAAATTCCCCCGAAAAGTGCCTCTTCTTACCAGTTGTGGGACGCGATCCGCTGAGGACCTCAACTGGGAGAGTGAGATTGGATCTCAGTCACTCTCTCCCTTCTTCTCCTCTTCTTCTATACCCTCAGCGAAGTGCCTCTTCGATCTCCTTGTGCTTGTTCCGAGTGTGCAGCCCTCCGTGCGCCCGCAGCTCAGTTCTCTGGGATTTCTATGTGCACTCGGTCATGGAGAGCGCCAAACATTTGTCTGCGGAGAACTTTCCTGCGTTCTATGAAGTTAACTCCCTTGGTTTTTTATTCATATATCCAAGAGGCATGCCTTTTTCAATTGTCACGTAGGTGGAGGAGTTGGAGAGGGGAGGTGGTTGGCTGCGTCATAACCCCCCACCCCACCCCCACCCCCCACGTCCCATTGGAGTGCATTTCTTCCGCGTCAATGAAAGACCCCGAGCCCAGTATTTTTTTAAAAAGAAAAAAGACATAGATCCTGTTAATTCAAACAATATTATTAATTCAACAGTGAATTAATGTCAACATTTGACGTCACAAGAGGCCTGGTTGGCTGGTAGGGGAGCTGTCCAGTACTGAAACATGCCTGACAGCTTCTAGGCTTTTAGGCATTAAAGAGAAGTCTCTGAGGCAGCTGACTTCATTTATAAGTATTTTTTGACCATATTTCACATGTTTCACCTTTCCACCACTGTTAAGTCAGAGCCCAGACTCAGTTACACAACCACTTACATAAGTGTCGTTCAGAGGTCGTAAGTAAAGGTACTATTAATCTAACACAGTTGATATAAAACACTCAAAATCACTAAATTTGCTAATACATTATTTTTTAAGGGACACTGATGCAAATCTGTGGTGTTAAGACACTTCTGTATTTAATAAAGCGCCAGCTAAATGACTTGTAATGTTACCTATCTAACATTAGCATTGTCTTGGAGAGCTGTCCAGTTCTGAAAAACGACTGACTTAAGTATACAGTTTGAATCTGAGTCATCTGATTAAAGCCTTTGTATTAATGCACTTTCACGTTGTGATGTTTTTTTTTCTTGTTTTAGGCTTCTTGTTGTATTCCTCATGTGCAGTAACAAAAGAAATGTCACTATCCTGTGAAGACCATGTGTCTCCAAAACATCAACTTTGAGTTAAAACAAACTTCAGCTTTGTGATCAAGCATTTTCAAGATAACCCAGTGGGTTCTAATAGCTTTATTTAGCTTTAGAAGAAAGACCCATAAAGGAACCATTAATGTGATAACACAGTTTATTTGACAAATTCAAAATCACCAAATTTGGATATGCATGATTTTTATTGGACAGTGACGAAAATATTACGTATTAGCCTATTTATATAATTAACATGGGTTATTGTCTTGTGGAGCTGCCCGGTGCTGAAACATGACTGACAGTCTTTCTTCTATAAAACGATTCTTTAACTAAAGCACTAAAGAGATGTCTCTGAGGTAGCTGACTGATTCATAAGTATATTCTATTTCTACCTATACGCCACCACTGTCTAGTTCAGTTATAGAACCAGAAACCTATCATCTGAGTCATCTAGTCATCGCTTGACCCACTTTCCGTTTTTGTAAAAGTAAGTGTTGTATAACACAAGTACTCAGATCCTTAAGTTTAGTAAAAGTATAAATACAATAATGTAAACACACTCCATTGCAAGTAAAAGTTGTGTATTCAAACTCCATTATCATCAGTAAAATGTATCAAAAGCAGAAGGACTCATTCTACAGGAGAACAGCTCTTGTCAGAGTGTTAATATGACTGATTTTATTTTTATTTACTGTTAGGTCGTTTAGTTCACATGGTTCCCAAACATGGGGGAAGGGGTCCCTCCAGAAGGCCACAAGACAAAAGTACAAGGACTAGGTCCCTGTTAGTTACCATTCATTAACAGTCAGCTTTGTCCACACAGGTATCAGGACCATGTGTTGAATCTTTAGTGGGTGATTCAGACCGGTCGATACTCGTCTGGCTCTGACGTCATGCAACAGTTTGCTAAGTGTAAGAAATGCTAAATTCTCAAGATAAAGAGGGGGTAAAATCTCAGAAAATGTCTACTAAAAGTAGAGCACTTTCTTTACTCTGAGAGAGCACTGCACCCAAGTGGTTATGAAAAGAAATTTCACTGTAGTGTTTCAAGGTTTTTAATCCCATAGACCTCTGGGTAGACAGGAAGAAATGTTCTTCAAGATACAGGAGCTACCTTAGTAAACAGAATTGCCTAAGTGTATTAATTCAAAATGGACATCTAAAGAGAGCAAAATCATCATAAAACCACCTTTAATGAGTTAGGTAGGCTATAAATAAATATATTTTTTTTTTTTTATTGTTTACAAAAGGGGGACAATACATATTAATGAACATTTTTGCAAATGTAAATATGCCAGATTATAGCCTTAGGCTAATTTCCATCTGCAGACCCCCTAATTTCCATCTGCAGAAAATTTAATTTATACACAAAAAAAAAAAAAAGGAAGGAGGATGATGATTATTGTAACACAAGTTTACAGTAAAATGCTGATTACTCGACTGGTTTTGATTGTTATCTAATTATAATTATCATATTTAATCAATATGTGAGCTGGTATTGCCAGGATATCACTTCTCCACCCTCTAATTTTAGGTGCGGAACTGAGAACATAAAGTAGATAAGAATTCTGATCCAGTAATTTCCTAATGACTGACTCACCTTACCATATACCGTAAGTAAGAATCACATTGAAATAACACCGTAATAAACTTGCTGCCCTGAACATTTTAATCTCCTGTTGTAAGTTAAATGTGTGTTGCTTTTGTGGCCACACTGTATAATAAAATCATGTGTTGATATAACATGTGGATTATTTAATGAAACTGATAAACAATCAGATAAATCTAACATAAAATCCATATAAGGTAAGTTTACAAATTGCTCCTTACAGTAACTCATCAATAATATTGGCACTGTAAAAGCAAATGCACTACTGTTTGGTTAGCTGGGTCTGCAAACAGCAGCAGCTGTTAAGCTGCCTTAAATTCATACTCGCTGTGAGTAATCATACCAGATGTGTGTGTGTGTGTGTGTGTAGTGTGTATTGTGAGCTTTATCACCCCAATAAAGAACATATGACTCATTCTAATCTTAGCACTGTTAGCTTTTCATATAATATATATATAGAGGCCAAAAGTTTGAACACACCTTCTCATTCAGTGTGTTTTCTATATTTTCATGACTATTTACATTGTAGATTCTCACTGAAGGCATCACAACTATTATGTACTAAAAACTAAAAAACTGTGAAATAACTGAAAACATTTCTTATATTCTAGTTTCTTCAAAGTAGCCACCCTTTGCTTTTTTGATAGGACTGCAAACCATTGGTGTTTTCTCAATGAGCTTAATGAGGTAGTCACCTGAAATGGTTTTCACTTCACAGGTGTGCCTTGTCAGGGTTAATAAGTGGAATTTCTTGCCATATTAATGAAGTTGGGGCCATCAGTTGTGTTGTGCAGAAGTAAAGTTGATACACAGCCGACAGCCCTATTGGACAACTGTTAGAATTCATATTATGGCAAGAACCAATTAGCTAAGTAAAGAGAAACGAGTGGCCATCATTACTTTAAGAAATGACGGTCAGTCGGTCCGGAAAATTGCGAAAACTTTGAATGTGTCCCCAAGTGCAGTCACAAAAATTATCAAGCTCTACAACGAAACTGGCTCACATGAGGACCGCCCCAGGAAAGGAAGACCAAGAGTCACCTCTGGTGCTGAGGATAAGTTCATCTGAGTCACAAGCCTCAGAAATCGCAAGTTAACAGCAGCTCAGGTTAGAGACCTGATGAATACCACGCAGAGTTCTAGCAGGAGACACATCTCTAGAACAACTGTTAAGAGGAGACTGCGCGAATCAGGACTTCATGGTCAAATAGCAGCTAGGAAACCACTGCTAAGGAGAGGCAACAAGCAGAAGAGATTTGTTGGGGCCAAGAAACACAAGGATCTGTGCATTGGTCTGATGAGTCCAAGTTTGAGATCCTTGGTTCCAACCGCCATGCCTTTGTGCGACGCAAAAAAGGTGACCGGATGGAGTCTACATGCCTGGTTCCCACTGTGAAGCATGGAGGAGGAGGTGTGATGGTGTGGGGGTGTTTGCTGGTGACACTGTTGGGGATTTATTCATATATATATATATATATATATATATATATATATATATATATATATATATATATATATATATATATATATATATATATATATATATATATATATATATATAGTCTCATGATTCAAGTATTTTACCACTCAGCTTTTACATCATGTGAGTGAGACATGTGACATGGGAGTGGCTTGTGATGCAAAAAGATGGAAATTGGACACGTGGATATAAACAATACAAAATGTACAAGTTAATGTAATGTATCATGTATTTCTCTTTGTCACAGCTTTTTTGTGGTTCATACATGTGCATACATGTGTTCAAGTTTTCAGAATTGTGTGCATAGTTCCATTTCGTGCGTTTATACAATGGAGGAAAAATACTTTCATCAGTGGGCCATGGGCTCAACCACTATTGTGTTTTAAAATGTGCAATAGTATGTGTTGAATTATGACATTGCTGTCCTTTAATAGCAACTATACAATAAGTGAGATGGCCCTCTGGTGTGACCATAACCTTAGCTGGACATGCTCAACACTGTGGCGATGACAGTGGACTTCAGGAAGAGTGCCTCATTAAACCTTCAGGTTTCTGGGATCCACAGTACCCCTAAATGGCCCAGCAGAGGATGACCTTCCTGCGCCAGCTCAGAAAGTGCAACCTGCCTCACGCTGCTCCAATTTTACAGTCTGTCCTCTGCTTGTCCATCAATGTCATATGTCAAGTCATATAATGTCAATAATCCTGTGACACTAAAACATCCACTTACCTACAAATTATAAATTACATGTTTACAGTTTTAAACACACATATCTTTCTGTTTATTGATTATTACTTTATTGTATATGTTTACAATTTAACATGTCTTGCAGACTTTGTTGCTTTCTATATTTATTTTATATATTTAATTTAAACTATAATTATACTTTACTTAATTTAATTTTATACACTATGGGGAAATTACAGTTTACACTCTTTTGTTATTACACACAGACCTGACATGCTCACATGCTCACATCCTATACATGCACTAATGGAGTGGGCTGCCAGTGCTGGACCAGCGCCCTGAACAGCTGAAGGGGGTGCCTTGCTCAAGAGCACATTGGCACTGCTGAGGAGGTGAACTGGCATCTGACCAGCTACCAGTCCACACTCCGTACTTGTGATCCATACGGAGACTTGAACCGACGACCCTCTGGTTCCCAACCCAACTACAACTATACAATATACAATATACGTATATACATATTTCCACCTACTTCTAGTGCTATGTTTACCTATCTTTGTTCTGCTTTATTTTTAATTATTAACACAATATTAATAGATATATTTATTATTATTGTTATTATTATTATTTAAATAGCACAAAACAGATGTTACATGACAATAAAAAGCAGATAAATGAAGCAAAAGTAAAAACTATAAGTATTAAAACAGAAATTCACAGAACAATAAAGGTAAAGGGGTAAATAAATACATGCATATACACACAAATAGGCACATGGGCTACATGCAGCCTACACTGATAAATAAAGCTGATCCTGTTTTCCTGAGCTGCAGATGTGCAGCTGCAGTATCGGCAGCACAGCCAGCAGGGGGCGTTAGAGATCTGTCCTTGTGACTGAAAATGGTACAAATTGAGGACGCTTTCAGTCCTCCCTTTTTCTCCATGAAACCCTCCTGCATTCCGCCGGTACGCTCTTCTCTCGTCTCTCACATTATCTTCTCTTTATAATGTATTAATTCTGCCGGTTCTCCTTTGTGTGATCGCCTCGTGCCCCTCGCTGTTCTCAGATCAGCTGAACCGGGACGGATCTCTCCAGCTGTGTGTGGCTGCTCCAGTACCGCAGGCAGGGTCGGCCATGTTGTTGTGTGGGGGTTGATGCAAGTTTAGTAGTAGGAAGTAGAGGCTACAAAGAGCTGGGACACTTTAGGATCTCATGTTTTTTTTAATGCTGCAGCTGGATTAATCTTCTCTGGTGACAATGACTGTCTCCTCCATCCTCACAGACTGCATCGCTGCTTTGATTTAACTTCAACATTAAACCGACCACAGTCTCTCTGCTGGATGGATGAAGGCGGTTCGGTCCCGGTTGGAATAACTCCGATTTTGTTTTGTGTCCCGGATCTGATTCAGTAGGGGAAGGGGAAACAAGGAGAAAACACAAGAAGAAGAACGCGGATTTTTGAAGGTAAACTCTCAAATTAAAGTGGTCTTTGTCAGCAGCATTAGAGAAGGATGGGCCGATACGCAGGCTGCTCGCCTGTCAACAAAGGAATGAAACTGTCTTATGATAATACACACATATACCTGTCTGTAGGTTGTAGCATGTGCTGCAATTCTCCCTGCAAACTAAGAGCTATAAATTAATCATGAAATCATTTTTTAAATAGGTAAAAGATATCAGTGAAGAGCATGTGCTTAAAGTCCCAAAGGAATATTACTGCAACCATTTATGATAGCAGATACACATACTTTAAAGTAGGACAAGGTCAGTATGCCACAGATACTTGACACTATAATAACATGTGTTAAATAGTTTAATTTATGTATATTTTATATGTGTAGTTATATTTAGTATGGCAGTAAAGCAAATTGTTTAAAGTTAAAACTCCAATTTATAAAATGGTGTAAGTGATGTTTGTTTTATTAACTTGTGTACAGAAATGTTCTCAGATCTGTACTGACCACTATCTTGAAGATGTTTCCCACTTATTGTATTATTTTAAAGTCATGTTGGCTAAGGACATGAGGGAAACGTGCCACCTCATCATTTTTTAATATTTAACCCAATCTCTGAATCATCTGAGTCAGATTGTTGTTAAATCAGTAGCAGGTTAAGGAGGAGGATGATTTTGGTGTTGCTGTCAGTCTGAATTCAAACTTCCCGATAAAACAACTGAGTCACAACAGTTTTCTGTGTCTTCCCAAGTGTGTGCTGTTGCTTTCTTCTTCGACTTTTTCAACTCCACTTTAAGGCCAGGTACTGGGAAATTGTCCTCATTACCCGCACAGTGTGTGACAATCAAATTAAAATGACTGTCACGCTTGAGGTGCCTCAACACATGTCATGTAAAAGATCCAGCTCATCCTGAACTGCTCTGCGCAGCAGTGACTGAATCGTTGCTAGTAAGAATCCATATTAGGGCTGGTGAACATGGAGTGAAGGAAGGAAAAGGGGAATGCCGTGATTTCTAAGATAAAGGTGATTAATAAGTGGAAACATTGACAATGAATGGACTTTGTTTACTCAAATGACTTCTGCATGAGTTTTTGCTCAGGAAGTGTTGAAATTCCTGTTCATATACTTTATAGTCTCATATCTGAAAAGAAAGATTTGAATTCCTGTTCCATATCACTCACCAGTACCAGTGCAAAGTTATATGTTTTATTAACATGTTACTGCTCAACTCAGGATGTTATGACGATGTTATGGACAAACAGGGATCCAACCATTTTTCTCGTGATACAGATTGTTGAAATTCAACTCAAGATATCCGCCAATACTGAGTATTGATCTGATACCAGCACTGTTTTAATTACACATTTAAAATCAGTGTACCTCGCTGTGTGAAATCTATTGACATAGCCAGAGATGGTTCCCCGCAGTCAGAGGGGGTCAAACGGTACAGAGAGCCCCGGATAAAGGCCCAGGGGGGCCCATGCAAAGGTCAATGGTTGACCCTTACGTGGGATCAAGTACAACAATTTGCATGCTGATTTATATCACTGGCAATACAAGTTATATGTATTTACATGGTAATTACATGTATTGTTATCAATAAAACACATTTTCAACATGCCATCTGATACCTATAGTCTATATTCAAAATGTTCTACTTCTGGGATTTGCCCATTGCCGCGGGAAATTCCGCCAGATGTGACTCTTTACGGCCGGACGTCCGTTACCGACCGCTTTCTTTCTGAGGGCTATGGTCAGATCTCTGCACGGTAAATCCAGACAGCTAGCTAGACTATCTGTCCAATCTGAGTTTTCTGTTGCACGACTAAAACATGTTCCACCAAAACAAGTTCCTTCCCGAGGCTATTTTGCACTGCCACCGGGGCTCCTGGGCGCTTAGCACCACCCAAGACTGATGAATGGTTTAAAGAAATGCCAATAAACCATAGCACATTCCATAATGCTATGTGGACTAGCCAGACCCTCCAATGCAGTGCTGTGGAGGAAGGTCTGGCAATGCGAGACTATCTGATACACCACCCCTCCACAGTTATTGTGAAAACGGTGCAGTTGAAACAAACACACGTGTTGATAATGTAAAGATGTAAAGCGAACTGCAGCCTGACTAGCTAAGTCAAAACTCAGGAGCTCCAAGAAGAAAAGCAAGGGTACAGTGGGAACATGAAAATGAAAAGACCAGAGAGGAAATGGCCAAAAAATGAATTGTGTCCGTGGCAAAGATGAGGAGCTAGTCAGACTCGCAGTAGCAGGGTTTTAAAGCTGAAGATACAAATATATAAAACAAGACAACCTAATGCAACCATTGGTTCCAACCATGCATGCCGTCTTGTTCTAAACTCAGACTTAATTTTGGCAAGGGGATAAAGCAGCATTGCCATCTTTTAAAAACGGTGTGTGTGAATATTTCTGCATATTGTTAGAGACTCCATCTCTGGCCTCTCAAGGCTAATGGCCAAGAGCTTATTTGAAATTACCTGGGTTGGTATTAGAGCTGAGGGTGATGGTGGTGGAGTGGATGTGGATGAGGGGCCCAATTTGGAAAATGTTGTCCTCCTGTCTATAATTCCTAATGGCTGGCCTGCTGATAGTGGAAACACTGACATTTTTTTAAATGACATTGACCAAAAACAATTACGTAATTGCAGATCCCTGAGCCACTTAATAAGGTCAGTATCAAGCTGATCCCGATTCGGTGAATGAGATTGGTGCAAAGTTACTAAGCCATTTAATCTGTAGAGCAGCTGATTTTTCAACCCAAATTCAGATGTTTATGTTTTTTGAGCTTGCAGTCAAAAACTACTGACCAAATGTTCAAGCATTTGAGAAAGGCAGAGGCCAAAAATGTGTGAGACTTTGCCTCATACGTCTATGTGAAACTTTGATTGAAAATCATGATGTTTTGTGTGCAAACATCTTGTCTGTAGTCAATATGTAATAGTGGGTCTGGATATATTGATGTCTGATGTATTTGGGATGGCAGTAGCTCAATCCGTAAGGAGTTGGCTTGGGAACCAGAGGGTCACTGCTTCACGTCCCAGTACTTTGACATCTCTCCATTTGTGCATGAATAGGTCCTGACCATGTGTGTGTATTTCAGGCCTGTGTGTAGTGAATTAGAACAAAAACAGAGTTTGAATTGTAATTCCCCCACTTGTATAAATTATATAAATATATTTCTCCAGAGTAAACAGTTCAGTCACTCTATTAGATGTTGACAGTTCAAACACCCGGCCCTGTTCTGTACTGACAAATGGATGATTGTAGAGACACTTAGATTCCCAAAAAAAGCTTACACTTATACCCTAGACTCAGATGCCAGTATTCAGATATTCCCAAAAGACCTGTTTATTCTAGAAATGTGTGATGTCTTCTGTGGCAGCACACTAACTCACAGGAGCACAACAAAAGCTTTCTTTAAGGACTTGTGGACTGATTTGTCATTTAGTAATAATATTAGTAATAATATTAACTCACATTTCAAAGACAGCTGAGGAATTAACCTGCTATATTCCAAACTGAAACAGTCTGTCATGGGGCTGGCCCATGCCTTCCTTTAAACCAGGGGTAACATGTGGTATTATGCTAAGCTAGCCTTAGTATGTGCAGTAAGAGGGGACTGTTAGTGGGAACATTATCATTGGCATGTGGGCTTGCATCAATGAATACATGGGTTGTCATTTTATTTAAGTACTAGGAATCATGGTTGGATAAAAGCAACACATACATAATTCATTTCAAGTTTTATTTTAGTTTCATTCACCTGTTCTTATTGCAAGCAGGGATCTGGGTCAAATTGGCAAACAGGAAGTGATAGAGTCTGGAGTAATTTATAGAGAGAGGGGAAGATCTGGAATGGCCCAAGTGTCAGCCAGTGCAGAGGGGTGTACAGAGTGTATAGAGTTCAGTTGGAGAAGCTTAGTCAGCATGTAACATTTCATTTTTGATGTTATTGTTGATATAGTGTGTATTCATGAAGCCATACAGGTTGGGGAATGTTGAATTAACACCATGGGGTTTGATTGATTTTCAATTAACTGTGGTTTGTCTTGTAGGAGGGGCTTCTGCTATAAGGGGAAGAGGCCGAGGCTCCTCTGGAGGAGAACGACTTTGGCCGGGAAGAGTGCAGTTGCTAGGCCCAAATAGTCAGGGCCGGATTTAGGTTTTTTTTTATTATTTAGTTTGATATTAGTTGGGGATGATAATTTCAATAGTTAGTATTTAGTTTTCATGTTTTGTTTATTTTGCTATTGTTTTTCAACAAGTCATACTGGCAATACTGCATTTCCTTGTGACGGCTGAGGAAATAAATCAAGCACCAGGTGAAGAACTCCCGAGTCCATTCCTCCTTTTTCCACTATGGGGCTAAACATTACACAGTCTTTCTATGTATTTACAAGGTATTTATTTATACAAGGTATAGTTTCTTTTCAAACTATTTTAAGCTTTTAAAGAGGTTTACTTTGAGCGGGCTTGCATAAGAACTCTGTAGAAAGTAGCTACATTGTAGATCTAATTTTTATTCACTTGTTTATGTTTCTGTAGACGCTCTTTTGAGGCTTTACATCCGTAAAATCACAAAATGTCTCTAGTTGTAACCCTTTGGCATCAGAGGAATGTGGTAGATGGTGGCCAGTAGCATCTGTTGCAGATCTGAATCCCAGTAAAGCTCCAGAGACCCTTCCCATCTGCAGCCGCTAGCAGTTGTCTGACGCGATGCTGAGCAGGGTTTCACTCAGACTGCTGGCTGATGGGTGGAGGAACTCCACCTTCATAGCCTTCAGCTCGTCTGCATGACTGTCATCCAGCCAAATGTCAACCTCATCAGAGTCTAGATTATCTAAACCCCAGGGGAGTGGAGGCTGTAAACAAAGTATGCAAAAAGATCTATTTTAGAATCAGCTTTTAGTTTATTTATAATGCATGATATGCACAAGAAGTTTAGCAAAATCCATCTGTTCATTCAGATTGTTAGTTCTGTATGAGATAACACATAGTTTAGGCTACTTTTGTTCAATAATGCTTACTTCACTTATAAGGCTGCACAATATGAGGAAAAGATGTAAAATGCGACGTTGAATACCGCGATAAAGATATTACTTGCGATAAACAAACAGATATTAAAGTGTATTAACAGGGCTGTAGTCAAGTCCACCTTTGTCGAGTCCAAGACCAGGACTAGCTGAGTCCAAAGAGGTTCAAGTCCAAGTCAAGACCGAGTCCAAATGAGACAATACCGAGACAGAAAAAAAGAATCCTCCTCAAGACCACTTACTTTCCTGTTTATAATTTATGTGACATAAGAGACTGTATATATTCTACTTTAAGATGATATTTAGCTTTATTATTTGTAACCAAAAACAATTGCAGAGTAACACACTATAGGATCAAATTAAGCCATATTATTTACTTAAAATATAAAATGTTCCCATTCTTGAAGTTATTACTTGAGCTATAGAAATCATAGTACAAAGTGCTCGCTGACATTGTGTCTGTGGCACAAAATGAAAATAGTTGATGCCTGATGATTAAGGTATACAATGTTGCCAGGCGTATACATACCAGGCGACCAACCTCGATGCCTGTTCACGATAGATTTTGAATTTAACTAATACCTGTTTTCTGAAAGAGCACACTTCATCTATGGTTTTGTTTTGATGGAGAAAGTTATTTTAGAAAAAAAGCATATAGTGCTGGCTGTGTCAAGACCAACTACAATATTTGGCAAGTCTAAAGCCCGAGTCTGAGACAAGTCAGAGTCAAAATACCGACGAGTCCAAGATGAGTCCAAGATGAGTCCGAGGCAACAGAAAAGCGTCTCAAGTACTACAGCCCTGATATTAAGTTCTGCATTTCTGCTGCTTTCAGTATTCTTCTAAAATACAATGAATTGCTTGTTGAATTTAAAGCAAACGAAAGAAAATCATTACCAACATTTTCTTTATAGTACAAATTGAACACTAAATTAAATATAAAAATTATTAAAAAAAAAAAATTATTATAAAAATTGCGATATGTCACAGCCTTTCGCTATACAATTCAGAAACAGCAAAAGGTTAGTAAATTTAAGCATCATCATCCTTATACCAACAATTCCACAAGAATGAAAGTATAATACATCCAAAAACGTTTCCAGTACCAGAACAGCGAGGGAAATATGACTGTACTTAAATAAATACAGTATATTTCATTTATTTGTTTATTGTGCCAGTTGATATCGCGATGATAATAAAAAAACGATATAGTGTTCAGCCCTACTTCACTAACACATTTTATATTGTAACCTAACCCATACGATTTTACAAAGTTTGCCATTTCTCTCCTCACTTTTCTACATCTCTGAATCGCCTAATAAGCTTAATGTCATTTTAATTTTTTAATTCTGGACCAGTTAATATGTTGGCTTCTGTTTACATTGGTCACTAAAAAAGGCTCATGCCCATTGGTGTGTAGTAATACAAGTAATGGCTATTATTTGTATCAATTATTAACTTGAAGAAGCGTGTTATGTCCATCTTGCAGTCTGAAATTTAAATGAAATAAAAAAAAGTAAAGCAGCAAATTCTGACCACTGCAAGCCAACAAACGTCTTCAATGTTCTGGCTATCAGCAGGTGTGAGTGAGAAAACATTGAGCTCTCCTCTGTCTTATCAACAATTGTGTGGAAATCCCACACTGTAGTCAGAGTGGAGGAAGGACAAACTAAAGGCAGGTCGTTGATAAGAAGAGTGCCGGTTTAAAGTTATCACTGTTACAGAAGAATATGTAAAGTTAAGCCTTAAAATGTACGTTCTACAGGTGGAAACAAGTAGGGACAAGAGAGGTCACAAGGAACTTTAGATTTTCATGGAGGGGAACATCTGGAGCCTTCTCAGACAACAACTAACTTATGCATTCTTTTTTTGGAGGATGGAGCTGCATGTACATGTTTGGGAGAGCATGTAAACTTCACCTTCCTCTCTCATTGTTTTCTGTGTGGCTCTCTCGTGTTTGCTTGCAATGTACTGTTGTAGGTCCTGTTATCATTCTGGGGGCAGTAGGTTGTTGTCAGCAATAAAAATAAGTTACTATAATTAGCAGCCAGCCAGATTTTCCCTGTGATTTCACAGCTCTGCTGTTGAGGAATGAGCTTGTGTTTTAGTGAATAGACTTGGATGTAAAAGTCAGTGAGGTGTGACATTTCGGATTCAGTTTGTCTGCACAGTTTTGGACTTATATTACATACAAAATGTGGTGTGATCTTTCCTGTGATCTATCTCAGACAGCTTTCATTTTGACTTCTTGCTCGGTGTGGCCTTAAATGCCACCCACATTATTTCCTTTTCACCTCATCCAGGGTTGCTGCATTATGACTTTGGAGTTGCATTCTTGCCCATGGTGTCATTATGTGATGGCTGGCTGGTTTGTTCAACATGGCCCTGATTAGAGGTCTAGCTGAGCTGATTTCGGGGCTCCGAGCAAAGCTGGTTTGCATTATATCATCACACATCACAGCCAAGAGTCCACAAGAGCCCTCCAACAGAGATCCCTCTCAGCTCTGTAACACATCTCACTGTTGTAGTATATATTGAATGTCAACACAGGTCAAAATAAACAGGTGGAGTCTGGGGTTGGTACTGTTTCAGCTCCAGGCCTTGGTGGTCACTCCTTTTTGTTTTCTGTTATTATCCTCTTAGGGTAAATCCCCTATCATCATAATCCTCCTAGTAGTTCAAGCTGGTAGAGCTGGCACTGTCTGCCTGGTTGCCCCCTCCTTCATTCAACCTGCTGTTCCCCCTCTCTGTTTCTCTCCTAGACTTGTTTGGATGTTGTGTTTTTATGTGCATAACAGGTAACAATTTACCATTTTTAAAAGACATTTCTCCAGAAGAATTAATCTTGTTCTGTGTGTAGTGCAATTTCAGTTCAGCTCTTTGTAAAGATGGTGGACCATATATCATATAACTAGGGAACATGTGTGTATGTAGTATACTACACAGACTGTCTGCTGACCGCAGTTCTATCCGGTGGGAATTTCTGTATTTGTAACACTGCTTAAAATTTAAAGAATGATTCTGGCTTACTGTAGTTTATAAGTTTATATTAGGGTTACTGCTAACAATAATTTTGCTATTTGTTTCTATAAAATTGCTTAAAATAAATGACTTTGACCAAAAGCCGAAGAAAGCGTTCGGTTTTTAATGAGACTTGACAACAGCTTGTGGCCCCTTGAGGCTGTGTTTAGGCACAGTGGCGATTTGAGCTAAGTGCTAACATCACTATGCTAAATGGTCTTTTTTAAAGCTAAAGCCAGGAAATCTTTAACATTTTTGCTCAGTTTTTTTACACTGTAAATGACTTAAAGTATTATGCATGTATTAAGCAAGCTTCTAATGTGTATTTTATTTTGACATCTAAGGACTTGAATTCTCTCCATAAGTTCAGCTCAGCATTTATGCATTAATGATCATTTTGGAAGACGTTTTATGAAACCTCCTTTTTGGAAGTGCAAACTTTAAAGTGCAAATATTCCTGAGACACTGTCCAGTGTTTAATGGCGTGGTAAGTTCACTACTGACCCAACGAGCCAGACTCTCGTCTGTCTGATGATGAAACACAAGCCCACCATAGTTGACTGAGCCACTGCGTGAAGCCCTGTGCTTTCCATGACACTGGTTTGGTCTTGAGGTTAAAGGAAAAAAAGTCTTTTTTCCATGCCAACATTCTCAACATCTTGGCTTTAGATCTAACATCTGAGATTAGATGTATTGGTCTTTTTGAAGACATTTTTCAAAGAAATCTGTTTCGTTTTGACACGTCTTCAGGGACTGACCACTCATAAAATGGTTTTATAGAGGACGGACAGTGCTTAGCACAAGCTGTAACCTGCAATTTAAACAGTAGTATGGTTTTAGCTGAGCAAAGTGTTCTAAATCTTTGTCCTTATTTTGTTGATTTCCTTGGCAGTTAAGCTGGAGAACTCACTGAACTCTTGAATGCGCCCCTCCTTTTCTGATGACAAAAAATCCCTCCCACCCCGCAAAATCAAGGCCATTGTTACAAAATCAATGAAAGGTGTTTCACTGCATTAGCAGATCCTCTTCTGTTTCATCGATGCATGATTGTGACCCTGTAATCTTGTTACTTATGTCACCAACTGTGCCACAAGGCTGTTAAGTAGCACCATGTTTGTTTAGTCTGCTTTCCTACTCCACATCACAGAAGAAAGCTTCACTTCAATCCTCTATTGTTTTACTGTCTTGTTATGTGTCAGCACCAATTATCCGAGGCCAACTCCTCAAGCAGCTGTTGTTCTTGGAGAATGAATACATTCTGATCTCCCCGAGTTAAGATGTCTTTACGAGCGTGTCTGATTGTCTCCACATTTTCCAGGCCTTCACCTCAACAAAAGAATGCCTCAGGGTAGCTCAGGCCAAATTACGTTAGGACGAGGAATGAAAACCACGCAGATGGAGATACACCGATGTTTTAAATCTTGTACCGTGGTCCAGCTGAGGCATGGACAGATTATGAGACAATGGGCCCCAAGGAGCAAGACATCCAGACTGTTTCTGTAACATTTTGCAGGTGACCCAGAATTCTCAGACACAAAGTCAACTCAGATGTTTATTGTAGTCTTTGTTAGTCTCTTTGTAGTTTTTATTGGGTCTCTTCGTGTTCCTTTTGCATCTCTTTAGGCAGGTTTAGTAATTCCTATGTGGGCTAAGGGCCCCAAAGAGGGCTCTTTGAATCACAACAGGATACTGCAAATGGTTCTTATTTTCCTTCATTTCAAGGCAGAATGGCTTTAGATTGGCTTTAATCTGTCATTATTTAACATTAAGTGATGGAACAACAAGGACCTGTAATGGGTCACAACAATATAAAATGATAATCACCTTTTTATCCCTCCATTTTGTCATACTGTACCTCAAAACAAGCATGGACAATTGAATCGACAAGTTTGAGTCCCCCGCGGTTCAAAGCGGATTTATCATTTACCCATATGTCCCAGTTACCACATGGCTTATAGTCTTAGTGGGTCGCAGCAACAAAATGATTCACATGAAAATATCAGGTCATTAGATTTTTGTTTCATAACGCTTTTTCATGTGCCTACAACCTTGTGTTGCAATCATTAATCCTGCACATCTCTTGGACCTTCACTTTATTTATGTATTATCAGTGATGAATTGGATGCTGTATTCTTCAATCTGCTGGCATTAAAGTGAAAGTTTTGTGCTGTGTCTGTCCAGGCAGGGCGAGACAATGGGCTGCATTAAGAGCAAAGAGGACAAAGGCCCTGCGATGAAGTATCGGCCAGAGAATTCAACCGTGTCGGACCCCAACTCCACCATAACCACACCTCACATAGGTCACTACGGACCGGATCCCACCCAGCTGCAGCAGAACCAACCTCCCACCTCCTCTGCAGGCTCTGGGGCTGCAAACTTCAACCACACCCTTACGCCGTTTGGCGGCTCATCTGCCATGACTCCGTTTGGAGGGGCGTCATCCTCCTTCTCTGGTCCTGTGTCCAACTCGTTCTCTGGAGCTGTCTCAAGTGAGTAGTGTTGATTGTAAGATGTCATAATACTGATAATGGTCTTAATGGAAAGCATTGCCCTCTTAATATCATACTTCTATAGTATATCTTCAAGAACCATACCTCTGTTATAGCCCATTTCCTTTACTGCTGACCACATTTTTTTAAAGCTTACCATTGGGTTTAAGTTGTTGTATGTATCATCTGGGCAGCCACTCAATAATAACATAATCTTTCTATCCTTCAATAGGGTTTCTGCTGTAGTATTTCCATAATACCATATGGTATTCAATCTTTAGTACATCTTTTTTTTAATATGATATTTAATTCCTGTTGTAGAGACTTGACTTACTGTAGATGTGTAATCCATCATGTTTTTCATCATTTTCAGTTATGCTAGCAGTGTGACTCTAGAGATGGCACAAAATGAACTGATTGACCTTGGTGATCCCTTGACATTTTTGGTTTTAAGTAAAACTTCTTTCACTCAAAACCAAAACTGTTGGATGGATTGCTACTAACATCCATTTGGCACCGAGTGATGAATACTAATGACTTTAGTGGTTCCCTGACTTTTCCTATAGTGCCTCCATGAGGTTGACATTTTTGGTTTTGAGTAAAATGTCTTGACAACTGTTGGATGGTTTGCCATGCAATTTGAAACACACATTTGTGTCCTCCTCAGAATTCATTTTGATAATTTTGGTGATCCCTTACCTTTTCATCTAGCACCAGGACTAAGTCCAAACTTGGTTCATGACCAAACAGCTGCAACAATGATACAACTTACTTTATGTTTAGTGCTAATTATAGCTAAACTAAACTAAACTCTGGTTTTATCTAAATGTCTACAGTAACTAATCTGTACTTACAAATGCATGGTTACACTATGATGAGGATAAACATATCAAAAGTAAATTGAGACATAATAAACTGATACAAGTATTAACACAGTATGCTGAAGAGAATGGTCAGCAGTAACGTAAAGTATACATGATTTGTATTACAGTAAATGGGCTACAACAGGCAAACATACTTACCACTGAGCTTAACGTAGTTAGTATGCTGATCTGACATGTCGGTGTCACAGTTAATACCCCAGCCATTGTTATTTTAACTAGCTTTTCCTTGTTAGATTTAACACCGGTCCTGTTATCGTGTGTGATCACCCTTAATGTGTCCGAGCAGCTTACAGCAATCCTGAGAGCAAATAGATGAGATTGAACCCTCCTGTTTAGGTGGGATTTAGGTTGTAATCCTCCTCCATGAAGGATTATCTTCCCTCAGAGGGGGTGTGGGGGTGTGGGGGTGTGGAGGTGGCACTGTCATGGTGTTCGCTTTCTGCAGGAGATAATGGAATTACTGTTGACAGGGCATTGTTGTCGGCGGTGGGTATATGAATGTCATCTGGCTGGAGGTGTGATGGTGCAGTAGTGTTTTACAGTATGCTGCCATGGGATGGACAGATGACTTGACTCATACCATAATTTACTGAACCATGTCTTGTATAACATGTGCCAATAATATGTTTAATACTTAAGAATGGCTAATTGGGTAGATTATGAGTGTTAGATAGACAATCCTCTTAAAACCGGTTTAATGTATAGACTGTCCTTTAGCTTGTGTCTGAGTCTAGTCATATTTCCATGCAGGGGAAGCACTCTTTCTATAGAATTTTAAGCCAAAGAAAATCAATGCAGTATGAGCTCTCAGACCTTGGTAAGACATATCTATCTATTGGCCCTACCTTAATTTGAAACAGTCACACACACAAACAAACCTGCTGTTCCAGCTACAGCATCATAATGTTGTGTTATGTGTTTACAGTACTCACTTTCACAAGCTCCCTATTCATTACTTGTGGGTCTGTTTTTTGTTTTTGTTTTTAGGTGGTGTTACGTTCTTTGTGGCTTTGTATGACTATGAAGCCAGAACATCTGATGATCTTTCATTTAAAAAAGGAGACCGATTCCAGATCATTAACAATACGTAAGCATCTTCCCGGTTTCCCTCTCAATTTATGGGGGCTTTAATTTAGATGTGTTTCCAGTAATTATGAAAAGCCTCTCTAGCAGTATTCCGTATACTGCACCTGTTCTTTGTGTATCTGTATTCATGAATGAGTTTGATTATCACTTGTTTCCTGGCTTTCTGCTCAGTGCTGTGGATATTGTCATTATTTCTTGGTGTGGCATAAATGTCGCCTGAGGTTATAATATTTTCAATCCCCATTGTGACAAGGCTTTTCAGTCCTATCTCACATTTGAAAGTCGCTATCGGCTAAAGTGAGCATTATTTTATACAAGGCACAGGCTTAAATCACTAACCATAAACAATTACTAACCGGTTTTCATCAGTATCAATCATAGCAGGATATACAAGGCCTGGGTTGACTGTTAAATGAACGTCTCTCAGAAAAATAATAATCATCTCTCCTGTGTCATTGTCCTACTGCAGAGAAGGAGACTGGTGGGAGGCGCGCTCCATCAACACAGGAAGGAATGGCTACATCCCGAGCAATTATGTGGCCCCTGCTGACTCCATCCAGGCTGAAGAGTAAGCCCTTGTTATAACCTCATTACTCCATCTACGGCGACTGCTCCAGGAGAATAATAACACTAGCATGATCCCACCTCATGTGGTTTGCAACACACTTAACAGCTTCACAACCTAGATGAAGCTTCATCGTATGATTTTCAACAGTCACACTCCGTTACTCAGTTACCCCTTAAAGGGGAACTATACAGTGTTTTTAGCTTAATTTACCTTAACTGAACAGCTTCGGAGTCATTGGAATGGTTATATGATTTTTTTTCCACCCAACTTTTCAGCCTGCAAGCCACCAGCCTCAGTGTCAGGAAGTAGCGTGTGATATCAGGTCCGGCAATGTAACTAATTGCTTCATGGCACTGCACACATACGCCGATTCAGGAAACGGCTAACAAGGTAGCGATGGAGTTTTCCACACTTTCGTCATGGCTGAGCTGGCAAAAAAGAAGCTGACAGCTAGGAAAGCATTGTTGGAGGAACAGAGAAAGAGGAAACAGCCGACTGACCGAGCGAGGAGTCAAACACAAGTAAACAGAGGATCTGCAAAATATATTTTCTGAAGCTGTAGGGGGAGCTCTATAGAGAAACCTGCGAATAAATGTCCATAGGGCCACTATAAATTGTGAGTTTGGCAGCTTTCCTTATATAAATGCTTTCTCTTGACAGGTGGTATTTTGGTAAGATGGGACGCAAAGATGCTGAGAGGTTGCTGCTGAATCCAGGAAACCATCGAGGAACTTTCCTGGTGCGAGAAAGTGAAACTACTAAAGGTGATGATCCCTTCTTTATGAAATGTAGTAGTTGCTAAATGATGCTAGCCTACTAGAACAGGGAGCTCTTTAAGGCTTGGATGGACACAACACTCTCCCGGTCTAATCATCAGTACATAAGATGAGCAACTGCATCAGAAAATGTCCAAAGGTTAAAACTCCCAATGTGCATTTTGTTATAAAGCATCCAATCACAGAGCTCAAAAACTGTGTTGCTACTGATTATGCTTAACAGGAAACTGGTAATACATTCACCACTTTAAATCAGTTCACTTTCAGATTCTGGGTCAGTGATTTTCAACTATGGTGCTGTGGTTTTTTCTCTCCAAAAGGCAAAAACAAAGCCCCTATTGACTGGCTTCTTCTCCATAGTAACATCAGCTGATGATCACGGGTGTCTTACTATTTAGAGCACATGACACATAAGCAAACTTTATTTATGTAGCACTTTTTTTTAGCTCCAAGTGTTTTTTTGATTTAATCTAACTCTATCGTCATCAATTGTCAGTGCCTGACAAAGAAATTAGATTAATTGGGAGCTATCAGTGCGGTGTGCTAATCTTTTGTCTGACCTCTGCTTTCAGTTGGTTTCTTGATCCAGCACCGATAAAGTTGATACAGATTTGTGTATTCTACAGAGGATTTAAAGCCACAAGAAATACCAAACTGATGGAGAAAAATCCCTTTCTTAGAAACAAAGGAGTTTCTATGTTTCTATGTTGAGGAAAAAACATCATTACAAGATATAAACAAAAATACTCATGGAACCAGCGTTTCATCTTTTATAGGCACAGCACACTGACACTTTTGTTTTGATCATAGACTGTAAATATTAATGGACAAACCATCCGGTTCGGGGAAGCACTGCAAATACGGAAGTGCCTTAAACCTGCATTCTATCTGAATTCCAGCAGGGGGCGACACGTGTGGTTGCAAAAGGCTGTCGGTTTCTGTAGAAGTCTGTGATAAAGTGACACACTCCTCACTTGATTTATTTCCTCAGTAAACATTTTCATAATTCGTTTATAGTCTCAGTCGCTAGTTTTATCTTCTGCAACACAGTCGCTAGTTTTTATCTTCTGCAACACAGAATGTTCATTTTCTGAATTACGGTCTCGTTGATTTTAAAATCGCCAACAAAGCAGAGGGGGTGCGGTAGGGCATGGCTGTAATGGGATTGCCAATGAAAGTGTATAACATGACATAGAGTGTAAGGGCTCCTCCCTCACTCGTCCCTCTCTTCTAAAATCGTCATAATCCGCAACCAGGATGGCTGCACCCGTAACGGCAAACTCAACGACTCATAGCTGATCTCCACAAACCAATGGGTGACGTCACACATGCTCTGTGCATTAATATTAACAGTCTATGGTTTTGATTTCCTTTGTCTCCTCTAGGGGCTTATTCTCTCTCCATACGAGACTGGGATGAAAACAAAGGAGACAATGTGAAACACTACAAGATCCGCAAGCTTGACAGTGGGGGATACTACATCACTACCCGGGCACAGTTTGACACTTTACAGAAGCTTGTCAAACACTACACAGGTATTTTGTATGCAATGCTTCCCGCTTACCCGCTTGTTTTTTCTGTCTCCTCTCATTCATTATTCATCACAGTCTTTCACCAAACGTGGAAATTAGTCTGTCACACCTGCTGCTTTGTGCCAGCTACGATAGGCCCCCGAGATGAATAGGCTTTTAATTTGAATAACAATTGATAGAGCAGTTAAGATTTTCAGCCTTGTCTTCAGCCTGAGGAGAGTCGAGGTTAAATCTCTGTGATCCCACTTCATTTCAGTCCAACTCTGGAGAGGGTTTTGGTGTTTTTAAAAAAATCATCTCATTTATATTTCATCACAGTTAGTATAAAAGCATGAATTCATCCACATCAAATGTAATGAATTGATGCATGAAACTGCCTTTAAAAGCCTGTATCCTGCTGGTTCAGAGACTTGTGGCTGTGCCTGTGACACTGCTGGGTGTAATGTAGTGTTTTGATCTCTGCGTGTCCTTTTTGTCACAGAGCATGCTGACGGGCTTTGCCACAGGCTGACCGCGGTTTGCCCCACAGTCAAGCCTCAGACTCAGGGGCTTGCTAAAGATGCCTGGGAGATCCCCCGGGAATCCTTGCGACTGGAGCTCAAACTGGGCCAGGGCTGCTTTGGAGAGGTCTGGATGGGTAAGAGCAAGATAGACAAGGCATGCTGGAACATGTTCAGAAAAATGCTTTGTTTGTTTAGTATTCAGTCATAATTATTTAGTTGGGGAAACACAAAGACAACCCAGATTGATGTTGGAAATGCAAACATGTGCATAAATCAAACACCCCAATGCCTATTGTGTCTATTTTTGTCTAAACTGGGGATCTAGACACTTCCTGCAGTTGCTTCCGCTGTTTGTTGTATTCTCTTTATCCCCAGGATCATTTCACTCAGCTCAAGCCAAATTTATTTGTAGGCCTTTGAACTGTGGGCTTGTTTCCGCTCATCTCAGGCATATTTCTGCGAGGAGTGCATGCATGACAGCACATGTCTAAGCAATTACAAGACCTAATTAATGATATTGTCTTGCTCCCAGCCCATTAACAACACTGATTACCCCTGTGGCCTGTGGGTGTTTCTCTCCCTGTCTTTGTCTCTGCAGGCACGTGGAACGGCACCACTAAGGTGGCCATAAAGACGCTGAAGCCGGGCACCATGTCGCCTGAGGCCTTCCTCCAAGAGGCTCAGATCATGAAGAAGCTCAGGCACGACAAACTGGTGCCTCTTTATGCTGTGGTGTCTGAAGAACCCATTTATATCGTCACAGAGTACATGGCCAAAGGTACACACAGATACCTGAAACATACCTGAAAACTTTTTAAAAGCTCCAGACTGGCATATTTTATTAGTAATTAAACTGTATTTTCTGAGAACTCGCGACCCTGGAGAATAACAAGACTCAGCTGTTTCCTGTTATGTGACACCAATGAGATCTATTTTTAAAGAAAAGCAAAGCATCTTAGACTGTCTTGGTTTATCAGGCACTGCACTGATGTTAGATATGTGCAATGTTCCTTAAAGGGAAATGTAAATTTTATTAATGTTTTAATTAATGTGCTGTGCAGATTTAAAGTCCTTGAAAGTTCCTTGTGGTTCCCTGAGGGCGGATACTGGGATGTTTAATTGAAAACTGCAGTAGTTTGGTGGGAGGTAGCTTCAGCTGCAATGCAGGTTTTTTTAAAGGCCTTTACCAGTAATTAGATGTATGTGTGTAAATGTTAACTTTATGCATTTGTGTATGTATCTGTATCCAAATGCCTTCAGTTTGTTGATCTACTGTGTGTTGTCATCTCATAGATTAACTGCTGTTCTTCTCTTCATGTAGAAACTACTTTAAATCTCATACCAATTTACAGTTAAGCTTATTTTAATATTCAGTTTAATTTCCTACCCAGGTATGGTGAGTATGGATGGTTTAATTCAACTGTTTAACATTTCATATAGCAGCACATTGGTATTCAGCTGGTATCACGGCCCTTTTATTGCTCCTACAGTATATCATGTCGATCCTGCATTTACGACTTCTCGCTGTCGCTGCCTTTATAGGAAGCTTGCTCGACTTCATCAAAGAGGGTGATGGAAAATTCCTGAAGCTTCCCTTGTTGGTAGACATGGCTGCACAGGTAAGACAAAACACAAAGTGGTTCTTGAGTGCAGAATTTGTCAGTGAATGTTAAGTTCAGCTTTCTATTTTAAGCCTGTTTATAAAAAAAAAAAATAAGAAAGAAACATCAGCCTCAGGCAAACATGTCTTTGACTATTTGCCTCCTCTTTATGCTTGACAGAGGGTTTGATGTTCTGAGTCTGAGGAACTAAAAATTATTTACTGAAGCAGCCGTCATGAGATTCTGTCAAATGTTTTGTTTTTAGATCGCTGACGGCATGGCCTTCATCGAGAGGATGAACTACATCCACAGGGACCTGCGCGCCGCCAACATTCTCGTGGCCGACAACCTGGTGTGCAAGATCGCAGACTTTGGCCTGGCCAGGTTGATAGAGGACAATGAGTACACAGCGAGGCAAGGTGGGTACATAAACACACAGACTGTCTGACTCATAGGTGAATGAGGTGTCAGGATACAGCAGTCACCTCACAGCAAGGACGACTCCCTGTTGTCTCCTATCATGGTGAATTAGGATAATGGTGGAAACCAGATGCTGCTGTTCCCTCTGATTAGATGTGCTTTCACACGCTGGGATAATTCATCTCACTGCAATGTTGTGCTCCTTAAAGGGCTGGTTCACATATATTACTACCTGTAGTGGTATCTAGCTATGGATCCTCATTTTTTTAGTTGCTCAAGTTCCCTCTCTGATATTTTTGCCTTAATCCTAAGACAGTGGAAATCTCCTGCCATCACTATACCCAGCTTTACTGTAGTCCCGCCCTAACAGGTGCAATAAAGCTAACAAAAGATGTCATTCTGTCATTCACAGTCTATAAACGCACACATAGTCCACAGAAAAAAACCTGGAAGGGCATTCAGAGACTATATAGGAAGTACAACAGAGATACTCATCTATTAAACATATATGTGGAGTCAACAAGAGTAAGAGAAGAAAGAGTAAAATACATAATAATACGATGCCACACATAGCCCAAAAGGAATCAACACTTAATCCGACTAATGTTGCACATTAGCTTTATTTGGCAAGTATTTAGAGGCTAACGTGGTTAGCAAATATAAAGCAGCTGGAAAAAGAACACCTAAAAATAATACTTCAACACAGGTGCCTGGAGAGTACATAAAATATGCCTGTCAGTATTTCCTCGATGTATTTTTCTTCATTGTTAGTGTAACTGCTATAGAGCTGTGGCAGCAGTGGTTGCTAGTAGCAACATGATGTTTAACTGAAACTAACTGCTGCTGGCAGAGGAGGAGATGAATGGGGTTTTGTTTGTGAAACAAGTTGCATTACAATATATGTCAATAATTACTAAAAATTCAGCATCTTTTTCCAGTCCCAGTGTTACTTTGATTAAAGATGTCAGGGAATTTACATAAGGACTAAATCTTCAGTAGAAAGTAGCTCCAATGAAAACTGTTCACAGGGTGAGTTGTGGACTACTTAGAAGAAAAGCGATATTTGTTTGTGTAGATTTCCCCTAAGGGTATAGAATACAAAGACAAGGGATGCTAAGGATTTGATTAGATATTGTGCTTGTAATTAAAAATCAAAATGGATGAAATTTTAAAAATACATTGCTGTAGAGGCCGTTTACTCAAAGTGAGTTTTTTCTCATACTGATTTCTGAGTCAGAAATCTCCACTTCAGTAGCACTGCAGTACTTACAAATCTTCCAGTTTCATTCCTATCTATATTCCGAAGCTTTTTACAGAAGGGTTTGCTCATTAATCATTCATAGCCAGATTTACATAACTTTTTTTCTAAAAAACAGCAACAAATTCTTTTAATGTAAACAGTATTTTTGATTCACGGAGTGATACAATTATATATATAAAATTCCCTCTGTAAAACCTTTGACTCTAATGTATCAACAACATGAAACAAGAATTTTGAACCTGCTTTATTATCATCTAATGAAATATACACTACTGTGCATACATTTCCAGAACAGAAATGTCAGTGTTCACATTTCTGTTCTGGAAATGTATGCACATTAATGTATATTTAACTAGATAATACCCAATTTGCATATTTAGATATTACCTAATTTGCATATTTAAACATAATTGTGCAATTTCAAAAGAACTTGTAATACAAAATGTTTCATCTGAATGGACACAATCAACTGGGGAACGTTCATGGAGATATCTTTTAGTTAACCCTTTTACCCTATTCACCTGTAGGGTCTTGTCTCAAATAATGACAAAGAACATAATGTCATGCTTGGGCATGCAGAAAGCATGTTTAAATTTGGATGAACCAATACTTTACACACAAGAGCCTGACTAATGTTCTTAATACTCATTCTTATTCCTCAAACCATTTTCTCTGAGGGGCATTTACAAGCCTGCATGAACCTTAACATGCTCACATTATGTTTTTTTGGCTCTTTCCCTTTCCTTTATTGTGTTCTTTATTGTTCATGTAATAGGTTTACGACATGAAAAAGTCCAAAGTCCACTCCAAAAGGACTTACCATCTCCAACAGAAAACATTGTTCACAAAGTGCTCTAAACTGCTCTACTGTAGTCCAGCCTTTACTTCCCTGATGAACGTGCATCGCTTTGCACTTTATAATGCTCGCCTAGCTGCTAGCGTGGCACTCCCTCATACTCTGCTTCTGACTGGCTTGTAGTGATGACTCCCAACAAAGATGGGATACATGTGTGTTGCCTCACTCCATTGATAAAACAGAGAGCTTAACACACAGGGTGAAAAGAGGAGCTGCAGCAATGTGCAGTATAACAAAAATGTTTATTTTGAAAATTATGCAATGTAAACCTATTCTGATATAACCTCTAAGTGCAATTATGAACCTGAAAATTAGCATAATATGAGCACTTTAATAACAAAAAATGATGTTGTCTTAATGATGATGTAATGATGTAATTGTGGGTCACTATGGCCCATGTGATTCACTGGAAATAAAGCCAGACATGAAGACATACACCCTCTAGTGGAATCACCTCACCAGTCTCCGCCTAATCCCATACAGGAGCCAAATTCCCAATTAAATGGACGGCCCCAGAGGCTGCGCTGTATGGCCGCTTCACCATCAAATCAGACGTCTGGTCCTTTGGGATCTTACTCACCGAGCTGGTCACCAAAGGCAGAGTGCCCTACCCAGGTAAGTGACAGTGACACACACACACTCATACACGCACCGGGTGCAAAAAAAAATGGTGCAGCATGCCATCGGAGGGACGGTGATTAACGGCCGGAGTTATCAGCTTTCAGTCTGTCAGTGGACATCAAGCTGGCGTGCTTGTTAATGTCTGAGGATGAAGTGAAGCCGTCTGACATTGTCTGCGCTGGTTGTTTATGCCTCTGCAGGGGAAAGACTGACACACACACACACACACACACACACTTGAGATTAGATGAGACCATCTGGTGGAGGACGATCCGGAGATTGAACACCACTCTTGTTTATAACCATCTGCCAGGCTGACACGCCCTGGGGAGCAGTGCCTTCAGTGTTCTGCACCACCTTCACACAGCGCCACTTTCTACCAGACGTAGCACTGAAACAGTTAATAGATTAGTCCACTGACAGAAAATGAATGAAATGAATGAAAAATATGTTGATAATTAAGAAATAGTTTGACATTTTGGGAAATATATATATGTTAATAATTACTAAAAATTCAGCATCTTTTTCCAGTCCAGTGTTACTTTGATTAAAGATGTCAGGGAATTTACATAAGGACTAAATCTTCAGTAGAAAGTAACTCCAATGAAAAGCACTTTTAACTGAAGTTTAAAGGGGACTTTCTGGAGTCATGAGGTTGCCAGGCAACTAGCAGAGACTTCAGTTTTTGTACAGATTTAACAAACAAGATATAACATAATTAGTGAGCTTCAGAGATGCTGGTAGGTAGATTTTGTTACCTTCAGACAGTGCCAGACTAGCTGCTTCCCTGTTTCCAGTCTTTATGCTAAGCTAAGCCAACTGTCTACTGGTCTCCTGTTGCTTCAAATTTATTGAACACATATGGGATTGGCATCCATCTTCTTATCTAACTCTTGGCAAGAAAGCAAACAGGCATATGTCCCAAAATGTCAATCTATTTTATTTATTTTTACTAATTACGTAATTTATCAATAAAAAAGTAACTCTTAAGCTTATTTGAACCTCTTTTCTATGCTGTATATCTGATCTGATCCAAGAATTTACGACAAGCATTTTTTCACTTTCATTTCTTTTTACATTTTATATACTAAAAAATGAATTGTTGAAAAAAGAATCTCCAGAAACCTAAGCCTAAAATGTGATTAAAAGCTCTGACAGACTTTTCTGCCTCCTGTCTGCTCCTTAGGCATGGTGAACCGCGAGGTACTGGAGCAGGTGGAGCGAGGCTACCGCATGCCCTGCCCCCAGGGGTGCCCTGAGTCCCTGCACGAGATGATGAAGCTCTGCTGGAAGAAGGACCCCGACGAGAGGCCCACTTTTGAGTACCTTCAGTCCTTCCTGGAGGACTATTTCACTGCCACAGAGCCACAGTACCAACCTGGAGAGAACCTATAGCCTGCCTGGCCTGTGCTGCGTATCCCTACGCCTGGGAGCACACTACGTAGCTTGACATTGTCATAAGCTCTTATTTGACTTTGTAAAAAGTTGACTGGAGGCCAACCAGTTGCATAAACCACTACCTGCTTTACCTGTTTTAGATTTTTTTTTTTTTTTTTGCTTTCAGTGTCCGCAATAATTTCATTTTATTTTAATATTTTTTTGTTTTCATTCACGGTACTACGCAAATCTTAGCTGTGTAAAATGTTTGATTTTTTTAATGTGTATTGTGTCACCATGTACAATAATGACTGTGGTAGAAAGACACAAACGCATTTATAACCCATAATTAAATACACTACACGTTGAATACGTTCTCATGAACACAGTATATTGCTGTAAAAATAAGCTGTGATAATGCCTTCCAATAGAAAAACCTATTGTTGAGAATGGCAGTCCAACTGTTGGGCTTTAATGTGGTTTAATAGGGAGCTCTCACTCTCTGTTTGTCTCCAAATTATATTCTGTTGTGATAAATTGGTAAATTATGCATCAAAACAATGAATAATTAACAGAGATAATATATTAAACTAATAGGGAAAAGCTCTCAGGGGACTGATGATCATCACCACAGTCCATTTCACAGTGATTATTTAAAAGAAAATTACGCACAGCTTAACTTTAGTTACATTTCATCAGCTACAGTGCAATTTCTTAAACTTGATACAAATGGGTGACTAGAATGAGCCTGGGACATGGTCTTTTATGCCTTTGGTAATATTTAACAATGCATTTTGTGTGTCCTTTTATATTATTTTATTCTATGTTCCTTTTTATCACAAGACTATATCATATTTTATTCATATCACATGGACACGGTTTTTATAGCTTCATTTGAAGACTTGACGACCCAACTGTCCATGATCATCCAGAAATCTCTGCTAGGACTTTTTATAACAATGCCATAACTTTTTCTGTCCCTCTCTGCTGGGGTTGTATAATCTCACTGCAATCACTACAGAGACATGCTTACATTAAAACTGTTTCTTCACGGTGTCAGTGAGTTACATAGTAATGAAACTCGTGGACTTGTGGCTTATTGCCAAGCCAGAAGGACACGTAACAGATACTCTTTCTAAAAGTGGAAATTATGAACAAAGCCACCGAATAATTTGGAAAAACATGTTATCTTCTACAATGTGATTAACTGAAGCACTTGGGACTCTACAGAACCTATTTGTATAGCAATGATGAATTTTTGTACAATGATTTTATCTTTGCATTTTTGCTCCTGTATGGGCTCATTGGAACAGTATTATGAGGGGAACACTAATTGACGACTAGGCTTGCAATAAAGGGCTTTGTATATTATAAAATCATCATTTTATAAGATGTTAATAAATTGGACAATATTGAAAAAAATATGCTGGAGAGAAAAAGTGGGTGAAGACTCAACTGAGGAATTTGTACAATAAAGATGTGATTTTAAATCCAGTGGTCTTTTATAAATTAAATGTGTTTACTTGTTTTGTAAGCCTAATGTCTAAACCAATGACAGGCTGAGGGTGGGGTCAACGTCGAAAAGTTACTTTTTAAGTAGTTAGCACTTCCAATTTCTGTCAACTGTCAATGCGGATGTAACCAAGTGACAACATGTCGCACAAAATTGTCAAAGTGACAGTCAGCGATGTGCGATTCCCGACGTCCTTGGAGCAGCACGGCTCTGATGCGATGGTAAGGACGTTTGTGCAGCTGTAGCAACACTGCGTGCGTGCGTATTGAATTTACATTTTGCAGAAACCTTTATTAACTTTCCAACCTGCAGCACACCGACCCGGATTATTCAACCGCATATGTGGTTATCGACACGGACTGCGGGTTGAAAGGCTTCGGCTTCACATTCACTCTGGGGAAAGGCACGGAGATTGGTAAGATTTACACAAAAAAACACAACATACATGCACTTTCAAAACAATTAAAGCCCTTGGCTCATAGACTATATTTCTTAGCTTCAGGACACGACCAACACACTAGGCCTCGAAATGCCTGTAGAACCTGTTGGCCAACAATGTTGCAACGTTCAAGTGTTCCTAATAAACCCCGAATAACGAGTATCTGGAGCGTAAATGCCTATTTGTGAATTGAACTAAGTTTAATGAACCTATACAGCGTAAATATCAGCTAACTACATTAAATGCCAAAATGCTATTATTTCATTAATGTAGCTTTGATAAAATACACAATAGTCAACATAAATAATTATCGTAGCTTTCGTAACCAAAGTAAAAGCATTTACAAAACAGGCACACCAAAGACTAAAATGGTAAATATACATATAATGCTTCTTAATGATCAAATGTAAAATGTATACAATAAGATTTCGTACCAGATTTGTCTGTACGTGAAGGCACCATTTCTTTCCTACATTCTCTTCTCGGCTTGTGTGCAAGTTGATCCCATAGACTGGATATTAGCTAAAACCATAGACTGCAGTTGCACCGTACACCGCCATCTAGTGGTACGGTTTATTAAACACAATACAAACTTTTTTCACGTGTTCAAAGACTAATTCAGTAAAACATATGGCACATATGAGGTTTGGTTGTCATCCTTTTTAAAGCGGATTTGTGTTGGTTGTAACCCGCAGTGGTGTGTGCTGTGGAGGCCCTGGCTGGTCTTGTAGTCGGGAAATACTTGCAGGACATTGTGAGAGACTTCCGTGGATTTTACCGTCTCCTGACCAGTGATGGTCAGATGAGATGGGTAAGAACAGACACACAAGCACTGTATAGTATAAACAGATATAGATAACACTGAACAAAGTAGCCTGCTTTATCCTTCTAATTTTCAGCACCTTGCTGTACTTTTCCCAACATAGAGAGAGTGATTTACATCCTCTTACCTTGCCATGGATTCATACTACATTTATTCTTAGTTTAATAAGATGTCAATAAGATATATGTAGCATCTTCCTTCTCATCCACTATAAGATACATAAATCCTGTTTGGTTACCGGGCGGTTATAATTATTATTATAAAATCATTCTGTCTGTCATCATGATATGTTACTGCTAGGTTTCTACTACTACTGAGTGATGTTGTTATGTATTGCTTGCTCCAACCTAAGTCAAATTCCTTGTATGTGTCCTCATACCTGGCAAATAAATCTGATTCTGATATTGCAAGGATCCACAGGTCCCCAAATCTAGTTTTTAAAAGGGCCCTGATTAAAATTCTGGTAAAGAATAATGGGCAAACACAACAAATAAATTTGACAGATGTAGGTTTTTCAGGTCAGGTCCCGTCCGTGCAAAAGAGGCTCTTCAGTACAAAGAAAAGCAATTTATAATGTGTGCAAAAGGTATCAAAATGTGAAAACTATCTAGTTTTTAAGGTCCCAATGTCGTGATTAAGACTGATGGGCCAAGACAGATAAATGTATAATGGTAGGTTGCACTCTTTTAAAGAAGTAGGGTGCATGCAGCCAAAAAATAAAAGAAGCTATTCAGATACAAGTTATTTATAATAGAAATGTGAGAAAGAAATCTTGATTTGTCAATTTCCCACAATGCTAGTTCATGATTGCACACGTTTTACTGTCTTTAACTACATCTTTATTCCCATCAGGTCTTTGTTCTGCTGTTCGTTTTTCACATTCTGCCTCTTTTTGTAACCCCCACTTTTGATGAATACTACACTTAAGTGTTTGTTAGTGTTAACTGCCTATGCAACTCATAAAGGGGATGTCAAGGTGACTTTTTTTAAACTGTTGTCTGAACCAGTTGGGCCCAGAGAAAGGAGTGATCCACCTGGCCACGGCTGCAGTACTGAATGCTGTGTGGGACCTGTGGGCGAGGGCAGAGGGCAAGGTGGGGACTGTTTTAGCCATTAGGAGAAAAACACAATTTCCTTCACATGCATGATACTTTATGACTCATGAGCTATTGTCATCATTTTCCTGCAGCCACTGTGGAAGCTACTTGTTGACATGGTGAGTCACAGGAAATGTAGATCTTTTTTTTGAATATATGTCCAGGATATTATGTATAAATATTGTGTCTTATGTATGTATATCAATTCAGGATCCCAAGCAGATTGTCTCATGCATTGACTTCAGATACATCACTGATGCGCTTACAGAGGAGGAGGCTCTAGGTGAGACTGGTTTCTGATGTGCAGAATATCGGTATGTCCAGCACAGTTTGAATGCAGTGTAGTCAAAGCCAATACTCCTTCTGCTTTTCTTTTCTTATTCAGACATACTGATGAAAGCACAGGATGGCAAGCAGCACAGAGGTGAGCACACTAAAAAGAGTTGTTAATTACGTTGTGGCTGAATGGGATTTTGCTAAATAAAATTGCCTCTTTAGAACCAAACTGCTTTTAGCCGGCAAAATAGTCCCCACACTTCTCTTCAAGTGTTTATTACTTGTCTGGACTGCTTCTCTTGCCTCACAGAGGATCTCATGCTGAAAGAGGGTTATCCTGCCTACACCACCTCCTGTGCATGGCTCGGATACTCAGACCAGCTGCTCAAACAGGTCTCTGTGCTGTAAAGTACATGTCATTTCTCAGGTTGGACAAATAGTATCCAAATAACAATGTCAGTTGTGTGTTTCTAAAGCTCTGCACGGATGCACTTAAAAGCGGTTGGACCAAGTTCAAGGTGAAAGTCGGTGCGGATCTAGAAGATGACATACGCAGGTGCCGCCTCATAAGGCAAATGATTGGACCCAGTAACACTTTGGTAACGTTCTTTCCCCCTAACCATTGTATTTACATTAATTCAGTTCAGTTTATTTAGGAAGTGCAGAGTGCAAATTAATAAAACACATAGATACTTACTAACTTACTTCCATACTTTATTCATCCCAAAGGGAATTTTAGGCATCCAGTAGCAAGATAACCATAACACAACAAACACATATATCACACATACATAAGTATAAAAATGACTCACAGAAATGCAATGACCATGATAAGGTAAGATACTATGGTACACTGTGTGCAAAAGTGAACAGTGCAGGGATTGAACAGGTCAGTAGATCATGATTAAATATTAACTATGACTATAAAAATGAACATAATAACCTATACACTGACTGATTGAATAAGAACAATATGTAACAGGGAATAAGTTATAAGATGTAAGCTGTAGATGTTATGACCACACACCAGATGGTGTAGGAGGTCTAATATAGCCAGTAAGACAGTTGTACAGCAGACAAGTGATCTGATGGTAGGGGCTGAGAGAGACAGGCTCATGCTAAAAAGTCAATTTCTCCCCACCCTGATTAAACATGGGTTAAAAATCATCTGTAGTCCACTGGCCTCAATGTTAAAGGCTTTTTAAAATGCAAAACACAGCACAAAGCAGAACAGGGTAATACAAAGAGTAGACAAGACATCAGGACATAACTGTCTACTAAAGTGTTTTTGTGTTAAGATGATAGATGCCAACCAGAGATGGGACGTAGCCGAGGCCATCAGCTGGGTGTCTAGCCTGGCTGAGTTCAAACCTCTTTGGATCGAGGAGCCCACGTCTCCAGACGACATCCTGGGTCACGCCGCTATCTCCAAGGTCAGAAAGAAGTTACAATTTCCAGCGCGTTTTTGTGTTGAAGACAGACCACGACCCCTTCAACGTAGTAGCAAGACAGAATGAGACACGTCGCAAGTCATTGTGTGTCTCTTTCAGTTTGTCTCTCTTTTTGGTCATGTTGCATATCTTTCCGCTCGTTGTCTCTCTGGTCATGTATCTTTTGTGGTTGTTTTGTTTCTCTCTCTGGATACATTGCGTCTCTTTGTGGTTATTATGTTACTCTTTAGTTGTTTTGTCTCTTTGAAGTTATTTTGCATCCTTTTTGTGGTCATTTTGCATCTTTGTGATCATTTTTCTCTGCCTGCCGGTCCTCTGAGTCTGTACCTGGTAGGCTGGTTAAGTAATCTATCCGTGGTTGAAGACTCATAAAAGATATTTGATTTTGTTGCTGCAGGCTTTGGCTCCTCTCGGGATTGGGGTGGCAACAGGAGAGCAGGTCAGAACTCCGTGTTTGTTCTTGCATACATATCACTGGCTGATGAATTATTAGTTTCTAGTTGGGTACCTGCTTCCTTTCCAGTGTCACAACAGGGTGATGTTCAAGCAGTTCCTCCAGGCCTCGGCTCTGCAGTTTGTCCAGATAGACAGCTGTCGGCTGGGCAGTGTCAACGAGAACCTGGCTGTGCTGCTGATGGCCCACAAGTTCCAGGGTAAAACTCAAGATCACACAAGTCCTATATGAAGCCTTAACCCTTGTGTTGTCTTCGAGTCAAATTTGACACGTTTTTCAAAATGTCAATGACAGAAATATGGGTTTCTTTTTTTTTTTAACTACCTAATTTAGATGATTCCATCCAGCGCGCTTAAGTATAACAAAAGATAAGATCTCTACTTTCATTAAGTTTTCGGTGTTTTATAAAAAAAAAAAAAAAAATAAAGTTTCTAAACCAGGCTGAACATTGACATTTACCCTTCTCTAATTATGCATCTTTTAATATAAGTCATAATGTCTGCTTTTTAACTCAATAATTCATAATAATTAATTTTCTTCAAATTAAGTGTACTGACCATGAATTCAAAAATAAGTGTAAAACTTGTAATAATTTGGTGTTAGTGGTGTTCATAAATGGTAGTGAAAAGAAGCGTTAAATGTTAAAAAAACCTAAAAACCTAAAAACCTAAAAAAAAAAAATTACAAAAGTGTCAATAGCAGAGGTGAAAACGTCAGAAAAAGTGTTGCTTTTCAGGACAAGTACATGGTTGAATGGAAGACAACACAAGGGTTAAATGTTTTGATGCATAATTTACCAATTTACCACAACAGAATATAAATTGGAGACAAACAGAGTGAGAGCTCCCTGTTAAAACACATTAAAGCCCAACAGTTGGACTACCATTCTCAACAATAGGTTTTTTTATTCAACATGTAGTGTATTTAAAATATAACTGAAATGCATTTGTTTCTTTCTACCACAGTCATTAATTGATTATTAGATCAATCAGATCAGAATTGAACATCAAATCGTTCCAGAGAGAATCACGATGCATCGAAGAATCAGATTCTTTTTCCACCCCTAGTTGAAAGCGATGATATAAAGCTAAATCTTTTTCTGGAGCCTTGAAAGCAACAAAATTGAGTAAAAGGTTATTAGACCAATCAAAATATATAACTTTTTTCACCAACTGATTGGAGGTCAAATGAAAAAATTAAGTTATAATTTTTTTTTTAATTAATAGTGTTTCTTAATGTATTCAGTTCAGTCTGGCTTTAGGGCTACATGGTATTAATTTGATATCTGTAAATGAAAAACATGGCTACTATATACTGTGTGTGTGTGTGTGTATAATATATAAATACATACACTACGATGACTATTCTTTTAGTGCCGGTTTGTCCTCATTCTGGAGGAGTCGGTCTCTGTGAGCTTGTCCAGCATCTGATTCTGTTCGACTACATCGGTGTGTCAGGAAGTCTCCGGTAAGACCAGGATTTGGTTTTGTCACCAGTTAAGAGCCCCTCACTGTAACTGATTAGCATCACTTTTTCTTTCAGGATGTGTGAATATGTGGATCACCTACATGAACACTTCACCAGTCCTGTGGTAATTCATGATGCCCACTACATGCCTCCCAAGGTAAGATAAAGACATATGCCAGCTATGCTACAAAATTGATTTCTGCAGTCTTGTATTAGAAATTTGACTCAAGTAAAAGTATGTAATTAGCACCCAAATTACCAAAAGTAAAAGTACTCATTATCAAGAATGGCCCATTTTAGAATTATGTACAGTATATTATCTTATTAAATTATGATTGGTGCATTAATTAAATGCATGTGTGCTTACAGCCAGGTAGCTTGTGAATTTCAAGGAATCAAAGTCTTACCTTAATACATCATAATTTATTTTACATTAATCAAAATCTGTAAACTAAAAAAAAAAATATATATATATATATATATGTATATATTATGGTACAGTAAAGAGTACTATTTATATGTAAAAGTGGAAAGCAGCAGAAAATGAAAACTACTCAAAGTACTATAGGACATTACTTGAGTAAATGTGCTTATTGTTCCCAGGAGCCAGGCTACTCTTGTGAGATGCTGGAGTCATCAGTGCAGAGATACCAGTACCCTGACGGAGATGCATGGAAGCTGATCCTAAACAAATGAGGACTTTATGTCAAACATTTAACCAAGGCTCTTTTTTAGACTTATAATTGGTTAAGTGGAATGAAAATGGACTTATGAAAACTGTAAAAGTAGAAGTGTAGCAGACACTTTTAAAGTCCAGACTTATAAGTGTGTATTGCTGCTATGCCTATGTTGGGCCAATAACAATCGTACAAGCTGACACAAATGTAAATTCTTTATTTACAAATTAGATGAGACAAATTTAAAGTGATCTAACTGGCATTTTTACACTATCAGTAAACCTTTCTGTAAGAACTTTGTGGGTTAAAATGTAATTTCACCAAAATCTGAAAATAATTAACACTCACTCTCTTTTTCTCTCTCTCACACACACACACACACACAAAAAACATGTGACTTTTAGACAGCCATCTGCATCTTAATGGCTGGATGAGGGTTGTAGTCGCAGATCTCAAAGTCCTCTGCACGGAAATCATCAATGCTCTGAACTTTTCTCAGGATCTTCAGCTTGGGGAACGGGCGGATCTCCCTCTGAAGCTGCAAATTTTAACAGATGTGTGAGTTTGAAATCAAACGGGGAGACAGAAATCCTTTAACTAACCCACCTGTACTTTGAGAGGTTCAATATGGTTGACGTAGATGTGAGCGTCTCCAAGAGTGTGAACAAAGTCACCGGGCTGGAGTGACAAAGGGAAAAAAGCACATGACAGATGAGGTGAGCATGACAATACGCTAAAAATTAGTTGTGACAAAAGCACAGTGCTCTTACCTTGAGTCCTGTGATGTGTGCAATCATGTAGGTAAGAAGGGCATAGCTGGCGATATTGAAAGGCACCCCCAGGCCCATATCACCTGAACGCTGGTACAGCTGACACGACAGCTCGCCATCACACACGTAGAACTGACAGAGGGCGTGGCAGGGGGGCAGAGCCATGAGGGGCAGGTCTGCAACAACATATGAGAAGAAAAGAAATTTAAAATGATAGGATGTCACTAAAATCAGGTTTAAAGAGAGCTTTAGAGTAATTTAGGATATATTTGAGAAATTTAAAATGTGTACATGCCGCACCTTTGGGGTTCCAGGCACACATGATGATCCGTCTGTCCTCTGGATTCTTATTGATAGTATCAATGACCTTCTGCAGCTGGTCAACACCTTGTCCTGTATAATCTGTTGAAATTTATTAAAAGGATCCTTTAAGATCTGAGGCACAGTATTACAGTTATGTGTGTAGCTTCTATTGTGCAATATGCCTACCAAAAAAAGATCTATTTAAAGGAATAGTTCTACATTTAGGGAATCATGCTTATTCCTCCCCCCTTTCCAGTCTTTATGCTAAGCTAACTGTCTGCTGCTTCATATTTACTGTGAGTGATAAGAATCTTCTCAAGTAACTCCAGGCATGAAAGCAAATGAAATTAATTTTGGGAAAAAATCAAACTATTCCTTTGAGGTTGCAAAAATTAGAAAAATAGCTATGTTTCTATTGTGCGTTAATCTCTTCTAATATACTCTTATATTGTCAGAAGATCCTGCTTTTAGAAATAAAACTGCAATGCCCAATGTAGCTCTTTACAAAAGGTACCAATTAAAATGTCCATTAATTCTTTGTGTGAATAATTTCCTGGATTGTGCCTCAGCCAGCAGCACCTCCAAATGACTTTGATCATTCTAACCAAATCCACATTTGGTTAATGTTAAATTCTACTTAAAACAGAGTGTATTTGTGGTGACTTGATGTAAAAAGGGGAATATGTGATTGTATAAATGAACTTGAGTATAAACACAACACACTTAATCCCAGTAGCAAACAATGAACAAAAAAAGCCTTTGTTGCTGCACATTAGACTGGGTACAGCTGTACATTAACTGTACCTGCATGCATGTTTGTGTACTCTGCACCAAAGTGCCGCCACTGGAAACCATACACAGGCCCCAGGTCGCCTTCCTCTCTCTCTGTGAACCCAAGGTTGTCCAGGAAGTCCCGGGACCCGTTGGCTTCCCAAATCTTCACCCCTTTCTCTGAGAGCTCCTTGGCATTTGTTGATCCCTGTGACCACAGTAAAAGAAATATCAGAGCCCAATTCAGTTCTTTTTGACACAAAACCTGCATGTGAACCTAAAGAATTAGTTCACCCAAATTGTAAAAGAAATATTTTCTCAGCTATCTTTTCAGGCATGTAGCCGTGATGGAGATATTTTCTGTTTAGTTTTTTAGATTTTAATCTGAGGTGCCTGTATCTAATGTAATGGAGAAAGCCATGGTAGTCCTATTTTCCAAATATGAATATTTTACAATCTATAGTAAGCCATTAAACCCCAAACTATCTGCATGGCTTTTAGAGCCCAGTCATAATATCGGCCGGCAGATTTTAGGCATTTCCCAATCTATCGGTATCAGCATTTATAATGGCAGATTTAAAAAAAAAAAATAATTAATTCACCAGAATCATTTATAATGACATGATTCTGATAAATGAATATTTAAAAAATAAACTGACTGTCAACCATGTTGTGAGCTTTGGTGTTGCAGAGTTTGTCCACCAGAGGGCACTCTACAACGTCCCTGTTGACAACACTTTTTTTTTTGTTAATGTGTTTTTGTTTAAAGAACTAAGTTTCATATCTTAAGTTTGTATTTTTATACATTTTATTTATCAAATTTAATATAATTTGATGTTCCTCTGTTCTGTTGTGACAATACCTTTTTTTTTTATTGAGAACTCATAAATAACTACAAATAACTAATGTTAGGGAAATCTGAGTTTTGTAACGTTTCTGGATTCTTTTTTTAAAAATATATATCTAGCAATATATTGGATTTTTAAATAACCAAATATTTGTATTGGCCTTAAAAATTGGTCATACTCTAATGGCTTTATACCACTAGAGGAGAGACACACACAACCATCCTTACCTTAATAAACCACAGCAGTTCTTCAAGGATCCCTTTCCAAAATACTCTCTTGGTTGTCAGCAGGGGAAACTGATCTACAAGTGAACAGGAACAGGTTATTTGATATTATGACAAACAATCGTGATTATAAAGATCTCTTAAATTTGGTTATCAAAAACTATGACTAAGGCATGTATGGGTAATGTATTACAAATAAACCTTTCAGTGCTCCCTGGTGGACAAACTATGTACTGCTGATACTGTTGACAGTCCTGTAGCATTATATCTGTGATAAACCAATCTCCATGCTGTTTAAACTGTTACTGCACTAAAATGGAGAACTATTGAATTTCTTACTCCACTACGTTTGACACCTTTTTTACTAGTTGGGCTACTTTGCAAATTATGATTTGACAAACTAAACGTGGTTACTTTATAAAAAAGGATACACTGTTGAAAAGACCAGTTTGTATACATGTCATTATGTATAATGTATGACACTCGGAAAAGGGCCGTTCTGCATAATTTACTTCTGATACTTCATTTTGCAGATACTTTTGAATGTTGAATGCAGGACTCTTAGCTATGCAGGAGTATTTTTTATTACATAGTAATACTTTAGTAAAGGACGTACCTGTATAACGTTACTTCCTCCACCACTGTTTACCAGCATGCTCAACATTTACAGTAAATAGATCATTACAAACCTCGCAGACTGTATCTGGCCTGAGCACCGAACACAGAGACGACTCCTGTCCCAGGTTCGGTCTCCCTTCCTGCGGCCGTGCTGCATGATGTACTGGATCTGGTCCAGATACCCGCGTTCATCACAGAAAACCCCGAAGTTCTTCTTTTCTTCCTCCGCCGCGGGCTGCTTCTGCTCCTCCATTTTACAACCGTTTGCTGTGTGTATTTCTGAAGTTGCGGGCATTTTAGTGGATATACTAGCAAACAATTTTACACGGACAAGTACTGTGTGCTGTTTGAACACCAGTTAATATTTCCCGGGTAAATAAGGAAGACTTCCGTTGACGAAATAAAAACTCGCGAGACTACTGAAAAAAAGCGCGCCTTGCTTTTTTCTTCTTCAAAAGCCATGTCAAAACCTCAAGCAGGAACTGTCGGTACCTTACTTAACTTCAAAACGGTAGCCAGAAATAAGAATAACATAATATTAATACATAAATAAGTAAAGTGTTGTCTTTGCAAATAGTGTTTCAAAAAAAGGAAAGTTGCAGAAAATATGTTCTAATTATTTAAATATCAGCTTGACAAAATACCCAAATGTGCGTGTAACCTACATTTTTAAGTTTAACAAAGAACAACTCCTAATTGTTCAAAAACCTAGTTTCTTTATTCAACATCTGAAGATCATGTGTGAATGCTGAAATATACACATTACTCAACCCAAGTGTAACTATTCCCATGGCTCCAATATCAATGCTGCATCTTGCACAGATTGATGCATTTTAAGCTTTGAATACAAAGTCAACAAAGATTTCAATTTATGATTGTTTATTACTTCCGTCATCATTTTGGATTAGAACATACACTTTGCATTGTGGGTATCAGATTGAAGAAATGCACAGGTATTTATGGTATTAAGTTAGTGGTTTCAAATTTAAATTTTTCTCATTTGCAGTTTGGAGCTCTGCCAGGTGAAGCTGGGAGCCAAATAATGAACTAAGCCACAACGCAGCTTGGATCATTACCTTTTCTGCTTTTTATGGCGTGTCAGAGCCTCCTGAGCTACATATTGGATAAATGCATTATCATGCACCTCCAGCTCTGCTGGGACTGAGATGGTTATTGGGGCAGAGTCCAGTATGGTTACAACCACGCTGCTGTCAGCTTTAGGTGTGATGCTCTTCATCTGTTGCTGTGGATTCACCTGAAAAATGAAATTTAGTGAAACTGCATCATTGATGGCAATACAACACATATATCATACACATTTTTTAGGCTACATTATATAAAGCTAGGTAATCTTTCTTTGGCTAGGCATTTAGTTTAAATTTAAACCTTGTTAATGCATTTTAGGTATCTAAGTCTTTATGACATAATTAAAATAACATGTTGCAGGTAGAATTAACTGTAAAATAAGTAATAAAATGCATTTGGCACTTAACAACCCTTGTAACATCCCAATTTAACTACTATAAGATAAAGTCTGACAAACCCAGCATTACTCCAAACATACTGTGATCACACTGAAGATGTTGTGTGGGCCCGCTGTGCTGTTGGACAGCTGGCTGACCCAGCCGTACTTGTCGTCCATGTTTCTGTACCATCTCTGTGTGTCCGCTGTGTGTCTCTGGACCAGCTGCAGCCTGTTGTCGTACTGCAGACGAGAGGCGTTGAGCAGCATGTGCATCTCTTCCATCTCGGTGTGTAACTGCTGTATGCCGGGACACTCTAAGTACAAGTGATCACATGTACTGAAGCGTGCCATGTCAGTATAGACCTCTATTTTCTCAACCTCTTCATCAATCAACAATTTTGACAATCAATTAAATGTAAGGTTTTTTTTCTATCAGTGTTAAATTACATAGAAAACAAGAAACCTGAAAAAATGGTATTAAACAAATAATTAATCTTAACAGTCTAGGTGGCAGTCAGCCAAAAATAACATAATCAAAATATACTGTCATGGTGAATGTTTTCACTCGTGATGCCTATTATACCCTTTCAGTTGACAGAATAGTTTGCAAAATTAGGACTTCAACGTGAAAACTGCAATGTATGAAATAGCGTTTTTAATGGTCCCTCTAGGTAAAAAGCTTATTTGTGACAGAATTTGTATTTAAGATACAGATTGGAACATTTTTGCACTACTATATTTATGCATGTTATGTGACTGATAAACACATTTGGAACCAATAATGGTCACTCAAAAACCCTGTTTTTGTGTCCAGTTATTTACCTTTTAACAGATAAACTTCACATGCCTCACACAAACTTTGGAGCTGCCAGCACTCTGACGCTTGTCTGCGGAGTGATCTGCACAGATATCTGCTCTGGGACAGTCCCAATGCAGAAAGGGATCCTAAATCTGTGTAAATAAACATACAATAACAGCAGTGGATATCATTATCTAATATCTAATACAAATGTAGTTCTACAAATGACATCAGATACCTGTGCTTGGTTGCTGAAAGTACTCCTCTGCTTGTTGTATCTCTTCAATCACATCAGCCATCGTGGAGCTGAATTCTTCCAGCACGTTCCTCCCAAAGTCAGACACTGAATCGAGGATGTGATCCAGACCCACCGTCCTGAAGAAGCCAGCACTGAAGTCGCCCTGCATGGCCGACAGCGGGCTGGGTCGGGCCTCTGTGGTGAAGGCTGCCAGGAAGGAATTCCCCAACACCTGTTGCATCCTTTTGACCAGCATGATGCTCTGGTTGTACAGGTGGCTGATGTTAGACAGCAGATGGTTGAAGGATGCATCTGCCTGCAGAAGCTCCAGATCTGCTCCACTTTCTGTGACCTGGTTCTCAGGGGAGTTGGTGCCATCCACATTCTCCTCGTTCTGATTATAAACATGATCGATGGCTTCCAGTTGGGTGGCCATTTTCCTGAAAAACTCCTCCACCTGCAGAGAGGTGATTGGCTGAGAACCATGATGTTTGGAGCATGTTACAGATCAGTCTTAACTATTAGCATTTTGGAGGTCTGAGACAGTTATAATAGTAGGGGTGGGAAACTCTTAGCACTTCATAATTCAGATTCAGAAGCCAACGTTACGATGCTAAACCGATTATTGATGCATCTTCATGCAATCATTATTTTATGTACATTTCCATGCGTGATTTATTAAAATATACATATAAATCTGAGTTTGCTACTCAGAGTTTGCCAATAACTTCCTAGACAAAGCAGCTAGACAAAGCTTAGATTTTGACATATATTTGTCACACACAACATGAATGTCAAAATGTTTTGTCTACTGGGGTTTTTATTTTGTGGTCATTCCATGCTTAAGCCTTAAACATGCTTGTGAAAGTCACCTTCTCTTCACAGTAATCGTCCATGTCAGAGGCTCAGTCATGTTTAAAGGTGGAGAATTGGCTTCTTAGAACGTGAAACATGAGGTGGTTAGATGTAATGTGATAAAGTAGATGAACAGCCTATACGTTTTGCATAATTATTGTATATATATCTTATTAGATCATGTGTGTATACAAGATTTCTTTTTACCTTTTGGCCAATTTTGTGGGTTTTTTTCTGCACTCTTGCCTAAACTCTAAGTTGTTGTCTATTATCCCATCCTCTTTCAGTCACTGTTTTCTGATTTGTACATGTCTGGAGACGGTAACTTTTAACTAAAAATCAACACATTAAAAAAAAAAAAAAAAAAGGAATGAGTTGAATTGAATCGTTCTAGAGAGAATCGCAATTCATCTAAGAATCTATTATGTTTCCCACCCCTATATAATAGGCTAACATACGTATAAGTCAAACCTTAAATGAGAAAGAGGCGAAGCCACGGCGACACTTAGACGTAAAGAAGGCCTTACAAGTTTCTTCAAGACAAGGTCGACATTCATCGAAGGAAGACTTGGTTAAATCTTGACATCGCTGATTTTCCTCCTTCAGTTTTTGCTCTGTTTCCAAGACCAGCTGCATTGCCCCCTGAAAGAACCCCAAAACAGAGAATTCTGTCTCAGATACATTACCTCTTAATAAGCCAGAGGGTATTAGATGTAGTTTGGGGCCTTGGCAATAAGCCTTTTATTTTCAAATGACTTAAAAAAACAGATTCATCTACAGACAGTTCATTTATCCTGACTGCTGTAAAACTACACTTTCAACTCCTTAAACTAGCCCCACTCCCCCATTCATTATTCACTGTCTGCTTTGAGGTTTCTCTTGAGGCTTTAACTTTATGAGGCAGAAAATATGTCATGGGTTTCAGAATAACGCACAAAGACGAGGCATGAAACTGCTCAACTACATTGGTCATGTTCTGTGAGAAGTTGTTGTGTTTGAACACAGCCTGGCTTCATGGTACTGTGTATATAATAGGTCTGCAGAGGCTGGAACTCATTTTATACCATCTTCTTGTCACTGCTGTGCCTCAGGGCGTCCATGAGATGTCTGTGCTTCTCCTCTTTTTTCTCCATGGTTTCCATCACCTGCTTCACCCCCAGCAATGCTCGCTTTATCTCCTCATCAACACACTGCTCTCCTGCTGCAGACAGCGCTAAACACACCAATGAAACGCAATGTATTTAAGTTTTGCAACCAATATCAGTAAGAAAAAGGTACATCTATTTGTTTTCAATAGATAAAGGCCTTACCTTTCAGAGTGCCCTCCTCACTCAGCGGAGGAGAGTCAGCCGCACAAAGCAGTACTTCAGTGATGCAAAGAATTTGAACAAGCAGCCTCCTCATCCTGTCCTGAGTTCTGTAAAAAAGTGCAGAACAGACTCATTATTCTGCTACAGGCAGCACACAGCACCATATCTTTATATAAACAAAAGACGTGCTTTGATTGTACTGGCATTGACTTGCCATGTAACCTGCCATAAAGTGGTGCTGTTTCTCAAGGATTTTTAATATAGGGGACATTTAAAATGAATACAACATAAAGGACAACTAATTGTCCCAGTGGTGGTTCATTAGCATTGAATATCACATTGGTGTAAAGCTAAATGAACATGCTTACCAAAAGAGATCTCCAAAGCTACTGCAGTCAACGGATCCAATCACATTACATAACAAGGATAACATGCCCACATACATTAAAGATGTCATATTGTAATGACTTCTCAATGCTAATGCTAATTCTTTTAATTAACTTTCACTGAAAACACAGACTATTAACTCTATATATTTCTCAGGTTGCATGTCCTGATCAATCCTAATAGAAAGTTAGTATGGCATTTGATGTTACCTGTGAAGAAATACCTTGTCCAAATTGTTTTGTGGCGATCCTTTATGCAAAACCAAAACAAATAGCAAAATAGTGTTCAGACTCCAGAACAGAAGCAGCAGGTTGTGCTGTGTTGGGGAGAGATGAGAGTGAGGTGCCTGCTTCCTCGAAGGATTGTTCTATTTTTATGTATCTACTCGGCAGCACAGATCCTATTAGTGTGCATGATTAAGCCTTATGCGCACAGGATTTAGGATGGGTTTTAATACATGGTTAACATTACTTGCTCAATTGTTTGCAGGTCACCCAGCATACTCCAGAGCGCTCCTCAGGTAAAATGTGCTCCTCAAATCTCCATCAGGCTGACAGAAATAAACCTGAGCTTCCAGCAGAGACCTGGCACACACTGGCATTCTCTGGGTAAGCTCTGTATTGTAGGCTTTAAGAGGAGCAGAAGGACTGCATGTGCAAGTATGCATGCTAATACAAAAACATCAAAGAAGAAACCAGTGTTACTTTAACTACAAATCCTGTGCATTCAAATTCAGCATCCATCAGCGGCACTGCATGAGTAAAAGACGTCTTGCTTCATGTTTTTTAGGCCTCTACCACCAGCGACTGTGAGTTGTTCTTATCATGATATCTAAACATGGCAGCAGCGTGGTAAATGTGGAATTCCTGTGTGCTTTCTCAGCTCTCTGTTAATCTGAGCCCACTGCTATACTGCCTTGACCCAGCAAATGAGGTCCCAACCTCTGTATGAGGACCAGCAACAGCAGGGCTGTAGGATACCTGACCTTCAGCTGCTTTTCATCAGTTGGCCACGATCCCTATCTGGGCCCTAATACCAGCCTGCTGCTTCAATTATAGCCCACAGTAAAATAACAGATTTGAAGCCTTAAGGAAAACAAGTAATTAGTCGGTTTATCATCTCAGGCTGGTCTGGAATCTAAGACGTGGTGGACTAGGTCAAACTCCAGCTATTAGCACTAAGCCTGGGTTTGAAGGCTCTGTTATCCAAAGAAAGAAGAAAAACAGATCAGAGTTTGTTTTTTGTTTTTTTAAGCTCAGAGGATTTTAGAGCTGAGACACTTGCTGTTATCTGTATCTTTTCTGTGTAAATCAATTGGATTGAACTGAGTGAGTGTAAAAAGATAAGCATCAAGGTCAGTGCAATGCAAGGCAGTGACACTAACTCACACTGTGAAGATATGAGAGTAAATCTGTCTGGTTTCTTTGATGTGGGATGCAGATGTTTACTGCCTTTGATCAGTGATCTGCATCTGCAGGTCGGAGAGATTATGGACACAGGAACCTGGTAATAGTAATTATCACTGCACCTGGAGGAGTCAAAGGAAATGGCCACTGGCGAACCTTACAGTCTAATTTTGATGGATTGTGGTCAGTATTGGCTGCCATTTGGAAATTATTTTATTTATTAACAGAAATAATTGTAATGGTAAAACATGCACATATCTAGCCTATATGATCTAATAAAAAAGTTAGGAAGGGTATTTTGTATCATAGCAAAGTAAATCAATCTAATTTAAGATCAATCAGGCATACCAAGGAAGATAAAAGTTCTAAATTATAAAGCACATGGTAAAACTGAAAGCTAAAACTATTATGCCTGATATCTAAAACTCAAAAATCTACATCTTTATCAGGTGATTTAATAAAGTCCAAAAAAGGTTGTTTTCGTCAAACATATTAGACAACCTAATTTATTAAATGGACTTACTACAACATTTTTCTTGATTTTTGTAAAGCTATGGGCTACTGACACACTGTATAGGCTAAGTTAGCCTATTTGTACTAGACCAGGTTGAAATAATTTAACTGTGCTGTTTATTTTTCTTTTTTTTATGGAAATAATAGAAACATGTCTTTTAAAATAAATGTTTTTTGTAGTAGTAACACAGGAATGTAGAGTTATTGTGATAAATCAGTTGGTAAATAATCCAAACCACATGAGTAACATAGGCTAGGCTATTTTTAAATAGCACAGAGAGGGCCCTAAAGGAATATCATATGAAAGGGATTTTTCATCGTTGAAGGAAATGAGATGTGCATATGTAAAAACACAGGAACTGCACTGAAATGTCGCCGTTTCGGTGTCGTTCCACCTCCCTGAAATTATCTATAATGGGTACCAGATTTTACCTGGGGACGCGATTGCTATCATCCCCCAGTAACTTAATCTCCGGCTGGATTACTGCAGCACCGCACGACGTCCCGGGGCCTGTCCGCACCTCCTCTATCCCGACCGGGGGAGAGTCAGCAGGAGAGGACGGGACAGCCACTGGTACGACTTCAAAAACCTGAGTTGGACCATTGATGTATTAAGAGAACAGAAGAGTTGGACAGTGGTTGTGTCCAGAGGAAAGTGACAAGATGTAAAGTTAAAAAAGAAAGTTAGGGAAAACCGAAAATAAGGTACGTTCCTTCAAAATAAGAGTCATGTGGGATTGCCTGTAGACTAGATACAGTCTGGGTCTTAGTTTTGGTGAACAGAACCGTCCTTTTTGACTGGGATGAACGTCAGTAGATAGAGTTAAAGCAGCACTGTGTTAATGGGAGTCAACCGTTAAAAGTGCATTTAAAGTCCCTTTGAAACTCATGATTATAATCATTTTATTGTTAAATTACCTTTTACATACATTTTACATGTAGGAGGTTACATTCACGGTGAAAACTATGGATCCTGGCGCCTGCTAGAGCATGTGGGACTGTGCATTAGTAGGCCACATGGCCGTATGCATGCTGATGATTGTGGTTGTGCCATTCGAGCACACAAAAGTGTCTTTAAAGCCCTGAATACAGCACCGCTAGCATGTTAACAACTGAAACGTTATCTTGTTTCTTTAATCAATACAAAAACAAAGTGTAAAAACGATTTAAATGTAGCCTAGCCTACTTTCTTCATTCATTTGCAGAACTGTTACTATTTCTTTTGTAGTAGCAGCCTACAACATACATTAGGCAACAAGCAGAAACTCAAGGAAGCCCACATTTCTAAGATTTTTTTTCACTAGAAATTACCCTATATTCCCATATGCACGCAGGAGCATAAGGCTGACCCATGGACTGGTAATAATCTATTATTGTTATATGGGCTGACCAGGAGGATAGCTAACGTAATCCCATAACATTGTGTGTTTGAAGTTTTGTAAGAATGAAACACACATAATTTAGCGTGTTAACAGTGAGCTTTAGAGGTAATCTTAAATGGGAAGTGAATTTTGTTACCTTTTTTTTGAGAAAAAGGCTAGTTAGTTCCCCATCTTTCCAATGTTATGCTAACTAAACCAACATTTTCCAAAATGTCAAATTACTTCTTTAATTGAGACATTGTGTTTGTACATCAACATAGAGGCTAAATATTAAGAGTGAAAAGTATTTTTATACATCAGTCATTATTCTTTAAATATACCATCTTTGCTCTCTCTACGCAACAACAAAAAACAATTTAATTCTGAAAGAGACACCGGAAGTTCAGCTCGTCTTTCTGTTACCTCTGGCAGGCATCACTTCTTCCTCCTTCAAACTCCGGGAACATCACACCACTCCAGCAAAACTGCACTCCTCTGAAACTAAGCTAGGAAGAGACAATGGGATTTTAAACTGAAGACTCAACATGAAAACATACTTATAGTTGTGTTATTTATTTTATTAGTGTGTGTCGTTCTTCGTGAAACAAGTTAACACCTCTGCGCTGGATGCTGAGATGCGCAGAAAGTGACAGCGGTCCTCATCTCTTCTTCAGTCCTCAACGAGTTATAAAACGCCATGAAAGGTTTGTTTCCTTTACGTTTAGCCGTTTTTAAAGTGTATGTGTTTTAATTCAAACAAATAGATAACACTCTTTACAGGTTGCTGTGCCTATATTTCTTTGTGGTGCGCGATTCACATCTGGATGACATTACGGTACTGCGCTGCAGAAGTTGTGAAATACTTTTTTCTTAGTTACACCACTTATTTGCATCGTATTGACTGTTATAAAAGACTAGGCCAATTAGGCTAATGTTTGAGCAAGTAGGCTGTGTATCCGGTAAAGATTTTTTTTAAACTTGTTGGATTTGTGATAGGCTACGTGAGAAACAAGATCTGCTTCCAAAAAACGGTATCATTGTAAAGGAAAGATCCTGCATGACAAACCTTGTAGTGCATGTGGTTTTCAGACTTGGTTAACTGCTGTATTTGGGCTAACACTCCAAACAGTAGCCTCTTAAAGCAGCATCCTGTATTTGTTTCATCAACAACTACAATATTTTATTAATTTTACCAAGTTAAACTAAGGTGAAATAGCACAGGAACTTCCTCTGACACCCCCCCCCCCCCAACAAACACACACTCCGCTCATCCCCCCACCCTTCAGTCCCATCTGTTTACCATTACCAGTGATGTCCTCTCTGCTCTGCTCCAGTCTTCAGTGTAGTGCAGCAGAGTGTAATTAGGGTTTACTGTCAACAACCCAAAGAAACCGCAGCCTGTGGATTTTACAGTTCTGTGGTTTTTACAGTTCTCTGGACCTCCTATCTCCACACTCACAGACTAGAGATGATACTCCACTATCTCCAACCTAATGCCTTGTTGGCTGCCTCCCCTCTGCTAAACAGAGATCATTGTAGCTTACTCAAGGTTACCGTTCTGAATTATTGTCTCTGTGCAGCTGCCCTGGAGCGCATCTTTATGTTTTATTTTGTTTGTAGAATCCTACCAATTGCTTCAATGTACCCCCAGTAGCATGCATATAACCTACTCATGTCATGTTTCTGATTACGTCACACAGACGACTTTGCAGACGAGGAGGAAGTACAGTCTTTTGGATACAAGAGGTTCGGTGAGTGAAAAGTCCTTTTTCATTATGGTGGAAGAGCAAAAAGCTGACACACTTGGAACTTTATTCATAAAACATTTTTTTTTTTTCAGAATTAAATGAATTCTTCATGTCAGCACAGACAGCAGGCTTCCAAAGCCTCATATGTCCTGCTATGTGGCTCGGTCACTAATGGTTCTGCAGGGTTTGGGTTTAACATAAATGTGGCTGACAGTCTGTGAGGTCTACCACACAGACTCAGACTGGCCCAACGACTGTTGACAGAGCTCACTAGATCAAGAAGTTTCAAAAACTCTCTTCTCTCTTTCATCCACTTAAATTAAGTCACTTAAACACACTGACTCACACAAACATGCCACAGGACTTCAAAAAATGTGTAGTTACTCGAACTGAAATTGTAGTGAACATATATCTTTATAGTGGTGCTGACAGAGTTCACATGCATTTGGTTTGCATACAAGTGTAGTAGTACACATGCACCATGTAGCTAAAAAGTAGCAGGCAGACCCCATTTTCAGAAGTTTTTCCCAGGGGACTTGTACACTGGTAGTGAACCAGACAAGACCAGAATGATAAGCTTTAAAAATGCTTAAAGGGTCAGTGCACCAAAATTACAAGCACTTACCTCTGGTATCAAGCCATGAAGCTAGTGTTGTATTGTTCTGGGTTTTGAGAAATCGGCCCCTGACATGATTGCTTCCAATAAATCCAACCCAATAGTGTAATCTGCAGACCTTATTATCAGCAGGTTTTATTTTCTGCTAAATAAATATCATATGACTAATACCTCCTGTAAAGTTGAAAAAAATATCTTTACATAAATTCAACAAACTAACCCTTTAAAATTTGAATGTTTTTTTCCTGTTTTCCTGGTCCCATTTTGCATTTGTATTTTATAAATGCACATTTGTTTCTCTCATGCTGCATTAATAATCATTAATCACAAATATTTATGTGTATAAAGGATCAGTTAGTTTCACTGCTCCTTCAGTTGCTGCCGTTGGGTTTGTGAGGGACATGTTTACCATAAAGAATTGATAAAGAAGAAAAAAACTGGCAGCAAAAGGACAAACACTGTGTCACACACACCTTCAAACACATTATTATTACTTTCCTTGGAGACAGAGCACATGCTCCATCATTGTTAGAGTCAACACTGATTTGGAATCAGGAGTCTCTCTGTCTCTGTGTTTAGATGTTGCTGCAGTATGACTCATTCAAATAAAGTTCGGCTGAGGTCCATGAGAGTGGATGTGAGGCAGTGGACTACAGCACCAGCTGAGAGGAATTCAGACTTTGTTAAAACACAATCTCTTTTATCCTAGTCACCCGAGTAGAAGCATCCTGTTTGTCTTTCTCTGTGAGCGCGTGCTAGTCCCGCTCATGGAGACGATTAGAGAGCTGCGGGGCGGGAGCCAAATCTTGCTCACTTTTAACTTTATCCAAATGAACTTTTGACATTCGGAGGAGTAGGAAGAGCGAGCTGCTGAACTCTGAGCTGTGTGCTGTTGGCCCTCTCAGGAACACAGCAGCTGTTTGGAGGAGCCGACTCCGAGGGTCTGTCTCACCAACTTTGTTTTGCAATAGAGCTGCATTCATGCAAACCATCACAATCCCTCATTCTTCCACTATTAGCACTATAATCTCAGTACTCAGGGGGAAACAAGCAGTTATTTCCTCTCTGCATGTTTTGCTTTAGTTCATTGCATTCTCCCAGGAGACTGATAGTGTTTAAATTGCTGTGATGTGTCAAAGCTGGGACTGTTATAAAGTCAAGACTGAAAGCACTTTTAACAAATCAACATAGGTAAGAAACATTGCATGCATGGGTTTGGGTTTTTCCTAGCCTATTTACATACACATGTCAAACACTTAACTAATACTGCTGACCATTTTCTAAAGTGCTCCAGAGGTTTTTCCAGGGAGCCATTGACTCCCACCAACACTAGTACACAAAGAAACTCACCTCTCACTTGTTTGAAACATGGATTCCAAATTGTGAAGCACTTTGGGTAAAAGTGTCACAATGATACAGTATAAGAAATCAAACATGAAGAACAAACAAGATGTCATGATAAGGGAAAAAGATGTTTGTATTTTTCTGGATTAGTAGGCTGTTTCAGATCTTTCAGATCTGTTTCAGAATGCATACCACACGGTCTGATGTTTGGCTTCATCTTCCAAGAAAGTACTTTACAAAACTCTCCTCCAATTCCTTATATTCCAAGATTTGATGCACCCATCTCAGTTTTGTAATAAAATGCTGTAATGCAGTTGTGTTACAAATCTGACACCGCTTTCATTTAGTTTCTTCACTGATTTGGCAGCAATTCATCATCAATTTTAAATGGAGTGAACTGTTTTCTGGTTCTATATTTTAAACAAACATCATCCACAAGGCATGCATACATCATGTATCTTTGCACGAATGCACACATAGACACACATTTTTCCGCTCTTTGTATACAAGTGGAAATGCTCAAAACATACAGACACGCACACACTCGCACACACGCACACACACACACACACACACACACGTACATTCACTGAGTGAATTCATCTGTTAATCCCATCTCTCTCCCTGCCAAGTTAAAGCCATGCCAGAATTGCTTCCACAGTGCTCAAGCTTTAAACAAATTTATTTTTTCAGTGGGGGGTTGACAAAAGAAGGCCATCAGAATAAAATTTACCTGAGCTTTGGCTGAACTCCCTTAGAGCTGGTATAATCATCGGTCATTGGCAGTCAGCAGCCGTTGAATGAAAGCAGTTTGAACTAGCACAGCAAGTTAACAAGCAAGTCAGACATGAAAGGATTGAGGCCTGCAGTATATCTTTACTTATGTTGTAGCTATTAGAAACATTTAAACGGCTGGATTAAATTGTCTTTCTTAGGAAATGCTAATGCAGAACAGTGTGGCAACATGAGTTTTCACAAAGGGTACTTTGTAAAGGAAGATATTATCACATATTGACAATAAATAACTATGTGAGAATATCAAGGTATATTAGAAAAAGAATTTCTCACAATTCAGTGAGTTTATGTTTACAAGTGACACCATATTTGACATAAATGGCATTTACCACCATCCTGCACTGGCTCTCATGCCCTGCCGTGGTACTACTGTATTGATTTTTACTGGAGGCATGTTGGTCAGCAGGTAGGAGTCAGGGCCAGTCATGATAATAAGCAGCAGGTCCTCCTGGAATGTGCACTCATGTCTGGATGGGGGTCTTTCTCCCTCCGCTGCTGTGTCTTCTGTTCCCACACATGTGGGTATGGAGAGGTTTGGCTCAGGAGGTTTGTGGCCGGCGTGGAACCTAGAGTGCACTGATCTATTTCCTGCACTTGTTATGGTTTCTCCAGCGAGGCCTGGAACATTCCTGGAGCCGAGCATGGCGTTGGGGGTGTCTGTGCTTGGAACCAGCTGTGTCAGCACAGCTAGGGATCGGTTTGGTCCGGTGGGTTTCTCTGGCAGAGAGCATTCCCCCGCTTCACAACCACCTTCAGCTGTACTCATAATGACATCTCACCCACCACCTCATCCATCTTGGTTAACATGAAATCAAACATGGTAGTGTTAACACTACTAGCCTACTTTTGTCGGACCCTGACATATTTAATACATACTGTCATGCAATACTTTGTAGTGTGTCAGAATGCCTGATGAGGATTTTTATGCACTTTGCTGTGGTTTCTTGGCCTTTTTTTGTGTTGTGGTTTCTCAAATTCTGCCTTTTCGGTCATTATTAAAATTGCATGGCAAGTTTTGATCACTTATTATTTGGTAAAGCATACAAAGCCTTCTTCACTGTCGGCCTTAACCACTGTCAAAAATGTTCCTTTGGCCTTGAGACTTCACAGTCAGCTTGGCTTTGCAAATATATTTATACATCTCTTTTTGCTGCTTATGATTACATTTTCTCTCACGGGATTCTCATATTCCATAAAGTCACAAATCTTTTCCTGAATTGCAACTTATTGTTACAACTGCTAATCAATATTTTTTTTTATTAACAATGGATCAAATGACCATTTGTAACTTGAAAGGTGTTGCTCACAGAAAACCAGAAGATTGTTTCTTGACTCTGCAGTTTACCTCAGTTTTGTGGAGTTTTACAGCATGTTCTGCTCATTGTTTTCGGTTTTACAGATCGTAAATTTACTGGTTCAGTCTCCAGAAAATAAAAAAGCTCAAGAAACCCACTGTATGTGACCAGTTAGTGACTCTGATTTTTCTGATTGATTTGTCTCAAAAACCTTAATACCCCCATGCTTTTTAAGTATTTTAAAAGCTGTGGGGAGCCCAACAAACACCTCAAAGCAATTATAAATAGATGTTGAGAAATTAAAGTGGTGACAGAAGGAGAAAGAGGTGAAATACTGTAAGTGTGCGTGTTTGTGTGAGTGAGAGAGAGAGAGAGAGAGAGAGAAAAATGTAGGCAGACAAATTATATTTGTGAAGTATAATGTGATTTAAATAATTGAAATAAAGTCGGATGTCAGCCAGGGGCTTATAGAAACCAGCTCCATGTCTCGGTTTCACATGTCAGACTTAAATCTTATTTTCTTTGTGTAGGGAAAGGAAAGTTCACCCAGAGAATTTGGAGCAGGCTGTTAAGCCTCTGGGTGTAAACAAAAAGATGATGTACAGACCAGGGATGACGGATTTCCTCGTATCTGGTTTTGGGAGAATCTCACACGGCCGGACAGACAGGAGGAGAGATTACGCCAAGATGCTGAATGAGCTAAAAGAGCCGGGGTTGCTGGGCGAGAGGGTATTTTATCCCAAGAGATGGGGAAGGGAGTGAAAAGGAAGTGGGAAAAGGTGGAGGAGAGAGGCAGCCAGTTGTGAGAGAGGAGCAGGAAGTGGATTGGTGGGTTTAGAGGTGCATGAGAGGAGTTCTTTGTGTGGAGATAAGGGTATGTGAGTGTGTGTGTCTGTGTGATGGTAGTGGATAAAGAAAAGAGGAGGAAGTAACGGTATAAGATCCAGCTGGAACGGTTTATCTACACACCTTTGTGACATAAGAGCATTTGCACTCACAGATACAATTAGAAAGTAATTAGTTTAACGCTGCAGTTTTTCAGACGTCATTACTCACACTCTCAGACACACTCTTATCTCTGTTATATTAACCAGGAATCCCACACAACTTTTGAAGGAGAAAAACTGCAGAGGAAATGGCAGCCGATCAAAGAGGAATTTTATGAACACATCATTTTTCTTTTTTCTCTCAGTTTACAATAGTACAACCTTGGATGACAGAGCCAGTGGTGGAAATGACTTTTACACACATGCTGTTGTTCCCTGAGCTTCTTTTATGTCAGTTTTACACAAAAAATATAAAAGTAAAAATACAAACTCATATATTCAGATATTTTCTATTTGAGAATGACATGATGCATCTCAGGAGATGTATCGTAATATAATAAATTTGTCTACCAATATATTTATTTGTCAAAAAAGTAAAATTTTAAATGCAAGGGCCTATTTCATCAAATTTGCAACTTCACTTGCCCTCGCAACACATTTCAGTAATCGTATACAAATGCCATACAGTACTTGCAACCCATGCATGAGAATTCAAAAGCCCTGCTGTTCTAGCACATTTATCTGTAATTTGCGAGCAATAATCAAATTTGAGGTTGCAATCTGGACTTGGGTGAAACAGTGAGTGGTCATTGGTGTTCAGTTGAAGCAGCAACGGCTCAGATATTCTCACTTTTAGTCCCTAATATTAGTCAAGATCCAAACACCTCGGACCGATAATTCAACTTGACACCCCCAGGTTGTAATGCAGTCTTCTGCCATGACTTGGTTGGTACCTGTAGTTTTCTATTTTCGTTTAGCTCAGCTCGCTTGGAACCCCCACCAAGGTGGTACATCATTGGAGATGATGATGTAGATTTCTCCTTGGCTTTAGAAAGTTAATAAAGAATTGACTGGCATATAAAATCAGTGAACCGCAACATAAGTAAATGATCTGAATACCTGTTACAACACTGGACACTGTAGAGAAACTACGGCAGAATAGAAGATTTTAGCATCGCAGTAAGTTCAGAGGGATCCTGTAAACGTTTGTCCAAACCTTCCACCCCCTCCTCTCTCCCTCTCCCTCTCTGTTACGCCTTCTTTAGGCTGAATAAAACATGACTTTGGGCGCTAGATATGAAGAGAAGGCATCACATGTGCAGGTAGTTAGCTGCTATTTTCAACTTGGCCTGTGATCATCCGAGTGTAAGTAACTTGTCTGACTCACCTTTTAGAGTGAGGAAAAGCAGCAAAGTCCCCTCCAGCTCTCACACACCATAATAACCCCGGTGTCCTTGAAGTGACCCACATACAGATGTCAGGGGAGGGTTTCTGGAGTAAGGCCTCTATTTAAGACCCCTAGAGGGGGTGTTTCAACAGGGGGTATGAGTCATTGATTTGGTAATTAAATAAAAGAATTGCAGACCGCAGAGAAGGCGCTCCAAGACACCTGCGTTCCTTTAATGCGTCCCATGGAAAGGCTTGGTTCCATTTGGCAAGCTGCAGTTCTTTGTTCAGCAGGGAACATGCTTCTCCATTACATCTTTTACATTTGTATTGTATGTATGTATGTGTGTGTGTGTGTGTGTGTGTGTGTGTGTGTGTGTGTGTGCATGTGCTTATTGCCAGGTAGCTTGTGAATTTCAATAAGGAATCAAAGTCTTATTTTGTATTTATCAAAATCTGCAAAGTAACTAAAGTTATTAAATATATAGTCCAGTAAAGTAGTACTATTTATACTATTTTTATATGTAGAAGTGGAAAGTAGCAGTAAAGTAAAATACAAGTACTATAGTACATTATTGTGTTCAGCCTTACAAACACAACATCACACTCCTATAATACGGATAACTTTTATATGTGAGTCTTTTGTTTCATCGAACACCTCCGGCAGCAGAACACAGAGGGACTTTTAAACAATAAATTTGGGGATTCTAGCTCCCTCTCTTTTAGTATAAGTAATAAAACTCCTACATTTTGTTTTTCACAGTCCAAAATGTTAATGAAAGGGGGTAAAATGACTGTGAATGGTGCCAAGATCAACTTACAGCTTCCTGGTTTGAAAAAGGGAGTTGAAGCAGAGAGGAACAGTGAGGGGCTGCTCCAAAACTCTGTCAGACTCATAATGACTATCACATTTTCCATGTGTGGCAAAGGCTGCAGACAGAGGGAATTCACTAAATTCATTTTCTGGCACCTTGCAGAGCTCTTCACATTTTTTGCCATGCATGCATATGGTTAAGTAAATTAAAAAGGGATAAGATAAAGTGTATTTCTGTTGTTCACATACGCCAGAATATGTTGGGGCTCCACTTTGAGTCAAAAGTACTCTGAGAGTACGCTCAGAGTTTGTGTTAATGGAGCCCACATTCACAATAGTTTGTATCATAAAAATAAAATGTTTAGAACATTTTTTGTGGTTATTTTACAAAATGGCATTTGTTGTTACAGTAGTTGCCAGGGTGACAACACACGTCAGTGGGCCCATAACTTGTATGACGAGTGAGGAAGAGGGACACTGACAGGGACTGTCAGCAGACCGTTAGACCCAGCCCGCTGTTTGGCTCATTCTTTGTTACCAATGCAGCATGAAAGCACGGCGGAACAAGCCAGCCAGCCAGCAACCCTGCCAACCAGCCAGCAAATGTCTTCTTAGTTGGCTAACGTTAGCTTGCTGACTCTGTGCCCCATCTGTCGCAGAAAATTACCCGCATAAACCTGTCACCTCATCTGGCGATAGCGTTGTGCTTTGTGTGGATGAAGCATCCACAATCTGACTCATTGCCACGTAATGTAACTACTCCACTACTCGTTTGTCCATTACTGCAAAACCTTACTTCCACGACTTACCACCAAGGGGGTAAGCGAGCGTCCACAAAGCGTAGCTCCTGTGGCGCCATTTTAAGCCATTACCTCTCCTTACAGGCATGTAAAGTAAAGTACAAATAGCAGCAGGAATAGAAGCAATTTTTATACCAGGCACTCACCCGCCTTTAGCATTCCATTGACTGCTATTCATTTTGGCGCCATTTTGACAACGAATAACTCCGTCCACGGCAATGGGATCTGTTTTTTTTCCATTTCCTTTACTGCTATGCTTACCATTGTGCTTATCGCAAGTCGGAAGTTTATACGTTGCCATGGCAATGGTACACCTACAAACGGCTGCCACTCTGACCATTCTGCTATGTTGATTTAAATGGGAATTGCCTTTGTATCCATTTTATTTCTATGGTCTGTAGTCAGTGACCCCATATGTTTTCAACTTCCCATGTATGGCAGCTTTGACAATGCTTTTATTGGCATTACCTCTCCTTACAGGCATGTAAAGAAAAGTCCAAAATACAGGGCCGTATTACAATAGACATACAGTATGTTAAAAGGAATAGAAGCAATTTTATAGCTTAAAAAGCAGTAGGCTAGTAAAAGACAATGGTTAGAATGTAACATTTTAACCCAAAGTGTGTGTGTATGCACGCATAAAGTAGGTAATTTGTAATCAGCTGAGTCTGGCATTCTGGTGGTGTTGGCCCAGATGCTGGGGATCACCAGTTTGTGGGAGAGGTGCATGGAGTCTGTTATGATGCGGCCAGCTTTTTTCGATGCATCTTTTGGTGTAGAGGTCTAGTGTCACTGTCAAATTGCCAAAAAAGGGAATCCTCTAACTTTATTTGAGGATGCATATTTTGTTTAGTTTTGTTTAGGATGAAGAACAGGATGAAAGAATGTGTGATGAACAGTTTTGTGTTACCCGTCAGAGCACACAGTAGTTTGATAACAAAAACTACTGTTTGGAGTAACAAAATCATCTCTCTGGTCCCTGATGAGTCCTGTGCAGCACAGATTCTTCCAGAATCAGTTTCCCTTTCCAGCACTTTCTCTAGATTACCTTAAACACAACTGTTTGTGTAGAGTAATTTAGAGCCATTGTCTGGTGTTGATTACTGCTTTCAGTGAGTGGTGTGATTCACGACCCAGATGTCAGACAGCTCCTCTTGACTTCAGGCTGCTCTGAGGTAGAAGAGCGTGCCATCCTCATGTCTGGAGTGTGTGTGTCTGGACAGATTTTGGCACAAAAACTTCCTCTTCTTCCTGACCAGGCTGGCGTGTTGTCATTAAGACTGACAGACCACACCCCCGCATCCCACCGCAGATGTGGCCGGCCACCCAGAAGGAACTTCAACACCCGTGATGCTGCCTAACAGAAGGCATTTCCATTGTTACCTACCTCAGAGAGCATCCCGTCGGTTTTTAGACCTGTTTTTGTATTTTGTCTTGCTGACTTTGGAGGAAAAGTGTATCATTTTGTAACTGAGCCTTCTGCTTGCGGTTTGTGCTCACCCTTGGATATGAATTATTGTTCTGAGCAATTCATACAAGTGATCATCTTTTAGGTTTCCATTCAGAATTTTCAACTTTCTGAGCAGTGCATTTTTTGTTCAAAAGATATATACTTTAAAAACTACTTGTACACTTTAAGAAATAGTAGACTAGATTATATAACCATATTTTTCAAATTTGCATACATTTTCATTTGTAATTTAATTAATTAAAAGCCTCTTTAAAGCCTAGTTTAGACCAAAGATTCGTGACAAGACGAGTTCAAAATTTGCAACTTCTCGCATCGAGCCGGTCTGCAGCGTGTCTAAAACCAGCCTCTGCAACTTAAACAGCTGAGTTGCAGCGAGACCATGAGCTGGTTTGAGCCAAGCTTAGAGCGCTAAAACTTTTCCCTGCGACGTTCTAAAATCGTCTTTGAATCTTTGGTCCGAACTGGGCTGTAGGCAGTCTAACCTTCTAACAACACACAGTCACAATATTCTTATTTTACAGCCCTCCATGTTCTCTCAAAGCCACTGTTAAATGATAGAGCTTCTTATTACAAGCAACCCTAAATCACAGAGCGGCTTTTCTCCACAATGACCATAATGTTATATCGACATTACCCACAAGCAACACCAGAGCAGAAACCACCGGGTTGGGAAGAAAATGTCAGTCCACAGTTAAAGAAACACGTTCAGAGAACACAAGAGGTGCTTCGGTGTAGACCTGTCCTCGGTCCGTATGGCGGAGTGAGCGGTGGATGTGGCCAACATGGTGATGTGTTTGGCTGATGAGAGCATGGCCTGTAAAAGAACTGTCCCATTGAGATTTTTTCCCCAACCGGCTTTCTGTCAATTATCCTAAAAATCTGCAGAGGTCTTTAAAGTCTACCTGGCAATGTCTGGCAGCAGAACAGGAACTGTAGTTCAGTACATTTACATTTCAGACTTGTGTTTTAGTAGGACATGAAGCGTGACAGTAGACTGTTACAACAGCTGAAAAATGAGAGGGTTTTCTTGGTAATTTTACTACAATCTGGGTTATCTTGGAACATGCTTCTAGTGGCCCATATCGGGTCTGCATGTTTAGGTGATTTTGCATTAGCACTCAGCTGTGGTGGTGGCAGCTCTGAAGCCTAAATCCCCTCTTTAAGGGGAATGACCTCAACCCTAATATGTGTTGTCATTTTGCATGTAACCAGGATGCTGTTTAGGCTGTACTAGTAAGTAAATAAAAAGTTTTGTAAAATGGTAGGTTTTATTGCCTCAAATACCTTTTTTCTTGGTTTGTTTATCACAGCTTCTTATCAAAGGGATAATGTCACATTATTTATTTTATTTCTGGTTTTCTCTGACTTGCTACATTCAGCTGTTTGTTTTTCTTTGAAGTACTTGCCAGTGCTCCTTCGGCACTGGGGGTCTTTGTGGTGGTTTTCACATGTTGACTGGCTCCTAAAGCAACCAGCGGGAGATCTCTAGACATCGATCAGATGTGGTTTCAGAAACCGAAACTCGGATCCAGATCCTTGTAGCTGAGAGTCGACTTCAATATTGAAAAGGTTGAATGAAAGAGACTTCTTGCGGTGCAACATTGTTTGAAAAAAAAAAAAGATTTAAATACTGTATGGTTATATTGTGAAGTCCTGCACTTTGTAATTTTGTCGTCCAGTTAAATGGCCGATGATTGAAGACAAACAACCATTGAATCATGTCTTTCATTAGATAAAGCATTTCTTTTCTTCCTTCATTCTTTCTTTGAACTGACTTCTTTTTGCTGATGGTGTCATGTTTCCTTCAAAGTTGAGCGCAGGCAGGCTATCAAATCCTGGATGCTAATGTGAGGGTTATTAAACAGTGGGCCACACACACACACAACTAGCTGTTACTAGAGAGCTGCAACGTTTTGGGGTGCTTAAGCTCCGATGTTTTGCTTTGTAACCAAAGCCCAAGTCACTCCGTTGGGCCCCAAATCCCTGAACTGAGTAAGTCTGGCTCCCCATCTCTCATTGTTGATGTAGTTTTCTGGAAATACGACCTGTTTGTGTAACTGCAGCGAGCGCTGAGTCTGTGCAGAGCCGAGCGGGGCCTCCGGACTCATGGGAGGGGGCAGGGCTGCAGGGCCGGGCAATGCTCCTGCGGGCTGCGTGCCTGTCTGACCTCCGCTCATCTGAAAACCATTTTGGAAATGTTTATTTCTTTACCTTTACTATCAGTCGGTGAGATGTCATTATGGTACTATGAGGAGTGGGCAGTTTGGCCATGCTCTCTGCGTCTGTTCCAAAATGATTTGCTAAGCTGACAGACCACTTTCTGTTTCAAGAAAGTGAACAACTACAAATGTTCTTTGCATCATTCCAACTTGCACATTCAGTGGAGACCTGCAGATATAAGTATATTTGCACTTAAGTAAGCCAAAATGCAACATACCGAAACCCACATTTTCTCTCTTTGCTTTTTTTAATTGTGTCTAATGGAAACTCATAAACCTGTCATTGGATCTGAAAGATGAATTTGATCTTTGTGTAGAAAACAAAAGTTTTGCCTCGATCACCCCCCCGAAGCGAGGCGGCAGACAGTTGGAGCCTGAGCTGCTGGATGCTGCTGTCTTGGTTGCCTCATATTTTGACAATGCCTTTTGTTGGATGTGATACGAAGCTGTGTCAGAAATATTCCTTTTTTCCCTCCTTCCCATTTTTACGTGGATGATCTGGCTCATGTCACAGTCCCTGAGTGGTTGCTGGCTCTCTGTGGACGATGTGACAGGGGTTACTGGCTTTTACAGTCCATCCGTCATTGCTTTCTCTCCACCTCTCAAATCTTTAAATGATTTGCCTTTTTTCCCTCTCCCTCTTGTTTTCTCACATTTCATTTTTTTTCTCTGAATTCATTCTTTTGAGAGTGAGCATTGGCCTTGTCCTGCCTTTCATCATTCCTCTACTCGTTCCTCCTTCATTAACTTTTAGCCTCGAGCATCATCCCCGCCTGTCTTATGTGATGGAGGCGTGTGGTTTCCATCATATGAAATAAACGAGATGGAGCCTGAATCAGGCCACACATGGAGCCGAGATGGTGCCAGTTTCCTACAAGGCCCCAAAGCCATCCCATGAACTCAGAACCCTTTGGCCCTAATTCTGCACTTCCTCTGAATTGCGTCATTGGCAGGTACGGTCTTGAAGGGAGCGCAGTGGGCATGCTGCAGGACGTGGTATATTCTGCAGGCTGTTAAACATTCAGTTATTAGGCGAGGTAACCATGAAGCCAGGACCTCCGCTGAGAGAGAGCTTTCTGCATTGGCCGTAGATCGTGTTCAGCGTGTACTCTCTCCACATGTTCCTTTAACGACAAGAGCTAGGGATTTTCTTTTCATTTTTATGTCCATGTTTCTGTTTTGTGTTTCTAGAGTTATGGATAAAGAAATCCAAATCCCATTTTCTCTTCCGGAAAGTCTTCTTTATCTCCTTCTGTATGGCTACAATATTTCAAAGTAAGAAATGACCAATTGAGATAAATGTCGAAATACCGAAATTAGGTACACCAAGGAGGTGCATTGAAACGTCACAAAACACCTCAGATTGCAAGTAAAGGAAGTGTGTAAAGATCCAAACGGGGACTATTTCTTTAAAATCATGTCTCAAAGTCAGAGTCATGCACCAGCACACATACACACACAAACACACACACCATTGCAGCACATGATTTAGTGCAGGCCTGCTCACCATGTCATTGAGAAAGCTGAGCGGTGTATGACTCATTCATTGAGCCATCATCTCCCTCCTGACTGTAAAACATCTTGGCTAAGATTACAGTGTATCGGAGATCTTGTAAAACTGAAAAAAATAATTCTGCTTGAGTAATGAAGGACATATGGAATAAAGGATGACTGCAAGAAAACAATTGGAAACAAACAATTACAGTTTTGCCAATGAGTGAAACAAAAAGACATTTCACAATCTGTTTGTACTGTTGGTAGATAACAGCTGTCCACTTGTAGCTGTAATGTAATGGAAGATGCATTTAATCACGTTCTGGACTTGAGTACAATTTTGAGGCACGTTAAGCCATGTGTAGAATGTTTATGTGATTGAAGTATATTTGAAATGATGGAGACTGGAAACATTTGTGTCACTTTGTGTCCATTTATCTAAATTTCGCTTGAATCTGTGGGATGATGGGAATGTTTAGGTACTACCACTAGTGGGCACCACCATCTCAAAACTTTAAAGCAACACATAGTGGCTTTGAGTATTTCCGTTTTCAGTTGAAAAATATTGCACTTTTTACGTCTCCGTTTTATCTGGCAGAAAACTTTAACACAGGAGGCCTTTTTACGATTTGGATTGTATTGAGGGCTGGGCAATGTGGAGAAAATCAAATATCACAATATTTTTCACCAAAATACCTCGATATCGATACCGCAACAATATTTAGTGTTGACTAATGGTGCTTTCACAAAATATTTACACAATGAGATTTTTGATAAATAATAAGCAGTAATGTGGATATAAGTGGGTAAAGGCAAATAATACAGTTACAACTGTCTGGGAAGTTCAGGAAATGACACAACTTTAATATAGCATTTAAAAGCAGGAAAAGACAACACTTTATGATATTACCATATCCTAAATCTAAGACGATATCTAGTCTCATATCACGATAGCGATATAATATTGATATATTGGCCAGCTCTAATTGTATCCATGACAACTAAGCTCCCCTAACCGACCCTTTCCCTAAACCTATGTAAGTTGTTTTTGGGCCTAAAAGAAAGTAAAAATATCAGAAAGCATTTGCATGTAATTCTGGAGAGCATGGACATATTTTGTTGTTTAATTTGGATGACTTGTTCTTTCTGTCCCTCTACATTCAGTTTCTGTCTGTTTTTCTCTCTTATATCCATTTCCTTCTTTCTCTCAAATGTTCCTCTGTGCTTTCTTTCTTTCTTTCTTTCTTTCTTTCTTTCTTTCTTTCTTTCTATCAATGCCCAAATAGTAAAAATTGAAGATATCAAGTTTTTTGTATCGCATTTTATCATTTTAAATACAGAATCTTTACTTGTAACAGAGTATTATTCCATTCTGATATGCTTTGCCTTAGTTCAAGGCTTAGAGGACTTCTTCCACTGCTGTAGTTTGTCTTGAACTCCTCTGTTTGTCTTTGGTGCCAGGTATAATCTACTGATTGCCCTCTTGGAATAATGTGCACTTTTGTTCCTGGAAAGGGGTTGAGTGTTTGTTAGGCAAGGCAGGGATCCAAATCACAGTTTTTGTGACCTCAGCTCACAGCTTTGTGTTCTCATCCGTTACTATAGCGTCCCTTCTGCTATTTACAGTAAATAAACATTGTCTTTTAATGAGCGGGGCCCATGCACCGGCCATGCTTTGCTGTGGAAATTACTTTGGTATTTCTGGGGTAAATGATGATGTTTGGGTAATCCCTTGTTTCAGGAAAGGAGGCTGGTGAAAGACACAGGCTTGAAGACACTTAATTACCACTAAGGTGGACACTGTCTGGATAGTATTTACAACATTTAGGTTTTGCAGAAACAATGGGTGACTTCATCTGCCTACACACAAAGACATTCACATTTGAAAAACCCCTGGTGTGTTGTTGTTGTTCTCTTTGTCATGGGAGCATCCGTTTTGTTTTACTATGACCAGTAAAAGGTTTGTTGTCTGCTTGTGGTCTGAGTATCCTGGACCATGGTTATTTTTGTGGTTGTGGTCGGTCAAATCCGACTGTGTCTGACTGCGCAGGCGAAGGGAAAGATGACGAATCAGAGTCCGATTTAATGACGAGCAGCCAAACTAAAGGAAACCGAAGCTCTGATGTTAAACTGTGAACAAGGAGGTCGGTGTTCACTTGTGTTTTTCCACAGTCCATTGCAAGTTCTCTTCTTCCTAGTTGTGAATATTTAATTAAAGGTGTGTCACACTAGAAGCTTCTTCTTTAACTTGATCACATAACTCCACACGTAGCCAAACTTCACGTGCAACAAACCTCAAGATAGTTTATCCATGTGTGAGTATTTGTGCATCTGGGTTGTGTTAGTGTAACAGATATTTGAGAATGTGTGAAAGATGTTTTTCCTGGCTGTCTAATATCCATCTGGCCATTTTTCATGTAAACATGCCATACCCTAGGTGTATTTTTCTGATTATGTTTAAATGGAGTCAAAACTTGATTTTCTTTGTTTATCGTACAGTCCCTTATAACTCTTTAGTAATGCATAATATCTATGATTTAGGTTTTAATTTCTTTATGCAATCTGCAATCAAATCATATTAAACAAAAACAGCCAGAGTAAGAGGACATGAATGTGAGAATATAGTTTACAAATCCACATCCCCCTAACCCTAGCTATTAAACCTTAATACGTTTTTGGTACTGACCAAAATGTTTCCAGACTTTTCAATTACAGAAAGCTGCCGTCATATGTTTGATAAGATTCATATTTTTTTTCAAACTTTCTTTGATCAAACAGTTTCAAAGTGCATGTATGGCTGTAAACACAAAATGAAAAGACATGTTTGTAGAAAACATTTACGCTACTCAAAGTAGGAGTTTCAGTACTGAAACTCATATTGTTTGATTAGTAGTAGAGCTATACTGATCGGCCTGTTGCATTATCGGCCGATATCTTATTGCAGACATGACGTATTGGTATATATGTTGGCTGATAAGTAACAAGACATTTAGTTTGGGGGCATGTAACTGTTGACTTTCACTATGTATCTCAGTCGCAATTCTTTAAAAAAACGATAACTGAGGTATCCTTACCTAGATTGTTTTGTCTGTTCTGTGTTTATGTTTTTTTTATTTTTTTATTTTTTTACTGATATTAACCCACTCACCCACAGCCAGGTAAAATCTATTTTGAAACTGAAGTTGACTGCAAACAATAAATGAATGGCAAACAAGCACTGATATGTTCTTTATGCTGATGCTCTATATGTATTTAGAGACACGACAAGGAACAACAGAGATAGGAAACACAAATGATTGGCACATATGTAAAACCAAGAACACACCAATATTATCCTAAAGCCTCACTCAACATTCCAGTCCAGCATCTGTCTCGTCTCCTTATTTGTCCTGCTCATCCAGGAAGTGACCCACTGGGAAATGAACAGCAAGCAGGTCGCAACCCCTTGATAAAGCCTCGGACAGCCCACTGGTGTGTCGACACTCGGGGGTTGAAGAGATTACAGCTGCTCCAACTGATGTCTGTTTGCTCATAGAGGAGCTGCAGAACTGACATCTCTCTCTCTCTTTGTTGTTGTGTTGTTGGCCATGTGTTTTGTGTTATGCCAGGTGTCCTCCACTGAGCATCTGAAGATCACCAGTCAATGTACACTGAAATGGAAAGGCCTTTTGCCTGTTTATACCCTTACAAAGTGTTTTGGTATCATTTCAGTACAGCAGTTTTGTAAACACTGTCAGCCTGTTTGGATTGGAACAGCAAATTTGAGCAGCAGTGCTTTGATTACTGTGAACTGATGAACAGATATGCTTGCTTTTTTGTGGAAGCATGCATGGGCTGACGCTTCACACATGTCAGGAGTCATGAATTATTCAGAAATGCAATCATTTATTGTGGCTGTGTTCCCAGAGTGCATTTCTCTGCTTATAGTTAAACCGGTGGCGAGGGAAGACTTTGGTGACTCCTCACACACAGCTGTGATAGCCGCTGTGTGCTTAGTAACTGGCTCCACACACCCAGAGCAGGAGCTGAGACAAATGTGTTTTAGGTATACACACTTGGTAATACATTAGGGAGCCCGGTGAGGCCCTTTACCTGATTAAGACATGAGCACCAGCCATGTTTAAGGGCTCTAAAAGCTAAGTTCACTCTCAGGTGTGTGTGGTACAATACATAAGCAGACAACAACACACCACAAAGATATTTGTCTCGTGACTCTCATTTCCTCTTTCTCTCCACCTTTGTTAACATTTTGTTGATCCAACTTAATTCTTGCCTTGAGAATGTGAAGATCTTGGCAAGAAAGGCCAAACGTCATGAATAGTGGATATAGTTTATGAAAAGATGTCATGCTCTAAGATTTATTTAGACATGTTTTAGTGCGGCTTCAGGCAAAAAAAGTAAAGAATTGGAGAAAGTATTTGGCCTGAGAGGCACTGGTGTCATCTGTGTTTCCAAAGAGTCCAACCTGTGGAATCATTAGATTAAAACCCTTTTCTAAGTTTGAAGCTGCTGTAATCAATATTGTTATATTCATTATCAAATTACCATATATTGGCCGATAGTATAACTAATCAACATAAATAACAAAACCATCTAAATACTGATTCCTTAGAACTCTGGTGGACAAATTATATGTAATGGTGATTATTTTTTTCATTTTTGTACTGCAATTTCTTAATTTGTACCTGCATTAACCTACTATTTAGGCAGATGAAGTAAAGTAAGTCTCTATTTTGGTGGTGGTGTCATTTGAATTGGAATCAAAACAATGGAAGGATTACATTTCAAACTTGCCCACGCATTTACCGTAAATCTCCTGTTCTCTCAGGTTGGCCGGACGCTGAGGAGGCCTCCCTTCCAGCTGGACTTGGTGTTTCACTGAGGTCTAACACTCGGTGATCATTAACAATCCCTTAACACTCATACGATCAAATCAAGTTGTTAACTTTGGCATCTAAACTCCCATCGAGACCACTGACAAGCCAATCAACGCTGCATGTTTAATTCATTGAAGTATTACCTCATGTATAAAGCTAGATGTGTGGTGAAATGTTTGGCGCTAAATTGTCCTGGCTCTTTACTGGTTTTTGGTTTACCCCCCCTCCCAACCTTTCCACACACTTCCTGAATTGAAAATAAAACGCAGCAGCACAGTGTTCCCGTCAGCGCTGTGGATCACGCCACTCATCTGTCATGAAATACATCCTCGGAAAGAAATATTTCTCCACCAGCTAAAGCCCTTTTAGTTTGACTCCAAAGTCAACTTAAGCTGCAAGAAGAGAACTGGAAAAGTGCAGATTCACACAAAGGCAACATTTAATGTTTAATTTTTAACACGCATGGTTTACTTTCAGCGCTGCTTGTGTAAAAAGTCTGAATCTTCTGAATCTGTGCATGCAAAACAGACATCAATTGAAAAAGAGGAAGTTTGCTGAGTGAAGAAAAATAAGCATGTTGCTGAGTGTAAACAAATCAGTGGGGGGGGCTGTTTTTGTGTCCCCTGCCCCTTCACCACCCGGGCCTTAAGGGTAATGCTAGACTCTTAAATGTAGACTCCAGGGCTGTTTATCCAGATGTGGGACTCATGGACATGGAGAGTCCCGAGCTAACACCAAACTCTACCCTACATGTCCTTTTTTAGACCTCTCTGCGCCAGAAAAAAATTTATTGGATCATGCGGTCTTTCTTTTTACACAGGGATCCAGGAGGGCACCCAGTGCACTAAGTGTAAAAATGAATGGGCTCTGAAGACCTCCATAGCTCTGCTGTATGTGCTGTGTACTCTCCTCACTATCGCTGTTGCTGTGCTTGGATATAAAGGTAAGACGGCCCAGTGAACTACACTCTACCCTCTCTTCCATCACTGTGAACTGAAGGGTACAATTATAGGATGCCAAACATTTTTAAACATCACTTTGGTGATACAATTTTTTTCCAAAAATGTTAAAATGATTTGCTTACAGTGCGCCGAGAGAGCGGGTGTCCAGACATCTTTTGGTTTTTTCATGCTGCCAAGAAATAAGACCGTTTCTGTTTGATGAGTTTGATACACTGAGAGCTTGTGTGTGTGTGTGTGTGTGTGTGTGTAGGTGTGAAATAGGTCATCATTACCAGAGTGGCCTTCTGCGTGCCAAAGAATGACATGAATCTTCTTTGGCGAAGTTTCCTTTTCATTATTGAAAGGCAATAGATCAGTAATGGAAAATATGAGGACCACCACACCTATAACAAACAAGCTGCAGTCTTTCTCTCTGAAATCACTCATACACACATATACTGGGTCAGTTCACCCAAAAAACCTTTTCAAGAACAATCTTACTTAAAGAAACGGTTACACATTTTGGGAGACACCACTCTCATGTGGTTTATCTAGTACGTTAAATATTAAGCTACAACTAGCAGCTGGTTAGCTTAGCTTAGCACATATACTGGAATCAGAAGGAATCAGTTAGCCTGGCTCTGTCTAAGGGTAACAAGATTCGCCTACCAGCACCTCTAATTAATTAGTGAACTTTAGAGGTGGTGTTATGCAGATGTTGTTACCTTTGGCTAGCTGTTTCTTCCTGTTTCCAGTCTTTATGCTAAGCTAAGCTAACTGGCTGTGGCTTTGTATTTAGCTTACAGCCATGAGAGTGGTTTCAATCTTGTCATTGACCTCTTGGCAAGAAAGTAAGTAAGTGTTTTTCCCCAAATGTTTAACTATTCTTTGAATGGGAGAGAGCATAGTTTTGGTAGTATTTGTCCAGGTTTTGAGATATCGGTCTATCTATCGGTTTCAGCTACTGGATCAATACAATGGAGTTACATTTTAATTCATTGAATTCAACAGCATATTTAGTTGTCATTTCAGTGCACAAGCCCTTTAAGTTTCAACCCTGACCCCTCTCTTTGTGCTTTCTGTCTCCACTGCACAACCTTCTCTCAGTTTATTTTACGAACAGCTCCAAAGCTCTCTCCTCTGGGGACCTTCAGGCTTTGTGGAGCTGAACGTCCTGGTTGGCTTTTTCACATTTCCTCCAGGTCGGGAAACGGTCATTCAAAGAATTGAACTCTGCATGTTCCTGCTATAATTGTACTCCAATATGCGACTGCGTATGTCCCCTCCTTATGTTAAGGTTAAGGTTTGTTAAAGTTAACATGTTCAGGGGTTATCTGTGTGTCTTGAGTTCTAAAACAATAATGTGCCCTTACTCTCTGAGCTCAGTTAGCCCTACTTGTTCCATAGTGCATGTTTTCATGCATGCCTAATTGATCCCAGATGAGCAGTCAGTGAACTCAGAGCAACTCCAGCAGAACCCACTAAAATTGGGTTTTTACTGGCACTGGAGCAGTGCTCTGTCAAGGGAACCACAGCTTAGGCTAAACACACTCCTAGCTCCAGATGGTTATGTAGTGAGACCCAGAGTGCTCTATGCACTTAACATGTGTGCTTCTCTCTGTCCTCTATCACAGACCCACAGAAATGTCCTCTATGTGACTCTTTTGTTTTGATGCAATTTAACCTTAGAGGTTTGGCCTGGATTCATTGTTCTCTGTCTCCTACAGCCTGTTATCTTGATTGACATGACCAAAAGCATGATGAGGTCATTCTTTGGACTCTGGAGGATTTAAATCCCATTAGTTTTACCTAAAGACAGTAACTGACTAGAAGATACTAGAGCAGGGCATAACCTGTGCATTTTACTTCACTTCCTGTGTGAATGTCCTTTTATTCTTAAACCTCTCTTGGTCTGGTATGACCAGTAGCTTATAGCGGCTAATATAAGCAAACTTTAGTTACTGTGTAAGTTACTGAGTCAGTTTGTGACTTTGTGACTCTTCTCTGCTTGTGTTACTGTTACGCTGCTTTAGCATTAGACAGTCAAACAGTTGAATGTTTTTTATCACAAAAGAAAAAACAAGATGTAAGCACACTGTACCTCACTGAGAGACATTTGTTTTTTTCTCCTTGTGGTCCCATTCACACTTTTTCAGGTCGCCTAAAGAAGCCCTGACTTCACCTTCTGGCCAGCTTCTGTTCTACTAGCTTCTGTGAATCAGTCCATTCTTTCATTGAACTTTTCTTTCAGCAGTCACAGTCAACACATTAAATGAGTCTCTCGGATGTAGCCTACTATCCTACTAACTACTATGCTATAATTAGTTAACATTTTGCTGAAGTGTTAGTAAAATCCCAGCAGAGGAGTTTGGAAATACTATCCAGTCCTGAGTACTGCCTGCAGGCTACCTTTCAGGCAGCAGGTACAACCACCACCAGTAGTATTAGTAATATGTGTAAATGCAGTTCCACTTCATTTGTAAATTTGACATCAAGCATTTATGCTAACTCCTCTGTCCTAACAGTTATACTTTCAGTTGTATATGGAGTTTTAAGATTGCCCTGTGGCTAAAATATAAAAATAACCAAAGCATGGATTTTACAATTCAGTCGCTTCATAACTATTTTTTACTATTTCTGACTTCATCTGTATGAGGAAGCTGGATTTTACAAGACAACACGGGCGGTTTTAAGAACCACACACACAAGAGCTGGAAAGAGTTCAAACTTGGTACAAACCAGCTCATTTTTTATAACACATAAAGCTATAGGGTTTCTGCCAAAATAATGCTTTTCCTCTGCAGCCATGTTCATTTTGCCACAGTATGATGCAATGAAACTTCCAGAAGGCCAGTTCACAAACAGAACATGTGGAAAAAGTCCAGAAATGTCTGTGTTTGGGAGTCCACTTGTGTTAGTTTTAGTTTCCTGGTTAGTGCACGTGTGAGTGTCAGTGAAAGAAGCAATGTGCCCTAGGTATAGCCTATGGTTTGGTCTGTGAACATCCTTGTACTCTGCAATGCTGAACTGTACGTTCTGTGTCTGGAAATCTGTCCCATTTCATTTGATGTGTGGAACATTTCCTGTCAAACAGTAAAATATATTTTCTACAGTCTGCAAACTAAAGAATAATTTCTATTACTTTTGAAGTATTAAACCTAAAGGAATTGTTGTGATATAACGTGTTAATTAATGAGCTTTTTTTTAATTATTTCTTTATGGGCATTTCCGCTTTTTTGACACCTCAGACATAAAAGGGGAGAGAGGTGGAAGACATGCAGGTAAACCACCACAGGTCAGACTCAAACCCTGGACCTTCTGCATTAAGGAATAAAATGTATGTGCACCTGTGCTACTAACTGAGCTAACCAGCAACAATGAGCTTTAGAAGTGCTGGTAGGCTGGCTTTGTTACCTTTTGGACAGAGACAGGCTAGCTCTTTCTCTTTGTTTCCAGTCTTGATAAGCTAAGCTAGCCAGAGGCTGGTGGTATCTTCTTAGTTAGGTGAGAGGTAACAATCTTCTCAATTATCTCTCAGCAAATAAGCATATTCCCCAAAATGTCTTGTTTTGCTATAAGTTCAATATAGATGGGATATAAACTAGTGGCTAACTGTAATTAAGGCCAATATTAGTGCTAATTGGGTCATAAATAAAAGGCTCTACTTGCGTCTTCATTTGGAAGGATGGTTAGATTTGAAGCTCATCTTATCTTTTGGGTGATTTGAAAGCTTTGTGACTGGACTGTTGTATTAACTGTTGGGAACAAACAGCTGGGTTGCAACTTCCCAGCAAAGGAGCCCATTAAGTTCCCAGTTAGAGGATGTGTCCCCCTGGCGAAGCTGGTGGTAGAAGTGGGCTGATTCCCTGGAATCCCAGACACATTCCAGAGGAAATGAACACTGGTGTCGCCTGTGGGGGCGTGAAGAGCCTCCCTGCCGCCGCGTCTGTCTACTCCAGGCTGTCTTTGATCTGCCTGTTTACTGAAGACCCCCCCAGGTCACTTCCTGTCCCCTAGGGCCTTCGCCAGTGTCTCCCCATGAACCGCCAACCTCTGTCATTGACCACCCACTCCATCTTTGCTGAATTAATGTTTCTTCCTCCCTCCTCCTGCCTCTTTTACAAGGCCTACCTTTTTCTCTTTGTCTCACCCGAAATTTAATTCCTGTCCAACTCCAAATTCTGCTTATTCTATGTTTCGCTTCCTTCTGTCACACTCTAAATCTGTCCTATCCCAAGAGATTACATTAATTGAGTCCAGCATTATTACATGCCTTCAAGACATGTAGACACATCTCTTATAGTATCTGTCAGTGGTTTCCTTTCTGATCCCTTTTATATATGATGTCTGTGGTTGCAGGCAATTCTGGTCTGTTAATAAAGGACGGAGCCTGTGACGAGACTATGACACTAACCTTTGTCCTACCTGTCCTGTTTTTCTTCCAGTGGTGCAAAGAGTTGACAGTGTGTCTGAAGGTATTGCAAACTATGGAGGAAAGATAATAGCTGTTGAGACTGATTTGAAAAAGCTCGGTAAGTATCTGGGTTTAAATTGAAGTAAAAGCTACAGTGAGGGCCTGAAACATTTTTGGTATTTAACATACAAATCTCCGTCATCAGATGATCAAGCAGGGGAGAATTCAGAGAATACCACCACAGAGATCCAAGCATTTAAGAACAACATCTGGACTCTCCAGAGGCAGCTGTCTGCAGTGGAGGAACGCATCCACAGCGATCAAGTTAAGCTGAATCAGCTGCAGAACATTGGCTCAGACATTCAGAAAAGCCAGGGCTCCATTCAGGGACTGCTGGATAGCAACACAGCCACCTTGCACTCTGTAAATGGCACCTTGCAGTCTTATAGCGGCACCATTGGGGGTCTGCAGGACGACACAGCCCGGCTGCAGAGAGAACTCCAGCAGCAGGTGAAACTTCAAGACCAGGCGTTGTTCAGCATCAGCAGCCTCAACTTCACACAGGCCCAGCAGAGAGGCCTCATCGCCGTTCTGCAGCGCTCAGTGGATGACACCAGCCAAGCCATCCAGAAAATGCGCAATGACTTTCAGAGCCTTGAGCAGAAGGCCCGACAGGCGCATTCTGATACCGAGTGGCTTCGTAATAAGGTGGAAAACCTGCAGGTCATGGCCAGTAACACCTCGGCTCTTGCAAAAGCCAACAACGACAACCTGGAGGAGGTGGGATCACAGCTGTCTTTCATGGCAAACCAGCTCCAGAACACCAGCAGCCTGGCTGATGCTCACGACCAGACCCTGAGGGAGATCATGGACCGGCAGAGGGACTTCGGTAACCTCACGTCCACCAAGTTTGACCGGCTGGAGGTGCGACTGGATGAGTCGGAGCAGAGCATGGACCGCGTGACCGGCAACATCAGCTTCACCACGCAGCTCCTGGGCGCCATCAACCTCAACCTGAATGACTTGCGCACTTGTTCCGAGACCGTCGGCCGTCACTCTGACTTTTTGCTGAACCTCAACAGCAGCGTGACAGACGTGAGGACAGATGCAGCCGGTCTGAGGTCCCAGCAAGAAGAGCTGTCAGCACGGGTGGACAAGGAGGTTACCAGCCTCTCTATTGTCATGGAGGAGATGAAGCTGGTGGACAACAAGCACTCCCAACTAATAACCAATTTCACTATTTTACAGGGTGATCCAGTGTTATACTAATGAAATGTTTGTTTTAAAGTTAAAGACTTTAGTTAGATGAGAAGATCAAGACTCTAATATAGCTTAGCTTTGGTGTCAATCTTCTCATCTAACTCTCAGCATATAAGCATTTTTTTGTGGTATTATTCTTTTTAAAATACTTCCACTAGCTTACAGTTTGTCTCATCTTTCAGGTCCTCCTGGTCCTAGAGGACCAAGGGGGGACAAAGGACCTCAAGGACCATCTGGTCAGCCTGGCCAGAAGGGAGAGAAAGGGGAAAATGGTATTCCAGGGATACGAGGACCCAGAGGAGAGCAGGGTTTCCCCGGACCACCAGGTCTGCAAGGGTTAAAAGGCATGCCAGGCCTGCCTGGCATCCCCGGATCCAAGGGCTCCCGAGGTTCAGGAGGAAGGGCCGGACCTCCTGGTGCTAAGGGAGAGCCAGGTACTGCCGGTCTGCCTGGAAGAGACGGACAGCCTGGTCCTCAGGGGGCACAGGGCCCACCTGGTATCAGAGGTGCAATAGGACCAGCTGGGGAACAAGGGCCAAGGGGACTTCTGGGACCAGTGGGGCCCCCGGGGCCACCAGGACCACCAGGACAACCAGGGATTCCAATCCAGGCTTCGTTAATTCCTTTGGGCCCTGTGTCTCTGCAGGATGAGGCAGTAGCCCCTACACTCTGGGCCCCAGGTACGCCTTAAGTCTTATCACCAGTTTTAGGATTTCCGTTGCAGTTTTACATTTCAACACTTTGCTTGATTCAATTGACAAGATTTGGAAGTATTGAACTTAATCAGCTTGCAGCAATGCAATTCAAATAGAATATTTCCACGATGGCATTTGTTTTTATCATTCCAGAAAAATAATACAATATTACTCAGAATGAATGGCACAATAAAAGAATAGTTTGACATTTTGTGAAATATCGTATTCACTTTACTGAGAGTTAGATGAGATGATTGATACCACTCTAATGTCTGTACGGCAGAGATGGCAAAAGTACTCATTTCCTGTACTCAAGTAGGAGTACAGATACTTGTGTTAAAAAATAGTCTGGTAAAAGAAGTACTCATTTAACTTCTTTACTAAAGTAAAAGTTACAAAGTACAGCCTTGGAAATGTACTTAAAGTGTAAAAGAAGGCGGGGCTCAGTGGTAGAGCGGTTGCCTGCCAATTGGAAGATTGGTGGTTCAATCCCTGGCACTGCAGTCCCATGTCGAAGTGTCCTTGGGCGAGACACTGAACCCCAAGTTGCCCCCGATGCTGCGCATTGGAGTGTAAATGTGTGTGAGTGTTTATCTGATGAGCAGGTGGCACCTTGTACGGCAGCCTCGGCCACAGCGTATGAATGTGTGTGAATGGTGAATGTTTCCTGTATGATGTAAAAGCGCTTTGAGTAGTCGTTAAGACTAGAAAAGCGCTATAAAAATACAGCACATTTAAAAGTAAAAGTAGCCTTGCTGTTGATGCTTTATTACAATCAAGCAACAGGACAAACATGTGCATGGGTAGCTCTGCTATGGCTGTGTAAGTAAGTAAAACTTTATTTATAGCACTTTTCACAGACAAGAAGGGTCACAAAGTGCTTTACAGTAAAAAAAAATGAAACAGCAGCACATAAAATACTAAGCCATATTGCTAGTTAAAAACTTGTCTAAAAAGATGTGTCTTGAGGTGTTTTTTAAAAGTTTCCACAGAATCCAAAGCTCTCAAAGCTAAAGGGAGAGAGTTCCAGAGCCTTGGAGCCACCACAGAAAAAGCTCAATCACCCTTGGTTTTAAAACGTTCTCTGGGGACTGTTAACAGGTCTTGGCCTGAAGACCTCAGAGAGCGACCAGAACTGTGGCCGTGTAATAGATCCTGGATGTAAGCGGGAGCTTGACCATGCAAGTCTCTATAAGTAGTGATTAAAATTTTAAAATTAACTCTAAAACCGGTAGCCAATGAAGAGCCTTAAGCACCGGAGTAATGTGTGATCTCCTGCTGGTCTTAGACAAAGTCTTGCTGCTGCATTCTGTACAACTTGCAGTTTGTCCATGGATGATTTGTTTAAACAAGTGTACAGTACATTGCAATAATCCAAACGTGAAGAAATAAAAGCATGAACAAGCATCTCCATCACTTTTTTAGAGACCACAGATCTAATTTTAGCAATGTTCCTGAGATGGAAAAAAAGGAACGAACCACAGTTTTCACATGACTGTTAAAACACATAGATTTGTCAAAAATGACACCCAGATTTCGCACAACATTACAGTCAGAGAGTGATAGAGCCCCAATGGCCTGCCTAATCCTAGGGGTAATGCTGTCGGGGGCAAAAATCATCACCTTAATTTTATCTAAATTTAATTGCAAAAAATTGTCAGCCATCCATTTGTTGATGGAGGCTAAACAAGTGTGCAACAAGGACAGTTTGTCTAGCCTAAAAGATAAATATAATTGGATGTCATCAGCATAACAACGGTAGGATATTTCCTCAAAACTACCAATAATCTTTCCAAGAGGAAGCAAATAAAGACTGAACAGCAGGGGGCCGAGCACAGAACCTTGGGGCACACCACAAGACAGAGGAGCAGAGTCTGACATATACGTTCCTATGGACACAGCAAAACTCCTGTCTAAAAGATAGGAAGAAAACCAATCCAGAGCTGATCCAGTGATGCCTACAGTTTTTTTCAGTCTATCAATTAGAGTGCAGTGGTCAACAGTATCAAATTCTGCACTGAGATCAAGTAGGACCAGAACAGAACATTTACCCTCATCAGCAGCCATCAAAACATCATTAGAGACTTTAAGGAGAGTAGTCTCAGTCGAATGGTTTTTACGAAAGCCAGACTGATACTTATCAAAGATATTATGAGAAACCAAAACATTATTTAGCTGGTTCGCAACAACCTTTTCTAAATTTTTTGAAATAAAAGGCAATTTAGAAATAGGCCTGTAGTTTTTAAACAAAGTTGCATCTAAATTGTTCTTTTTCAAAATAGGCTGAACAAGCGCATGCTTAAAACAGCCAGGGACCCGACCCAGCTGAAAAGATAAATTTAAAATTGAAACCAAACATGGGCCAAGTAGATGTATGATTTTTAAAAGCAAAGATGTGGGTACAATATCAGCAGGGCTTTGGGAGGGTTTCATCAAGCCCACAAGCTTAATGATGTCGTTCAGGGAAATGGGGCAGAAGGAGTCCAGTATTGAAGGTCTCTGATGAGAAACTATATGTGAGTTTGTTGATGGTACAATGCTTGCCCGGATAACTCTAACCTTGCCCACAAAATGAGACAGAAAGTGGTTGCAGTGTGTAAGTGTGTGTGTGTGTGTGTGTGTGGTAATAAAAGAAATAAATAACTTTGTAAAGGCTACTATACACAATGCATATGAATGATATATGCGTATGCTAGTAAATAATGACAATAAACTCACTATTAATTCCATTATCTTAATGCAGTGTAACTCTTTTAGAATGAATACTTTTTAGTATAGTTTTTGACACTGTTTTACAGGATGCCCTTTTGAGTGGCTGAACTACAGAGACAAGTGCTACTTTTTCTCTAAGGACCTTCACAGTTTTGATGACGCAAAGGCCACCTGCGAATCAACGTCTGCTTCTTTGTTGATCATCAACGATATGGAGGAGCAGGTGACTACTTACAGTATGACTGTATCTTTAGCATGTAAAGCCAGTAAGGCACTAAAATCAATATGTACTGGAAGGGAAGGTTGCCGTTGCTCTGTAATGGGACGTTTTCTGTCCTCTTGTGATCTCAGAAATGGCTGAAGAAGCAGACCGTTGGAAAGGGCTACTTCTGGATGGGTCTGACCGACAGGGAGGAGGAAAACGTTTGGCGCTGGCTGGATGGGACTGAACCTGCTTTCACGTCAGTATTAAATCAGAAAATTCATCATAGGGAACATGTTATCCTGTATAGACATAGGTCCTGATGGATATTCTGTTTCAGAGCTGTGCAAAACACTGCTTTCCAATCAAAATAATTACAAGTGGTAGGTTTTCACTTACATGAAACAACATCAAATAAACATGCAAAGTCTTGTGATATTTTCTGATTGCTTTGGAATGTCTCTCCATTCAAACAAAACAAATAATTCAGAACAGCCAATCAGAGCAGTGCACTCTCTTGCAACAAGAGCAAAAATCCAACATTTAGACAAACAGAAAAAGCTTACAAAACTGCAAATAAAGGATAAATATACAATAATAAAATTCATCAAACCAACATTGAGTAGAATGTGAACACAGCAATATTTCATAAAACCCTAGTTAACCTTAAAGATCCTCACTCCAAACAGCCAAACAAATCAAAAGAAATCAGATGATCCAACTTTAATTTCTGCTGTGTTTTTTTCTTTTCAAGCGCTGTGGTTTTCAAAGGACTCTTAGAATAAATATTGTAAATCTAAAGTGTGATCGCCCCCTGTTGTTTGCCTGCAGGAAGTGGAAGCCTGGTCAGCCTGATGACTGGGGCCACGGACATGAAATGGGAGAAGACTGTGCGGGGCTCATCCATGAAGGGTTGTGGAATGATTTCTTCTGTGAAGATCTCATTAGCTACATCTGTGAGAAAGAAATATAGACCTGTACGTCTGTTTTTGTCTACTTTTTTGCCTTTCCAAATGTCAGTGTATCAATGGGGGATTTCCTCAGAGGTGCCCTAATGTCATTCTGTGTATTTTTCTGCAGCAAGATTGCCTGGATCGAAGCGATGTCTTGAAAGTGAGCTTGCACTGAGCAGCTAGACATGTGGCACTGGTCCACCAACACGGCACATGGAGAGCCCGTACGGAGAGAGCAAAGCCCAGGGCTGCAACAGCAAGCGTCTCTCCAATACTGAAGAGACGCCTTTCTCCTACAAAGTAAAACCAGTCCAACATCACCAGCAAGTGCAATACAGCAGGGCAATCACAGAAGGAGGACTTTTATTTTTCAAAGTACAAAATCAACAATCATTTGATATATATAAATATTTTTATGGTTATTTGAAATACATGTTATAGATCCGTATTCAACGTGCAAATGAATATCTGAATGTATATTTCATTATCCAAGTGGACTTACTGTTGTTCTTTTCATAACATGTAATTGTCTTAAAATGAAAAGGTGCAAAATGATGCGCAAAAAAACATAAAATGTCGCTGATGTGCTGTCTTTGGGGAACCTGTTATCTAACCTCATGAATGTCTATATAGCATTTTCATTTATATGAGTAGAAACCAAAGGAAGTATTTACACATAAATACAGAAAAATGTCAGTTTGAATTTTAGTTCAAGACTGAACGTTTACAGTTTAATACTCAATGTCTGATACAGTATTTTGTGATTATGAGATTTATTTTTCACTATTACAGACGTACATATGTTTATGAACATGAATCTGTGGATGCTACCTACAAATATAAAATGTGCCATTTTCTGCACTCAGGTACTGTTTCCTGTAAAAACACTTAAACAACACTACAAAAGATGAAGGAAACACTCACAAATAAATATGTCAAAACTAAACAAGGTGTGTATTTGTTGGCTTATTTCTACATTATTATGCAGGTCCAGGTAAACAGATCTGCTAACAGATGGCTTATCTGTTTGCATAAGTGTGAAGGTCATCACAAAACTCTCCATTGAAGAATTTAGTTTATTAATTTTGCACAAAAAAAGTATTTTCACATTTCTATTGTTCTTTTCTTGAAAAATAATTTTTTCCAGTAATCTTTGTGACATTTACTTTTATTGTTTCTCTCCTCTCTAACCCAGATTATAAGCAAAGATGTTGTCTTTCTTAGATAACCATGGGCTATGCAACATTTCCTCTCAATAATTTCACATCCTGTTTTCTTACTCAATCACAGTCAATCCTTCAGCTGCACAGAAGACTGAAATGATCTTACAATAGCACCTTTAGCTGGAGGGAATCTAACTACTTTTCTTTCAACACGGACATGAGATTCTTTATGTTAAAAAACAAACAACAGCGACTGAAGACTGCGAGTGCTCACAAAAATCTAAATTTTAGTCTCACCTACTAGTCTAGAAAAAGCTGCTACTCTTTGAAGACTCAAATCTGTTTAAGATGCTCTCTTGTAAATTAACATTTGACAAAGTAAACATCAAAGCAACATAGAAGAATGCAGGAGCCAAGCAGAGAAAATGTTAAGTTTGAGCTGCGCTCTAAGTGATCCATTCTGTGAATAAATTAAGAAATATGCTAATAACCGCTCATTTCACATTGCATCATTTACAAACATACACAAAAGAAGCAGCATATTGTCTAAATGTAGATTTATTGTTGAGGTATGATAGAACTATGAATATTTTCTCTTTTTAAACCTTGTTTTGTACAGCCACGCTTCTTCTGTATAAAGTCATTTTGGTGGAATACACTTAAAAAATAATACTGCCAATTGGGTTGGTGGTGGGATGAAGTTTGGACAACTCAGGGGACACAATTTACAATCTTCCTCCCATGTTTCATTTCACATTTCCTTGGAAGTCTCTTGTTTATCCTTCACACAGGTGTTATGACTCTGCTGTGGCTCATTTTTTTCAGTGAGGTGCAGTAAGGCTGGTGAGTGAGGACTGTGTGCTGAGACATAACATCAAGACAGCAACACTGGGAGTGTAAACATGTTTCCAATATTACCATTCAGACAGGAATTAATCCTGTAAAGACTTAGGATCAGTTATTATTGCTCAGTACTGGTGAACTCCTTTCTTCATGATTGTTATTGCTCTTGTTGGACAGGTTGTCATCTGTGTGTCTCTTCCCGTCCCATACAACGAAGACCGTAACAGACGATGGTGCTAAAGAGGAGGTGGAGATGAAGTGGGGGAGGTGAGGGTGATGGTGGAGGCAGGCTGGCTCAAACCAAGGCATGAGGTGGTGGCTGGTCTAGTCGTCCTTCTCCACTATGACCTCCCCATGAAGCACCCTTCTCCTCTGCCGCAGCATGTGGAAGTAGAGCTGAGGAAACACTGTGGGAAAATATACAGGATCAATGAACTCAGACTGAATTCCCAAGGAAAGTCAGGACACCAGGAAGCATTTGTAACTTGTAAATATATATAAAATAATAATAAAAAAATAATCCATTGAAGAAAGTCGTTTTCATCAGTTTTATATGTATCCTAAATTGCAACACTGTCATCTAAATGAATGTAGCGATTGTTAGAAAATATTATATCTTATGTGTCTCATTACACATTTAGAACATTGTGAACTGAACCCTGCTTCATGTAGCTTTGTTCTCCAAAATCTAGATGATAGGTAAAGATAATGAGACTCCAGAAAATCACGACTCCAGAAAATCACGGCAACTCTTCATTTTTGCTCTAAACAAACAAAATATAACATGTTAATTTGTGAGCTTTGAGGTGCTGGTAGATGTACTTTGTTACCTTTGGACAGACCCAGGCTAGCTGTTTCCCCGTTTCCAGTCTTTATGCTAAGCTTTATGGCTCCATCGTCATATTTAACGTGTAGATATGAGAGTAATATCGATCCTTTCAACCAGCCTCTTAGCAAGAAAAACAACACCGGTCGCAGAGTCGTTTGTTAGCACAGATCAAAATTGGTGTTAAAAGGACATGTGGGGTACTACATGCTTGGCCCCAAAACGTTGCCATGCATTTTAGACCCTGCTGTCTCAATACCACAACAGAAGCCATCTCTAAAGTCTCATGTAGTGGAAGATGCACAGATGAATCGTCACTAGAGGGGTCAGCTATCTTGGGTCATCTTCCTCTACATGTTTTATATAATAATCCTAGTGTGGGAAGTAAAAACGCTCCTTACGTGGGATGTAGGACAACATGGCGATGATTAGGCAGTAGTAGTAGTCGAATGACACGTTATACTTGTTGGGGAGCCTCATGGAGTACATTCCAGATCTGCGTACGAACGGCAGAGCAGCATAAATGGTCAGCAGTTCTCCGGCAACTCCCAGGGGATACAAGACGATGAAGAGGTTGTATCTGGGAAGGAAAGGATGTCTGCGGTCACACACCTGCAACTAACACTCCCGCAGTTTAAGTTTGCAAATGTTAAAAAACTCACATGGTTAAATGTCTACACACAATCTACACTCAAACTGTAACAGTGCAAACTTTAGAGGATGAGTTTATCAATCAAGGCATGCTCCTGTAAAGTTCACAGGTTCACAAAGTTCATAGGGGTTTTCTGGTTTTCTCCCAGGTCTAATTTCATGTTTTAAACATGCTTTAGACCGGTAATCAAACAATCAATTCAGCCCCCTTCATATTTTGTTAAACTGTGTTGTTTTCCTGGAGTTGGTGCCTTGCACTGGTGTGTGTGTTGTTAAAAAAAAACTTTTGACAACTTTTAACATTTGAGACTTAAAAGTTGGCAGCCAAACAGCAACTGACAAGTCAAGAAGCTGCAACAATCACATCGACGTCCATGTTTGGTTATAATAAAGCAAACATAATAAATATTTTCTTGGGTTTGAATTCCCAACATTGATCAGAGGTATTTAATGCTGCTTAACTGCCCACATTTAATCATGGTAATAATAATATTGAGGATTCACCCCCACAAAATGGAAAAATGAAAGCCATTCCATCAATGGGGAGCTGAGAGAAAGACGTTGAGGTAAAGTAGAATGATATCAAGGTCATTCAAAAATGGTTACTAACTCCCCAATGTCTATTGTTTTTCTAACGCCTCTATACTGCATATTTTAAAAACATCACTACTGACCATGGGCACTGACTAAAACCTGGACAAGGAGCTGGGTATGCCTTGTGAAAGGGATGTGATTTGGCAGAAGTAGTGGGCAAAGTTGCAGGATCAGGTTGTGGTAGCAGTTTGGGCCTTTGACAACTGTCGGTGCACTAAATGGTTGATTAATACAGTGACAATGGATACATTTTTGATTAAACTTAGACATTTAAATGCATGCACTGAGAGTTGAAGTAAGTCAGCTTTACTTTATAACTTGGTAAACAAATCTGGGAATTCAACATAAAAATGGTTTCCGAATGTGTCACTAAAGTTCAAAATAGAGCTGCTCTTCATAAAATCATTCACAATCTTCTTCTCAACTGCCTGTCACTCACACATAACTGTGACGTGCCTGCCTCTCTTTGTGACAACACACGGCCTCTGTAGTATGATATATGGCATGACTCAGGGCTTTAGAAATCCTGTATTGAGTTGAGACCACAGCAAAGGCTCGGGGGAGCAACTCTGCGGATGTGAGAGAAAAGTTGGGCAAACATTCCATGACCAAAACAGATGGTCTTAAAAACATGAGCAGCTGAACATGAGCCCCTCTCGGGGGGGCTTGCATCTCCTTCATGCTTAAAGAAAGTAGTTAAGGGTGGGGGGCAGGGAGGAGAGTTGCATTTGATGCACTGTATGAGAATCAAAACCCAAAACAAAGAGTAACTGGCACCAAATTGACAATCCTACACTGAAGTAGCAGAAAAATTCACATTCTTCTGGTGAACCTCGTCTGCAGAGACCGAACAGTGTCTCACCTAGTGAATGAGTTGATACCAAATGTAAACGTTACTATTCTGAAGTGAGATAGTCTCTTTCTTGACTGGGAAAGGCCAAGCCTGTATTGGACAGCTATCAATGTGTACAGCTGACGTTCCTCCCAACGACTCCAATTTCAGCTGAGCTACTGTAGCAGAGAGACTGCCACGTCACAAGTACTCTTCATACAGTAGTAGGCAGGCATTATGTCACACAGAGCTGAGAAATGTGTTGATCTTCATCACATTTCACTGCTAATCGGGACAGTGGTTTCATGTTTCATTAAAACAACAATTTTTGTATTACTGTCCTTGTCAGAAATTGTTTTTTTGAGTAAGTTACAAGAAAAGTTTATGCCATTATCAATCATACTTCAATCTATTTTTTTTTAAATAATTAAAAAAAACATCTAAATAAGTGCTAAAATTATTATATTTCAACTGTAACTTCTCTTCTCCAACATCGGTCATTTTAGCCTTTGTTTCATAGACAACAGAATGGCTAATGAGGTGATAATCAATACACACACATGCTTCTTCTCTCTGTGTGAGTTAGGTGATACTTAATACACACACACACACACACACACACACACACACACACACACGGCTGCACTACTTCCTGATGTAAAGCCGGTCTAGGCCCGGGGAGGGCTGCATGCCAGAGGTGAACTCGACAGATCAATGCCGACATGCTCAAACAATTGTTTGAACACAGTTTAAGCTCATCCCGGCCACGGGGTAATGGCATCTCCACCTGGCCCATTTGATGAAGTATGGCAGGTGGTGGAGCAGGTTGAATGTGTAGTAGGAATATCTGGTAATCTCTGTGATCGTCCACACAACCAGGAATAGGATTACGCTTTCTTCATTCTGGATCTTCATTTAAATCGTGAAAAAAGGCAAATATACAGAGGAAGGAGAAAGTAACTTGTTTAGATTAGTCAAACCAGACAAGTGCAAATGTGGGGCAGCAATGATTGTAAATACAAAACAAATAATACAGCAAAAACTATAATAAAGCACATGGGTTCTTGCCATTTTTATGCAACAGATGCTTAAAATAGAAACAAAATAATGTTTCCAGTAAACTCTATGAGACATTTTATTATGGAATGCTATTTATATGTATGCTGAGTGTGTAAAGGTAATAATAGTGAACTAAAGTTTGTGATTAAAATAGTATTTCTTGTGTAGTTTTGCAATTCTTCATTCTATTTTGCTCGTACACCTAATTAAAACCACAGTAGCAGAAGAGTCTGTGCTGTGCTTGTCACCTGTCTGATGCTGTTGGTGATGAACCAAACCATGAAAATCCGCGAACACACTTGCACCCCGGTTACAATCACAGAAGTCCTCACAATCCCTGCAGCAGAGCAGGAGAATGAAAACAACAATCGTTATAGCTGCAGAGATGTCGGCCCAATAATATACATTTGTTTACATTTTAACATAAATTATAAGTCATAAACAAAAATCATCACATACCGATGGCACAATGTCCCACCTGTAAGTCAAGAAACATAAAAATCTGTTAATTACCCTCATCTACCTATTTAAAATCATTGTCATTTCTCACTGTAACAAAGTATTTTATCAGGTCATGCTACGACTATGCAGCCATGCAAATGACAGCAAACGCTATTCCACTCAAATTCTTACCTCAACTAATGCAAAGGTCTGGAAAAACTTGAGTGTCCTTGCTATACTTCTGTACAAACCCTTTCGTGTGCCTTTCTGGATGTAGAAGCGCATCATTGCCATGGCCAAAACCAGCCAGCTGCAGAAACATAACTATTCGTTACATAATGGCACCACTTAGTGCGAGATGAATGGTGAAAGAGTTTCCTGTGTCCTTGGTAGAAATTGAAAATTGTGTTATTAAGCTCTGCATATATTGTGCACAGTGTACATTTTGACACGGCAAATGCTCATTTTTTTCAAACTCAAACCCTAAACCTACTGCATCTTCTCACAGCTCTGTTAATGCACTTTTCTGCATGTGACCGCTGAGGACATTTTATCTGGCTCTTCCTGCACTTTCTCTTAATGTAAATGAAACAATGAAAAGACAGAAAATGTGCATGTTCTGGACAGTTAGAGCAGCACCAAACGTATTACTGCCCTACAGTGACAATAGATATTTAGTGGTAACTATTGAGTTGATAAAACAAGGCGTAATGGCATCATTACACTGGTAAAATCATGGCTAAAGTTTTAGACAACAAAAGTGTGTTGTGTTTTAGTTTTAGTACTTTCACCAAAAGAAAAGATGTGGCATTACACATAATCTTCTACAGTAGGAGCAACACAAAGAGCCCATAGTATTATACGTCATATGTTAACCTAACTACCCATTAGTCCTTGCAACATTTGTGGCTTTTGTAAAACATATTAGCATATTAACACATTTCCAAAACGTAACCCACATCCAAATTTCCGCATGTTTAAAATAATTGTACTTAAATTATTTCACTTTCTCTATAATTATCCTTTATGACAAACAACAGTAATTAACCTTTCATATGACACAATGAAAAAATGATATTCCTTCACTTAGACTTGAAAGTGTCTGAGTAAAGCAGCTACAGCAACAGATGGGGTGGCTCCTGAACCCATGTGGATGTATGTAAAGTGAAAGTGAAATAGTACCAAAATGTAATCCAGGCGTAACATTCAAAAATCCTTTGAACAAAATTGCTGCGTTGTCTCGCTCTCTGAACCAACTTAGCAACATACAAAACACAATCAAAGTAAAGCTATAACAAACTACAAAACAATAATCAATTCAATCATCAATTATTGACCTAAAGAGTTAATGGCTGGAATGGATACAGGGCTGCAACTCATTTGAGTATTTTCTGCTGATTATTTTCTCAATTAATCGTTTTAACTTTTAAATATCACAAAAAAAAGCAATAGGAAAAATGCCTATCATACTGTCTTAGAGCAACATTTTCAAGTTCCTATTTTGCTCATTAGACTGACCTTTCAGCTCTGATTGGATACTTAACATTGGGGCTGCTCTGATAAAATGTGTTCTGTATCGTGTAATTTGTTTGAGTACGTGAAAACCAATTCAGTTGATGTGAATGTGATCATTACATGTAAGGTCAAACTAAAAATGTTATCTTTAGATGGCATGCTGAAATGTGGCATGAATCATCTCTTCAGAATCAGACAAACACTGTTTTTGCATATATTCAAACAAAACATATATATATATATACATATCTATATGTATAGATATGTATACATATATGAGAATAACAATCATTTTAAAACACATCTCACAACATGATACTGCATATTGTAGAAGTTAATGATGACATGTTTGTATGACTATAAAAGTATTGATCCCTGCATGTTGTGTGTATGTACCTTACCTTAAGATTAGCCTAATGCCTTAATTGCAGTGTTGGAATGTAACTAAGAACATTTACTGTAGTAATGCATTATTTATTAAGAATGTAATACATAGTAGTATAACAGACACTGGGACATTTTATAATGCAGTGAGTAGGCCTACTTTAATTTGTAATACTTTACTATACTTTTCTAGCATTTTCCTATATACTTTTACATAAGTAACTTTTTAAATGCAGGACTTTTAGTTGTAACACAGTATCTCTAGACTGTGGTATTGTTACAGTACTTTAATTTAAAGTATTTTTCCCACTAATGCAAACGTTAGGCACGTCGTCTAATCACTATTGATCCGGTGAGTGCCACTGATCCATCTGACAGCTCTGTTATAGCCTATTCATGACAGGGTTAACAAACAGCTTATGTCACTTAAGTGACATAAGCTGTTTGTCCTGTCAGTTTATCATATAAACACGAAATACGAAATGCTCTGTTTGAAATTCAAAAATGTTATGTTGGTATAAAAAAATCTGCCCATTGAGCATTTCAGTGTCCCAGACCTGAGCTCCAGTGTCAGCGCACTCCGGCTATACTTATCACTGCAACTGTCTGCCGCACTGTGGGCCTTGACGCTGACACTATCCTCTCAGCCCTATTTGGACACGGCTGCAGCGCTAGCCTGTCACTTTAACCAAACGCCATTCATTCATTTTCTGACACTCACACAGATACCCCTATATATTTCTATATATTTTAAAATATCAAATTGTTTACTCAAGCGTTCCCCAACTCGTGTGAGCTGCTAAACTGAGCGAGCTGAACAGGCACTTTCGGCTTGCCACAGAGACCCTCAGTCCTATAAACAGCAACACGCGCTCACAGTTTTTTAGGGAGCGGCTAACTTATAGACTTTTCTTATTAATAGGCGGGCCGGGCGGATAAACGCACGTACCCGGCGGTCATGGCGATGTTGTAGAAAGTGAGCCATGCGGTAGCGAGGGCACTTTTCGTTTTCTTCTTGTTGTTGTTTTCCTTCTCCTCAACCGTGCCGTCCTCCTCACTGTACGCCATGGTACCGGGGGCAGGGTGGGGAAGTCAGCAAGGGAGCTGACAGCTGGGGCTGGTAGGGAGGGGAGCAGTATGGTCATCCATCCTGCCCCCCTATCTCGCGGGACTAGTGCAACAAGCGCGCGGCCTGCCGGTGGTCCAGGAGCTGTTAGTATAGTGATAAAAAACTGTACATATTACATTACCTATATTAGTGTTCAGTGGTGGAAGAAATAGCCTAGGCTACTCAGATCATACCCTAGGCTACTTAAAAGTAGCATTACCTCAGTGAAGAAAACAATGTTACAATTAAAGGCCCTGCATTGACAATGTCATTTAAGTAAAAGTATGTAGGCATAAGTATTATCAGGCCTAAGTAGTACTCCTTAATTGATCTATTCCTAGTCCTAAGTGTGAACTAATAACATAAAGTCATAGTTAGCCTAATTGTGAGCAACAATAATTCATAGCTATCCTGTATTACTTGCATAGCCCATATGATGTGTACCCTTATTAAAAAGTGTTACTGAATAGTTTTAAAAATGGTGTTTTAATTGTGTTGGCTTGAGGGACGATAATTCGTTGGTAGGTAGGTGCATGCTGAGTGTGGAATGCAAGAATGCGCATGCCCACAGCTAATTAGCTGTTACCCCGCTGCAATTTGATTGGCTGTTTGCCAAGTGCTGTGGACGTCATTTTCAGGTAGTTCTTGGAATTTTTGCGGTCTCCATGAAGGAAATGGATTATCTTCTACAGCAAAATGTGTCTGATTTTTTAAGAAAAACTTGAGATGAAACACCTCGGTGTCCACCAGCCGCTGGTTATTGTTACAAACCAGTGTCTGATTGCAGTGTCTGATATTTCACAGTTATCACATTTTGCCACAAGATGGCAATGTTTAAATACAAGAAGAGCCACAAGTGCCTTGGATGTTGCTTTTACTGAGTCTACTTATATATGCTGTTTCTGGAGAATGTTCAGGTAAAACATACGGTATAATTAATGCAAAGCTATGTATTTTAGATGCTCAGAATAATGTAGTCAATCTAATATGTGTAGCTGATTGATAAGAGGTGGTTTTAGCTTCACAAGCACTGATTAAAGTATAGTTTTTTAAGACTCAATCATCTCACTGAGATGTCTGTAGTACACACGTATTCTTCAGGGTGCGGAGTGAGACAGCCTTTGTTTTTATCCTGTATATAAAGAGAGTAAAGGGCCAGTCACATCACCGTCACACCGAGGTATACAATGCCTAGTGCAGTGTAAGCAGTTGGGTGAGCAGAGAGCCAGGGCTGTGGTGTGTGGAAAATGCTAGTGGAGGCAGACAATGCACTGGTCCGAGGCCTGACCAGCCCTTAGAGGGACAGGGGTTGCCTCACTGCGACAACATCCCTGTCTCCCTCCCTTCTTTTTCTTTTTTTTGAGCTCCACAGCATGAGCTCGGGGAGGACGCTGAAATTCGCCCTGTGCGAGGTGCTGCAGTTTGCAGGCCTGTGCGTGCCACTCTTCATCGTCATGCAGAGGTTCGCCGTCATCGTAGCAAAGGTCAAAACCTCGACGCGGCCCCCCGGAGACGGCAGCACAGCATACTGGTTGATCGTGGCCTCCTCCATTGCCTATGTCACCTCCACCGCCCTGCTGGTCTGGGTACCCATGAAGTATATGGTCTTTACAAAGAAGAAGTTTCTCATTGGGAGGAAGAAGTGGTGAGTTTCTCCTGAGGTCAGGGGCCTCAGAGGCTCTTAGCCGGACGGCACTGCAGCATTGACTAAGATCTGACCAGCTGGTTTGTCTGTGGCTGGTTTGGACTGCACTTGTCTGATGAATACCATGAGTTAGCAAGTCCTGCAACTGCCTTTTGTCTTCCTTCCTCACTTCTTTCCCTTCCTTTGTCTTTGTATCAGGAGGCCTGTGGCGCTCGTATATGTGATCCTGTCCACATTGCCCTGCTTTGCTTTTCTCATCGCCAGCTCTGAGGTACATATTGTGGAGTGTTGGACATTTTTTTCACTTGTTGTATCAGTCTACCTGTATTCTGATCATGAACTTTGATCCTTATGTTAATACATTTGTAGCAAGAGTCAGTAATTGTAGATCCTTTTGTAAGTTATTTTTGATGATTGCGTTTATCATCCAAACAAAGCTTCTCGGAGCATAAAGAATACCCGCCATAGCTTTACATTTGGGACCTAAGTTATATAAAATGTTGTGGGTGAGTGAAATCACGCTGCGAGGCATCTGTGAGTGGAATAAAGGTGATGATTTGTGAGGAACCTTTTGGTTCTCAGGGGACAAATATGGATAAGGAGCTACTGATAAGCAGCTTGGTTCCTCTTCCTGTCCAAATTGCCCTTGTCAAATCATCTGTCCATGAGGCACATTTTCACTTCCTCGCTGGCTGCAGCCCAGGCCCTATTTGCTGTTTTATGTGGTCCTTTCTAAAGCCCAAGCTGACCTTTTGGCCATTGCTTATCTTTAAATTCTGCTAAGATGACTAGCTTGTCTAATTTGATTGGTGTCCTGTTGGTATGAAGTCCTGACTCAGGCAAATACCAGCGCTGCAAGTGATTTAGACCACTGACCCAGTACTAGAAGAGGTCCAACATGTAAATACAGTGAGGAAAATAAGTATTTGAACACCCTGCTATTTTGCAATTTCTCCCACTTAGAAATCATGGAGGGGTCTGAAATTGTCATCGTAGGCGCATGTCCACTGTAAGAGACATAATCTAAAAAAAAATCCAGAAATCACAATGTATGATTTTTTAACTATTTATTTGTATGATACAGCTGCAAATAAGTATTTGAACACCTGTCTATCAGCTAGAATTCTGACCCTCAAAGACCTGTTAGTCTGCTTTCAAAATGTTCACCTCCACTCAATTTATTATCCTAAATTAGATGTACCTGTTTGAGGTCGTTAGCTGCATAAAGACACCTGTCCACCCCATACAATCAGTAAGAATCCAACTACTAACATGGCCAAGACCAAAGAGCTGTCCAAAGACACTAGAGACAAAATTGTACACTTCCACAAGGCCGGAAAGGGCTATGGGGAAATTGCCAAGCAGCTTGGTGAAAAAAGGTCCACTGTTGGAGCAATCATTAGAAAATGGAAGAAGCTAAACATGACTGTCAATCTCCCTCGGACTGGGGCTTCATGCAAGATCTCACCTTGTGGGGTCTCAATGATCCTAACAAAGGTGAGAAATTAGCCTAGAACTACACGGGAGGAGCTGGTCAATGACCTGAAAAAAGCTGGGACCACCGTTTCCAAGGTTACTGTTGGTAATACACTAAGATGTCATGGTTTGAAATCCTGCATGGCACGGAAGGTTCCCCTGCTTAAACCAGCACATGTCAAGGCCTGTCTTAAGTTTGCTAATGACCATTTGGATGATCCAGAAGAGTCATGGGAGAAAGTCATGTGGTCAGATGAGACCCAAAATAGAACTTTTTGGTCATAATTCCACTAACTGTGTTTGGAGGAAGAAGAATGATGAGTACCATCCCAAGAACACCATCTCTACTGTGAAGCATGGGGGTGGTAGCATCATGTTTTGGGGGTGTTTTTCTGCACATGGGACAGGGCGACTGCACTGTATTAAGGAGAGGATGAACGGGGCCATGTATTGCGAGATTTTGGGGAACAACCTCCTTCCCTCAGTTAGAACATTGAAGATGGGTCGAAGCTGGGTCTTCCAACATGACAATGACCCGAAGCACACAGCCAGGATAACCAAGGAGTGGCTCTGTAAGAAGCATATCAAGGTTCTGGCGTGACCTAGCCAGTCTCCAGACCTAAACCCAATAGAGAATCTTTGGAGGGAGCTCAAACTCCATGTTTCTCAGAGACAGCCCAGAAACCTGACTTCTACCATGGTCAATCTACCAGACTTTGTGGTGCATTTAAAGTTATTGTAAAATACTACAGTAACTTTGAATGCACCACAAAGTGTACTAGTTTTAAGTAAACGCAATAATGTGTCCCATCTGTCACAGCAGTGACCAAGTGCTAGTTTGTCTTTTAGCTCATAGCTTTAGCGGCAGACTGTTGTAGCTACGTCCCGCTGTTTGACTCCTCCACAGTGAAATACAGTCACATTTTTACATTGTTTAGCTGTCAGCATTTCACCCTTGTTTAATCCAGTTACTACTGTAGCTAACGGTAGGCTAACGTTATCTGCTGCCAAGTGTAATGTGTTAATAGTTACTAGCGTGACATGCAGCAATGTTTCTGTTGCCTGTAACGTCTGTTTTGGAGCATCAGAGAGAAGGGCAGATATTTAAGTGGCATCAAAATGCGCTTTGCCATTCCGTCTGGTAGATACCGGACACCGGTGCCATATTAGCACCGCATTTTAACAATTTTTTTTTTAAAGATTATTTTTTGGGCTTTTCTGCCTTTTCATTTGATAGGACAGCTAGGTGAGAAAGGGGAGGGGAAGACATGCAGGAAATTGTCACAGGACGGCTTCAAACCCTGGACCTCTGCGTTGAGGCATAATTCTCGAAGTGTATGTGTGCCTGCTCTACCCACTGAGCCAACCCAGCCGCCGCATTTTAACATGCGCCGTTAACGTGAATAGAAAATTGCTTCACGGCAAACGTGAGTGTGTGGAAAGCAGTCGCACAGCAGTTTTTATTTATATAAAAAAACACAAATATTGAACAGGAGGTTGCCAAAGGGGGGAAACCAGAGGTCATGAAACAATTGCCAATTGACTCAATCTTGTTACCAAGTGCAACCATTACTGTCGAACCCTGGCTTTGTGCAAAGGTCCTTTTATTGTTGATGTAAATTGTAAGGTTCTGAATACATTATTAAGTAATCACATGAAATGTTTTATTATTTTCATTTCATGATTTTTTCCGGTTGTTTGCCCAGGTTCAGATAAATAACCACATGACACATGATACATTCATGGAGCTCCCTGTATCACTAGTGCTCTTCTCTCTCATCTGTATTGACGTTCTGGAAAGGATACGCCACTGCAGACTGACCGGCCATGGTGAGCGCCACTCTCTGAACGCATTACACAAATCACTAACCAAGTGCTTTAGATCCTGAACTTTCCCCTTGCCAACTTCTATAGTGATACCAGCCCGGCCTTACAACCCAGGAGCTTGGAGGCAACAAATATAGCCAACAGTTCTTAAAATAATTTATCCAAAACCATTTGAACTTCTTGTTCTTTGGCTCTGTGCCTGCAGTTGAAAAACTTTGATGCGCCTAAGGAAATGAGCAGGACATTTTTTAGCCATTTCTTGTAACACAGTGCTGAACTGACAGAACTTCAGCAGTGTGTTTCTAAAGGGAAGCAATAACGTGGTTTGAGTACATTTCTTGGAAAACACCAGATGTCTCGGGAAGTTTTGGCAAAAACAATATTCAATTTTTTTGGCCAAACAATATTCAATATAAAATCATGCTGAACATTATGATTCTTGTGTTGTTTGGCTAATTTTCAAAAACAACCCCGCAAATACCAATTTACATAACTACTATAACTACTATAAGCAACATATAAAAGGTCTTTTCGGATTGGCTTTGCTCTGACTTTCTCTACCCAGGTAATGACATGGAGAGAGATGCTGACATCCCCTCCACTGTCCTCGCACATGTGGAACAGGTAACACCAGTCACACCTATCACTCCAGCTGCATCGGGGCCAGCTGTGCCCGGGCAAGCTAGGCCAAATCCTATGCCACCGGGACCAAACCAGCACAATGACACAAACCAGAACGGGGCAGGGGCACGACCAGAGACCAATGGCACAATCCCGGGGCTACCAGGTAATCCTGGGAGACCATTTAGCATCTCTGGATTGAGCTCACAATCGGCAAGCACCACAGCGTACCGCATATCTCCGTACTCCTACACAGGTCCACTGAGATTCTTGTGTGCCAGCGATGCCCGAGCGGACGTGTTTGTGGACAGCTTTATGTTCTGGATGGACACAGTAGAGATGGTGAGGGTGGCAGGACATCCCCTTGTCTACTACTCAGGCTGGGTGTTCCCCATCTACATCTTCAGCTACCTGTCTTGCCTGCGGGTGGTGGTCATGCCCCACAGCCCCCTGCTTCCCTCACTAGGAGTGGCCGTGCAGGATTTTCCCTTCTTCTTTGTGCGTGTTGGCCTCATTGCCTTCTTCGGCTTTGTCACACCCCTCCTCTATTTGATGAAGAACCTGCTGGTCTGCCTGGCCTTTGTCTATTTCAACTTCATGACCAGGCTGAGAGTCTTCAACACAGAGAGGATGTTCTTATGAGACCAGCACTTCAGGCAAAGACAGTGTACATTAAAACGTATAGTACGAGCAGTAGGTTGGCACCAAGGATGCAAAGATTCACGAGGAGGTCCCACGAGCGGGCTTCCTAAGTTCAAACTTAGTTATAACTTGTTTACTAAGGGCAGATTCTGTAATATATTGAGATTTGTTCCTAAATATTCATACCCAGTAACTGCCAGGTGTAACTGTTACAGCTAACTGAACCAACTAAAAGAAATAACGTTAAAATGCATGATGGTACTTTTCACAGGCCAAAAGGGAGCTCACATATGATGTGTCAAATGACTGTTGTGTTATGTATTATTTACCTTTTATGTTCAAGCATACTTTTTTATCCCTCAAAACCCCTCACCAAACATGGCACTTTGGGAATGTACCTGTGATGTCATTTGAGAGTTCATAGCAGATTTTTTTTCTACCATCATAAAGTGCAGTGAATATGTAAAAGCATAAATACATGTTTAGACTAGGTTTTTCTTTGCCAAGTTATATTTACAAAAGAGAAACAAAGTGTGAGTTTGTATCATTGATATACATATATTTTGGTAAGATTAATAAAGAACCATTTAAATATATGTTTTAAGTTTCAGTAGTGGGATTTATTATGTATGCAGAATGTTTTAGACCTCAAAATCAAATGTTTTACACAGGAATTCATCCCATTTCTTTCCTATCACTCTCCAAAAAGAACAGGTTCCCTGTTATTCTGCAAAACATTCTCATCACATGCCTTACCGCAATCCTATATTGTCCAGAGAACAATAGCACTGACAGCTAGAAGACAGTGTCCTTACACCTGTAAAATCTGATGCATTTCAAAACAACAGCCCTGCAAAAAACGTGAAGGTAATCATTTTCAGGGTGGGTCAAAATTGCATGAACAAAATAATGCAATTAATTACAATGATGAGATTAAACAAGACCTTTTATTGTTGGGCTGTTTGCGTAAAATTGTACATGTATTCGTAATATTATGTCCACTTTCAAGTATTATGATAGTTCTCTTGTTCTGATGCTTGTTCTATGTCTATTGTAAGAAGATCACTTTGCCAAATTAATTTATTCACTTCAAATGTAATTTCTGGTTCCTTAATCCACCAGAACCCATTTAATCGGGTGTAATTTGTATTCCGATTGATATGATCATTTCTGCTAACGTGTCTCACATCTTAACATTTAACCCTCTCAGAAAACAACTTGGCAAAGCATGCATTTTTGCACTTTTCTTTTGTATGTCATGCTACACTTCATCATTGTTTATTTGCTTTAGTCAGTATTTTTAATATTAACAATTGATCAATTGACTGTAATGTGAAAGCTGTTGCTTGTAGGGACAAACCAGAAGAGTATTATTACTGTATTTCTGTAGTTACCTTCAGTTTTACTAACCCCTTTTCAGTCTTTTTTAGATCATTGTTTTGGTTGTTTGGCCTGCTTTCATCAAGCCAGTTTCTAGCCAGTAGCGCGCAGTGAAAATAATTTGATAAACCGACTGTATATTACCTTCTACTAAACTACTACTGCTCATCACCAAACAACAAAAGAAAGACATTTGCTATTAGCTTGTGAAAATAGTTAAGCATTTAGCAGCTAAAGAGACAAATATTTTCTTTTAGGAGTTGGGTGACACAGCTAAAAATAGAGATAATATTAGATATACACAACTCCAAATGCTCCGTATATGCTGGATGTATAAAGACAAATTTGTGTGATTACATGTTCTACAACTTCATAAGGTCCTAATATGTCAATATTGTGTTGTTTTTTTATAGGTTATTTTTGGGGCATTTTAGACCTTTAATGACAGGACAGTTGAAGAAGTGAAAGGGGAGAGAGGGGGGTGACATGCAGCAAATGGCCGCAGGTCAGAGTCAAACCCCGGCCCACCGCGTCAAGGAGGAAACCTCCTATATATAGGCGCCCGCTCTACCAACTGAGCTATCAGGGTGCCCTAATATTGTGTTTTTAACTTGTTCTTCTTCCTCCAAGTGGACAAAACATCCATGCAACTTTACATTAGGAGTTTTATCTTATTTTGATTAGTTAAAATACAATCCAATCCTACAAAAATTGAAAGGCATAATAGATACACTACTTAGATTCAACTCCAAATGTTCATTTTCTCTTCAGAAACATGATTAATTTTATGTGACGAGTGAGCTAGAAAGCATTTACAGAGCTCAAACCCTTTGCTAAGGCTGCATCATTTGTACGTTCAATTGTTGGCGAATATTTACATCCTGTCAAATGTAGATTGCAGTCAATAGATGTCTATTAGAAGATACAGCTTTAGATTTTACTACATTTATTTGTTTAATTCTGCACAGGTACCTTGCAGGTATGTGTCTACATCCCAAATGGCTGCACCATTGCTGGGCATCCCTGCAGCATGTGGCCAAATTGGTTAAATCTCCACTCATTTCCCCCAATAGGAAGCAGGATTTCCTCCTGTCCTCTCTTTCTATTGACTTGTATCCCCACTGCACTCCTTTACCCGAAGCCCCCATGGACCTCCTGGGGGCTACTATCCCACGAAAACCCTCACGTCAGCAAAGTGCTGCAAGATGTGAATCTCCTGAAACTTTTTCAAAGCCAGTCTTGCTGAATGACAACTGCTCTCTCACACATACTAAAGGGCTATTTATAAAAGATCAAAAATCTGAGATAAAGGCAATAAACTGAAAGCCAGCTTGGATAAATTAATTTGACAAAATCAATCACCCGGTCCTACTTTTGCCTTTGATTTATTAAAAATAGAATTAGTGTCCTATCCTGCTGACACCTTGAGTTGTCTTGAAGCTATCACTTTTTTTTTTGTTAAATATTGAGATGAGATTGCTTGCGTTCCACATCCTGCCTTCCTTTCCTCTGCCAAAAAAGATTCAGTGGAAGCTTATGGAAATTGCTGTCGTTTGACCAACGTTTGCTACCCATGTGACAGGATACCCATCAGTGTGATCAAGAGGGGAAAGCACCATTCCTCTGTCATTGTCTGTCATTGTAGCTACATGTCCCACACCTTAGCACACTGCAGACTCCTTCTCTTATGACTGGAGAACTCTCCTACAACATCATCCAGCACTGAGGGCAAACTATACACTAAGGATAATGCTACCCTGTTCAACTATTGCTGTGGTCCTCTGTCTCCTGCAAGTCCTCTGCATTACTGCAGACATAGGTACGTACCCCTGACACATTTCATTTGTCTACTCAACTTGGCTGTGAGTAAAATTATGAGAGTAATCAGATTGTGAATTAATTGGTTTAAAGCTGTTCTGTTCTGCTCCAGACAGTGGCTCCTTCCTGATCTTCAATGAGAACCACAACAAGTGCATAAAGGTGGAGAGTGCCACCTCCATTACGGTGGCCCCCTGTGATCCTCATGCCAAAGCGCAGCAGTTTCGTTGGGCCTCTGAATCGCGCATCCTTAGTCTGTCCCTCAAGCTCTGTCTGGGGGCCACAGAGATTAAAGACTGGGTGAAGGTGCTCCTCTTTGAATGTGATGAGAATAGTGAGCTCCAACACTGGCAGTGCAAGAATGAGACCCTCTTTGGCCTAAAAGACCAGGACCTGCACTTAAACTGGGGCAACCGCAATGAGAGGAACATAATGATCTACAAAGGCGCAGGGCTCTGGAGTCGCTGGAGGATATTTGGCACCCAGGTAGACCTTTGTTCAAAGGGGTTTCAAGGTAGGAATTGTGGGCACACAATCCATTTTAACAAAAGACACAGCCCCAATAGTATATACTGCAGAATCTTATCTTTGGAAAGGTTGGAAGGGTGTTTCAAAAAGTCCTGCCAAAGTGTTTGTTGTGTAGAATCTTCCCATGCTGGAGATTAAGACAAAATACATTTTTGACAAGAAATACTACATTTAGCAAATTGTGATTTCTACCATGTAGACCAAGTAATCCATGGCTGTAGATTAAAAGTCTTTTCAAATGTAAAGAAGGTCTGTTCAAGTGATGGGATTAAAACAACCTTAAAAACAACTGTTTTAAAATCAAATTATAATTGAGTATTCATAATTGAGTATGCATTGATAATATTCAGTTTGGCTTGTAATAGATTTCATTCTGCACACAGACCTCAATTTACTAAAAGAGCAGGTTGTGGTCCTGATGCTTATTCGGCTTAGTTGTGGAAAACTCTACACTGTATTCTTCAAAGTCTGGACATAGTTATTTACCCGAAGAGGCAGTATGTTAAAATGAAATACAGGCATCATAACAAGTACAACATTTAATTGAAACATCCTTAAACCACAAAACATGGTGGTGCTTAAACTGAGGAGTGAGTGCCAATATCAAGCATGTTTGATACAAGGGGACTCATCAGGACAGGTGCAGCAAGACATCCTGCAAAATCTGTAGTCTGGCTGTCAGACTTCAACCCATCTGTGACTCAACTTAAACTACTGTAGTCCTGTCTGTAAATGATCTACCTATAGTTGAGCATCAACATCAAGAGCTTCAGTGTGGCTAAATGGGCAGTCAATTAGTAAAACAAATGTATGTTACTGATTAGAAATACATCTCAAATGGTCAAATGGTAGTCATTAGCTTATTAGCAAACAGCCAAAAGTATGTGGATTTCCCTGTCTGTACATGGTACACCTCATCTACTCTGTACAGAATGGTAATGTACCTAATGTAATTAGTGTTCTAACAAATTTGTGGCTGTTTTTCACCATATCACCAGCCTTGTGCTCAAACTAAGCCCGGCTTTCTCGCCCAACATCTGAGGACAACCTCGCTAATGCTCCTGTGGCTGAATGGGAGAGCAAATAATAATAATATAATAATCTTTATTTGTAGAGCACTTTTCAAAAACAAGTTACAAAGTGCTTTAACAAGTGTAAAGACAATAATATCCAAGAGACAATAATACAAAAAGACAAAAGCATGAAAACATTGAAAGACTGAAATACAGCTAAAAAAATTTGTAAAATACAATAAAAATAAAAGGGATGAAGTAAAATCAAATAAGATTGGGAAAGGCTCTCCTATAAAAGTATGTTTTAAGAAGCGACTTAAAAGAGTTCACTGACTCAGCTGACCTGATTTCCTCGGGCAGGCTGTTCCAGAGCCTCGGGGCCCTGACAGCCAGGTTCCAAAATCTTGTAAAATTCATTCCCAAACAGTGGCTTTTATTCATCAAGTCCACATACTTTTGTCATTTATATCTAGTATGTTACTGACTTTGAATGTTTTATTTTGCTAAAAATATATGTTTTTTTACTTCTTTACCTAGAGGTTTTCACGATAGGGGGGAATGCCTTTGGAGGCCCCTGTCAGTTTCCATTTAAATTTGGGGAGAATTGGTTCGCTGAATGCACAAAGGAAGGTCGCTCAGATGGACAACTCTGGTGTGCAACAGAGAGAGAGATTACAATAATTTGAAAAAGTGGGGCTTTTGTCCCACCGGAGGTAAGAAACATCCATATTTATCAACGAAGAGACTGTGTTGCACAATTTTATGAATAATTCTGTTTATCAAACCATGCAGAACTATGTTTTTTCTCTAACTACTATCATTAAAGAGGTCAGCGGTGACAGGTCTGCTTTCTGACCCCCTCTTCTCCCCAGGCAGAAAAGCACTACCACTTCCTCTCATGAGTTGTCAACACAGCACTGTCTTTGTTTTCCTCTTCTCACAGGCCCGTCTTTCCCCTGACGTTGCTCTAAAACATGGACAGGAAAGGGACAGAAAAAGAAAGGGAGCTCACTTATACTATTGTTTTTTAATGAAAGACAACATAGTCCTAGACAGGAATGTAGAAGTCAAGTAAGGTAGAGTCTTTAGCCAAGTCAAGGTCCAAATCAGGTCACCTTTTTAATCTTGCGTGGCATTTTTAAATTCAAAAGTGATTACTCATGGCATAGACACAGCTATTGTGGTGGTCTGGTTCGACTAAAGGCTTCCTCAGGGGTCTTGGATGTTAGATGTTGCCATAGCAAGGAGTTTAGCTGACAGCCAGTCATCCAATCATGACAATGACATCATAATTCACTGTTAGCGCTGCTGCAGCTGCATAGCATAATTGATAGTTAGATAGAAACGTGACAACATTAAATTATATTAGTTTATATTTAACAGCTAACATTCAAACTTATCAATACACACAAATCATCAGAGTCATCATGCCTCAAGTCAAGGCCCCAATCATTAACTAACACAGTCATTAACTAACAGGTCGAGTCTCAAGTCATTTATGTTTTGGCAAGTCACAAGTCAGTTAAAAAAGTGACTGGAGTAGACTTGAGTCAAAGTCTTAAGTCCACATCTCTGCTTATTATCTTTAAAATCAATTCAGGTCAACAGGTTTTAGATTACTTTTACTTCATGTAAATAATTTCCCTTTGCTCGTTTGTGTTTCTACCATACTGCAGTGTCCTCAGGTTGGGACACTGATCCAGTCACAGGGGTTCAGTATCAGAGGAACGTACAGTCAGTGTTGACCTGGCATCAGGCCAGGAAGAGCTGCCAGCAACAGGGAGCCGACCTTCTCAGCATTGTAGAGCTACATGAGCTGTCATACATTTCAGGTACAACGTCAACCTTGTGTAAGTTACCTACACAAGACAATGTTATATCATTGAACTTTAACTGTATTATTATGCTTGGGTTGACGTAGGGTTGACAAATATGGTGGGAACATCTCTGTGGATTGGACTGAACAGCTTGGATTTTGAGAGTGGATGGCAGTGGAGCAACGGAAACCCGTTCAGATATTTAAACTGGGCCCCAGGTTAGTGAAGACATAATAAACTGTGACAGCAGCAGGACGTTATTGTATGTAATGTGACTGGCTGCATGATAACAACAGTAAACTTCTTGAATGATGTCATACTGTATTTACAGTTGGTGTTACAAATGCTTACATTAAAAACAAATGATACAAGGATTAATGTTTCCTATAGGCCATCCCTCGTCAGAGCCCGGGCTCACCTGTGCAACCCTAAATGCTGCAAAAGCCTCAAAATGGGAGAGCAGCGCATGTACTAAGAAACTTGGTTACATTTGTCGCAAAGGAAACCCTATCAGTCTGCCTCCACCACCAAGTAAACTAATATAATTCCAAATGATCTGGCTTATTATTAGAGTCTTAGTAGAAAAACCCAAATATGTTCACACCTTTTTGGTTTCTATCCACAGACAAAGACCAGCCCAGCTTCTGTCCCAGTCACTGGGTTCCATATGCAGGTAACTGTTACTACCTGCAGAGGAGTGAAAAGATGTGGAAGGATGCTTTGGCTGCGTGTCGCAAAGAGGGTGCAGATTTGGCCAGCATAAACAATATAGAAGAGCAGAGCTTCATAATATCTCAGTCTGGTTACTGTAAGTATGCAAAAATCTTTTTTCCCCAATAATTTGTTTGTTTTTAAAATGGACTGGAAACGGCTAGCCAGGCTCTGTCAAAAAGTAACATAATCTGCCTACCAGTATCTCTAAAGCTCACTAATGAACAAATGAAATCTTGTTTGTTTGAAGGGTAAAAATGACATGTTATGTGAAGTAACTTCCTTAAGTCTCCGTTGTTTGTTTGGCAAACTCACAGTGTCAACAAGACTCCAAGAACTTAAGTAACTGCTCCAGTGAAGTTTTTACAATTTTAGTAGTGATTAAATTAATGAAATGTACTGTGTGTACTTTATTTGTGAGCTTTAGAGCATTAGAACTTTAGAATGGTAGGTGGATTTTTTTTTAACCTTTGGACAGAGCCAGTCTACCTGTTTCCCTCTGTTTCCAGCTAAGCTAATCAGTGACTGGCTGTAGCTTTGAATTTAGGGTACAGACATGAGAGTGGTATCGATTTTCTCATCTGACCCTCTGCAAGAAATTGTATTTCCCAAAATGTCACACTATTAATCTAAAGAATAACAAAACTAAATACCGACGAGAACAAATGTTTCTGTACTCTTTGACCACATTAACATCTACATGTGCATTTGAAACCCTCAGTGTCGACAGATGTGCTCTGGATTGGCTTGAATGATCAGAGGAACCAGATGCTGTTTGAATGGTCCGATCACTCCCACGTTACCTTCACCCAGTGGCAGATTGGTGAGCCATCTCATGCCACTAACCTCCAGGAAGACTGTGTCCTCATCAGAGGAAAGGTAACAAATGCAAAAGATGATATGCAATGACAATACCAGTGTCGCTGTTGTGTCTGTTGAATCTGTTGAATGTGGCCCATACAGGACGGGAGGTGGGCTGACCACATGTGTGAGAAGACGTATGGATACATCTGTAAGAAGAAGGCCTCCACTAAACCAGCTGAAGGAGCCCAAGAGGAAGCCAACCCAGGATGCAAACTTGTCAGTTATGTTTAAATAGTGAGTGCAATTATACAACAAAGCATTTATCAGATTTTGTCTCACTTTGTTTATTTCTTTATCATCTCAAGGGCTCAATCAGGTTTGGTTCTTATTGTTACAACATTGGATCTGAGACAAAAACCTTTGATGAGGCAACGCTGGCATGCTCAGAGGCTGGCGGCAACATGGTGGATGTGGCTGATAGGTATATTTCCTTATTTATGTTGTGTTTATGTCAAATTTACTCCTGACACACCAATAAATTGCTTTGATTAACTTAAAAGTCTTAAAACAGCAGTTGAAGGAATCTAAAAGTGACAATTCATTTCCATTAACCGATCAATAAATCTCAGGCTTTATTTTGAAATGATTTTATTGCTCACCTTTCTGCTTTTACATGTTTTCGTGCAGATATGAGAATGCCTTCTTGGTCAGTTTGGTGGGTTTGAGACCGGAGAAATATTTCTGGACAGGTTTTTCCAACACAGACGACATAAACACTTTCAAGTGGACCACCAGAAGAAAAGTCACATTCACTCATTTCAATGTGGGCATGCCAGGTACAGCACACATCTCTTCAGCTTTGCATGTGTGCTTCCTTACCATTTTCATAGAGTATTATGCAGCTCTGTGCACAGAGATTAGATTCACAGAGCACTGTCTGTAGTTTTTTTTGTCATTTATTGTTTTCTGTTGTCTTTTCTTCCTCCCCTTTACTTTTTACTTGATCATAATAACTGTTCGTAACCTGTACATCTTTGAACTCAGGTTATCAACATTTCTTCCATTTCATTTCATGTGTTTAATAAAAGACAGAAAACAAGGATGTGTTGCCATGACAACTGGGATTTTCGCTGGATTATGGGATGTTGTCAGCTGCAGCAACAAGGAGAAGTATATCTGCAAGAAACGAGCAGAGGGTGTTTATGTGACAACAGTCCCGCCCACCACCCCTGCCCTGAGCTGTGAGTCTGGTTGGAAACCCGCTAGCAAGAGAAACGTCTGCTACAAAGTAGGAGGACAAACTGAACTAATCTGTGAAGCTGATGTAATTTTAAGTACATAAAACTCAACACATTTTCTTTTTCACTCATTAAAAAGCTTTACAAAATGTCGGCAAATCTTAAGAAGACTTGGCATGAAGCGCAGGACTTCTGCAAGGCCATTGGTGGAGACCTGATGAGCATACACAGTATGCAGGACCTGAGCAACATTCCGTATGTTAGCTTGTATACCGTATGTCAGAATTCATATGCTAATCAACCATGCAAGTAATTAATACTGGTGTTTTCTGCTGTCATAAAGAGTTCGTTCCTCTGACCCTGCCTGGATTGGCCTCAGCCTTGGTACCAATGCAGGTTTTGGATGGTCTGATGGGTCGCCTGTATGTAGCTCTTCATTGTTGTCACAAAAAAGCTTTTCTTACTGTTATTCTCAACCCTGGCCTAATTACATGTATTTCCCCAAACTGTTTTCAAGTTTGGCTTTGAGAACTGGAGTTTTGGGGAACCAAACAACTACAATGACAACGAACACTGTGCAGAAGTCCACTTTTACTACGGGCGGCACTGGAATGATCGGCACTGTGAACACTACAGTGACTGGATCTGCCAGATACGCAAAGGTAATACGAACCAGTCTCATCATAGAGCAGCAGTCTACATAGAGCAATTTGTTTAGAAAGTTATGTGATGGGGTGACCTCTAGCTCACCTGGTAGAATGTGCTGCCCCGTGTACACACCTTGGCAGTGGCCCGGGTTAAAGTCCCCCCCCCCTTCCTCTCTAACTGCACTATCTAATAAAATAAAATAATGCCCAAAAAACAATCTTTAAAAAGAAAGTTTTCTTGCGTTAGTTACAGTTATGGGTGTGACTGTACAGCTTTGTCCTAATGTTCAAACTCTTTCTTCATGGTTCTTGTACTTTCAGGTGTGACTCCCAAACCTGAGCCTGTCATAGTTGCACCAGGTAAGTTTCAGAAGTGGCTTCTCCCCTCATTCAACCTCATTCATTAAGACTTATGACTAAATACTTGCTAAACTTTGTTAGCATGCTGACATTAGCACCACCCAATGGTGGCCTCACAGCAGGAAAGTTCTGGGTCAAATCCAGGTTGTTCTGAGCCTTTCTGTGTACTCCATATGTTTGCGTGGGTTTCCTCCGGGTGCTCCGGTTTCCCCCCACCATCAAAAACAGGTACTAGGTTCTCCAGTCAGTGCTCTTGATCAAGGCACATTTAATTTTCTTGTTGCTTGCCCTTCTCTAATAAAGGATAGTTTGTGTTACGTCTTAATATGTAGGCCTAATGTTTTTTTTATTATAGCTTACTTTGGTTTCATAACTTTCTCAATTAGTCTCATATCACTGGACCAATAACGTGGCCTTTTTACGTACTTTATATAGTGTAGTTTACATTCATCACACCGGGAACACCAAAATGCTTCTTAATCGTTTTTATCTTGGTGCGGTTATTTGTCAGAAGAATAAAAAAACATGAATATTGTTTTACACATATGCTCACAATGTGTATTGAAGTCACTTCCTTTTTTTCTAGTTGTTGTCCCTTTCTGATTGTTCTGTATGAACATTAATTGTACAAAGATATTTAGAATCAGACATAGCTTATAGAGATTTGTGCATATGGTTGTAAAACATGTTCTCATGTTGTAAATAAGGGTTTGAAATTAAGCCTAGAGTCCTTAGGGTACATTTCCCGAGGAACATTATTCCCTCTGCTCACTTTTAAGGCAAAGTAGGCTAAATAATAATACATTTTATTTATATTGTGCTTTACATGGTAGGCTAGTCAAAGACACTTTACAATAAAAGCAGCACATTTATCACATAAAAACAGATACAGCAATAAAACCAACACATGAAACTAGCATATTTAAAGCAATTAAAACACAGTGTAGCATACAACTTTGTAAAAATGTGTTGTGACTATTAGGCTAAGTAGATATTTTTACATCCTTACACATTCAGTCGGTCCACTATAGTCTGTTGGGCTTTTTCTCTCCGCTTGATAACAGCCGTATTTCCATTTCTGCATATTCTATGCTTCACCTCCTTGTTACTTTCTATATTATTTGCTTCACCTCCTCGTTACTTTCCATTAGAAGCCGCTGCTCATTGGGCTAAACATGCTGCATGCGTCTTCTCCATTTATGGATATGTAAATCTGTGATCGATACCGTGGTCTATTTGAGAAAGCCGCGAACGTGCACTTATCCCAGCTATCTACACCTGGCTTGACATAGCTTCACCTGTTCATCCTGGCTCGGCAAACGTGCAACCGATTAAGCCACTAAGTCAAGCTGCGCTTTTTCACTTATCCTGGATATCTTTATTCTACTTTCGTGCCACAGGCCCCCGGTCTAAACGGTACTCTGTGATGTTATTTACAGAAACCCAAAATGTTCCACCAAGAGCAAAAGTCTTACTTTTACCTCATAGAACTGAAAGCATGGCTGTAGACTTTTAGCCTTTTTTTATTTTTATTTTTTTACAATTAATCCCTAAGAGTGTGTTTGTGGGACATCTGATAACAGTTTTGTTCCTTTTACAGTATACAACACCACAGAAGATGGCTGGATAATATACAATGACACACAGTATTTTATCAACAATGACAAGTTAGACATGGAAGCTGCTAGAGCCTTCTGCAAAAAGAACTTTGGTGAACTTGTGGTCATCACAGGGGAGAGTGAGAGAAAGTTCCTATGGAAACAGGCAAGAAATTCAGATTTCTTTTTACCAAAGAATAAAAATGTTTAACATTGAGCATGTGTTTTACGGTGCCAAAAGTATTGAAATCCTTATGTGTAACCATTGTTTTTCATTCAATATAATGTCTCTCTTTCCATTATGTTCTAACAGATATCAAAAGGCACAGAAGACCAGTACTACATTGGCCTGACAGTGAATTTGGATAAGTCATTTAGGTAAATCAGACAACATATGCACATTACTACTGTAAGAGGTATGCTGAGTACTTTTCATTAGCCATCCATCAAAGTCTTTCTGAAATTTTAGACAAACCACCAATACAGATGTGTATTTTTGTGTGTGTTGTTGTCTTGTTCATGATCTTCCTACTATTTTCAGCTGGCTGGATGGCACCCCTGTATCATACACCGCATGGGACCACAATGAGCCAAACTTTGCTAATAATGATGAAAACTGTGTGACTTTATACAAGCAGATGGGTGAGTCTAACACTCCATACAGAGTTTGTTTCATAGATATTAGCTTGTCCAACCTAATCCGTTATTTATTTTGATTATTTAATGATTGTTCTCCTTTAACTTTGCAAACATAGGGTACTGGAATGATATTAACTGTGGCATGGAGCTTCCTTCTATTTGCAAAAGAAGCAGTAATTTTATTAATACAACAATGGCCCCAACCACTATTCCTAAGGGAGGATGCGCACCAGAGTGGCTTGCTTTCCAAGGGAAGGTAAGAATGAACTGCACAGATTACAATTCTAAAACTCTGCATAATATGCATTGAGACAAAGACTTCCTCCTACTTTCAGGATGTGATTTAAACTCTGTACTTAAATCTGTTCTGGGAAAATGTGTTCCCATTTTTTTCACACCTCCTGTCCCTTTGCTGGTTTTTCTAACAAACAGTGGAAATTCATTTTGTTTACACAGTGCTACAAAATAGTTGTGGGGGATGACAAGAAGAACTGGCAGGAAGCCAGGGCGTACTGCTTAAATCAGGGAGGAAATCTGGTTTCTATTGTCAATGAGAGAGTGCAAGGTGAGCGTTTTCTTTTTTGCTGTTTGTAAAGGTTACATGTCATTGTGCAGTGATGTAAATAAATCATGATTTTAAGGAGTTAAAGAATAATTTTGTCTTCTTTTCTAGCGTTCCTTACAATGCAGATGCTAAGATACAACGAGGACTTGTGGATCGGCATGAATGATGTCAACTGGGAGATGCACTTTGTGTGGACGGATGGCAAAGGCATTTCATACACCAACTGGGCAAAAGGGCATCCAACATCAGTGCCTGATGGACGTTATTCATTTATGTCTGAGGTTATTTCAATGTCAACCTCTATATCCAAAGCTATTTTTGTCCAATTTTCTCTTTCCTATAGTTTAATTCAACAATGTGATGGACATATTCTTGAAGGCTATTTGCAAAGAATTGTAAAAAAGCATGAACAACACCTGGAAAATATTTCTATCATTAGATACACTGTCACCTCTATCATGGGTATTCTAACCTTAGATATTTAAAATGTCTAACTAATGTACTTTTACTGTACTTTCTGTTTGCTAGTCGTTTGACTGTGTAATGATGGTGGGCAGCATCACAAAAATAAAAGGATTCTGGAAGGTGGAAGACTGTGACTCCAAACATGGCTTCATCTGTAAAAGAAACATTGGTGAGTAACATTTTAGCAAAGCTGCACACAAGTTCTACTGACATAATTAATTGTCAAGCATTATGTTAATACTAACTAGGGACAACATCAGTTTTAAATGTGTTACAGAGTTGTTTTCAGCTGAATGATTTGTTTCATGATGCTTCTTGTTTACACAGATTCTCAGATTGTAGTCCCAGCCACAACTGTGTTACCAAAGGCTTTCTACAAACTTGGCAATGACTCCTACAAACTGGTGGCCCAGAAGATGAGATGGGATGAGGCGAGGAGGCAGTGCCAAGCAGAAGATGCAGATCTGGCCAGTATCCTGAACCCTGTCACCCAGGCATACATCGCCTTGCAGATTTCCAAGCACGATGAGCCTGTGTGGATTGGCCTCAACAGCAATGTGGTAAAGAGCTCTGTCTGTACCAGGATTTCAAATTGAGACCTTTTAGCGCTGTTTCAACTTCCACTAATGTAACAAATGTTCTTTTCACAGACTGGTGGGCGGTTTCAGTGGGTCGATAACTGGCTACTGTCTTATACGAAATGGGGCACAAATGAGCCTAAAAACAACTTTGGCTGTGTGTATGTGGACGTTGACAGAACATGGAAGACTGCACCATGCACCAATACCTACTATTCCCTTTGCAAGAGGTCACTAGGTCAGAAAATTCCTTTATTCTGCACTAAATATTGCACATAACCAAACACTAAGCATGAACAACAATGCAGTCTCCTGTCTCTTTTTCAGACATGGCACCTACGGAGCCCCCACAACTCCCCGGAAACTGTCCAGAACCAAAGAAACGGAAAACCTGGATACCTTTCAGGGGCCATTGTTATTCCTTCCTCAACTCAATAGTCGACAACTGGGCCCATGCCTCAGTTGAATGTCTAAAAATGGGTACTTTATGAAGACTTTTCACTAATAAATAAATATATATTTTATTTAAAATGAAATTAAATCTTGACAATATGCTATTGTTCATCAGGTGCTTCCCTGGTAAGTATTGAGGACCCTCAGGAGAGCCGGTTCATACAACAGAACCTGGAGCTTCTGCAGGACGGCGCCAAGTCCTTCTGGATCGGCCTTTACAAGACTCATGAAGGTGCCATGTCTTGCAATTCTTTTTTCCATTGCATGAAAAACTGAAATTGTGAGTTTCCTTTGGTGTAAGTATTCTCTGGGCACCAATCTGAATACATTTTAAAAATCTGTAAACAGTGAGTTTTTCTTATCATACTATATTTAATCCTCGGACACTTGTAACTACTTTTTTTCTACGTTTAATGATATTTTAGGGAAAAGACTAAATAAAAACAAAAACTAAAAATAGTATGATCAAAAAATTTATCTCAGAACCTACGAGGAGCAAAATCAAGTATTTGGTATCTAACAATTTGAATATTAAAGACATGCACACATATGGAGTATAAAAGAATATACCATATGAAAGACATTTAATAAACACATTGTTAGTATTTTTCTTCATTGATCAAAAATTCTGACTTTTGATAAAAATTGTGATTTTTTATTATATGATCTAAAAATGTCAAAGTTGAACTGTTAGATACTTGTTCAAGACTTAAGACCAATCAGAAATATTGTGGCATCTTTCCTTAAATATATTCTTTGGACACAAGTGGATAAAAGTAACGAGCTTCTTTGTTTCAGGTGAGTGGATGTGGATTGATAACAGTGTTGTGGACTACGTCAACTGGAAAACGGGGATGCCAAAGACAGAATTATGTGTGGACATCGATTCTGACAGTGGACAGTGGAGTACAAACAGCTGCAGCAGATACAGGTCTTACATCTGCAAAACACCCAAAGGTAAATTTATTCTGCTGTTACATTGGTTTTAAATTGATCCATCAGTCACCTTATTTGAATATTTCTCTTTTCTCAGTTATTACACCTACAGAAAAGCCCCCATCTGTTTGTAAGTTATTTTATTTAAGATATTCCATATGATGTTTCAAATTCCAGTTACGTCCCTGTTAATACTTCCATATGTTTGCCTCCTCAGCCCACATCGTTAAAGAAGCTTCTCATGGGTCTGCTGGCATCACTGTGGCTGTAGTGCTAGTTGTAATCGCCGTAGTTGGACTTGGTGCCTTCCTCCTTTTCCGTAAACGGATAACCACCCCTGTCTTTGGAGAAAGCACCTTTGACAACAAGTTATACTTCAACAATCCAATCCGAGCCCATGTAGACACAAAGGGTCTGGTGGCCAACATAGAGCAGAATGAACAAGCATAGAAAGACATGGGATCAGTGGTAATCAGCACTGGGAACATGATACGATTAGGGTTTCATACTTTATTTTGGATCACTTAACTGGGAACTGAATCTCCATCAAACCGTGTAGTGTTTTACCATTTAAAGAGAAAAGGATAATGATTTTATAATAATTCATCCAAGCAATGACACTGCACTAAGTGAATTAGGGAGAAAATAATATAAGTGAAAAATGATTATGTGATTTGTGAAATGTGTACATTTTATTTTTTACTTATCCACCAATCAGATCAAGATTTTGAAGATTTGTAGCGCAAGCTCCAGTTAAAAAAATCAAGAGAGGGTGAAGATTATTCACACAATTTTATCAGATTTTTCTTAACTGGGTTTCTTATTATTCTCCATGGGCTGCGCATCAGCCTAATTCTGGCTTACGACATTGTAAATAGATGCTGAATAAAAGAAATGAAACAAACAAAATTGAATTGTTCTTTTTTTGCTATCTTCTGATAGACCAAAAACAGAGCACAAAGAATAAATCTCCATGGTTAGTTGGTTGGGTTTAATTCAACCTGATTTCGTGCACCCAAGTCAAAGCTAAATTCATCCAGGATAACTGAATATCCTGGCTTAATCCCTTATCCTGGTTTTGTGCAACATGCCCCCAATGTTGAGCAATTATGTTTACAATGATCATTATCTTAGTTTACTGTGTTAGTATGCTAACACATAGCAGTCAAAAGTCAGCTGATCACAAAAGTCAGTAGGATTCATCCTTTGGGGACCACAAATGTATACCAAATTTCATGGCAATCCTTTCAACAGTTTTTAAGGTTTTCAGTCTGAATTGAAGGAACCGTAAGTGATAGCCCAATTAGCCATTAGCATCCCTGGAGGGATAGTGCTAGCATGGCTATAAATCTCAAATAAAGGCAATATTTTAAACTTAAAAAAGCCTCTTAAAAATGTATCAGCCCTTTTCTTTGATTTAATAAAGATATACTGTATCGCCTTTTATTTAAGTGATTACAGGAGTAAGAGTGAGATAGGGATGCTTGAATTCTGCCTTCTGCCAATAATAATACATTTATTTTATATAGCACTTTAAAAGGCACTTTACTCAAAGGCACTTTACAAAGTAAAGGCAAAGAAAAACAATAACAAGATCAGTATAACAGAAATAGTAACAACTAGAGATACATATTAAAAAAGGTGAGGAAAAGCAGTATAGAGACAGGATAAAAAAAAAGCAAACAAATAAAAACACAGCTATATTGGTTCCAAGTTAAAAGCAAATCTAAAGAGATGGGTTTTGAGTGCAGTTCTGAAGTGAGTAAGTGATGTGGAAAGTCTGAGGGGTTGGGGGAGAAAGTTCCAAAGGGAGGCGGAGAAGGCCCTGTCTCCCCAGGTTTGGTGCTTGGGGCATGTGAGCGGGGAAAGGAGGTTGGCATCTGTGGATCTGAGGTTGCGGGTGGGGGTATGACGGTGCAGGAGGTCAGAGAGGTAGGAGGGACAATTCTGTGGAAACTTTGGGAAATTGTTGTTTGAGTTTCATTGCTGCGTTATTTCACACACAAGACCCCTTCTCCAATGGCTAGACAGTTGTCCTACTAACCATTTGATTGCAAACTGGACAAACATAATGTTTCCTTGATGGTATTTTGGTGTGGTTCTGTGTCTCCTAACTGTTGATATACTGTACAGACCAGCTTTGGTTGGAATACCAGCATGTAAGTGTTGTTTAGGGACTTCCTATTGATAATAGTGAGGCATATGCCCAGATTATTAAACGTCAGCCAAATTTAACAGATAATTTGAAATGTAAAACAAAGGCCAATGATTTTTGGTTGTGAAAATATACATTTGATTAGATTGTTTCATGACCTTGATTTAGTAGAAAAGCAAACTATAAAGTGATGTGTCTGTTCTGTAAATCTGTTTTTTATGTTTTTTGTATAAAAATATATTATAATATATTATTCTTATCCTCCATTTCAAAGTATTACTCTGTCAGACATCAGCCATTCAATCTCCCCTACCAGCCGCTGGCCACCCCCATCACCTTATGTTGAAAAATGAGGCAGCGTTCTCCATGGAAACCACAGCCCTCTGAGGCTGTTGCAGCTAATCCTCAGGAGCTTACTCAACTCTTACTCCTCGTAAGAGGGTTTTAGCACCAGCACCAATGCCCAGGAATTCTCCCCAAACAAGCTGCGGATCTTCTGTCTATCCCACCGGAGGAGGAAAACAAACCTAGTAGCAGCAGCTGAGAGGAGCAGAGGGGAGAACGCTTCATCCGGTAAGCTTTTTCATCTATTCTAGCCTATTACTGTAGCTTGAGTCCTTTTTATTGCTCGGTCAGATTGACCTGCTGGGCGTACAGCGTGGGAGGATGTTGGTTGAAAGCTTGGCATGTTTTGCTGTGCATGTTTGATCTTTGATGACTCAGAGATCATTCAGAATGAAAAACCTTTCATTTGAACGTCACCACCAGTGCTTTTATATATAGGGGCTCTGGTGCTCAACATACATGCACTTGCTCAACAACTCCTGTCTTGTTTTTGAACAATTGATGCTGCTAAATAAGGAATCTATATTTACAGTTCTGAAAACATTCAGATTTCCTTAATGACTTTCAAACTGAATAGCTGTATAGCAGCACTTCAAGGAATCTCTGCGGAGAACTTTGTTTTTAGATGTGGCTCTCTATGTCATTACTTTGTGTTAATAGCTTTTCCCTATTCCCTTGTTTTCCTCAATACTCATTTCTTTTCCCCACCTTCTCCCCCTCCATGCCCCCTACTCCCTGCCCCTGTGCGCCCTCACTTGCCTGCACTAATCCTTTTGTTGTGGACTGAGGGGCCCAGGCTTTGGCTGACCGTTCAGCACTGTGAGGGTTGGTTCAGATAGAGGCGTGCCCACCGAGCCCTCCTGTCCTCCACCAGATCAGGCAGGCCTATTATCAACGCCTGCGTCAGCTCTTCTTTTCTGGAAGCTTTCAGCTCTCTCTTATCAATCACCTTGATCCAAATTCCTCTCTCAAATTGTGTTTGTGTCCGTCATCTCCTTGTTGTCTCAAGCTCTAAGCCAGTCCTGGGAGCTTGAGGGAGTCAGACAGCCTTGGTAGGAACATGCACTTCCGGAGCAGCGCTCCCACTTTGCTGCTGTTGCCGCTGCTTCTGTGTCTAGTAGAGGTGCGAGGGCAGAAGCAGGGGTACCTGCAGGAAACTGTCAGGGCCTTGGATCTGCCCTTAGGTACCGACGACGAGCCACAGCTCCAAAAGAACCACGTCGGCATCCTGATCACCAAGCTTCTCTGGGAGGTGCACTGTGCAGAGCGGACTGGCCCTTCTCAGGATGTCTGTGACAAGGTAAGGGTACGCTTGTCTTAATGGTATATCGTAAAACAACTTTTACATTCATATGCTAAGTACTTACTATTATGTATTCATCCTATTTCTGCCTGTTTATTCCCAAGAAACGTGCTTGTTATGGCTGGAATATGAGTAAATGTAGAGGCTTAAGTCCTTGACCTCTTTGGGGCATTCATGCTGAGTGGCTTTAGACATCCCTCAATTTGACATAATAAACGCCATAGAGTGAGTAAGAGGTACTTCACATGGTTGTGAAGGTGGCCTGACAGTAGGATAATGTGTATGTCAAGCCTTGAAAGTTAGATTCAACAATTAAGAAAAAATAAAATGTTGTTACTGCTTACTGAATAGTCTGCTCTCTCTAACAAAGAATAGTGCTTTACCCACTCTCCTAACCTTCTATATTTTTGTGTGTGGGTTTAATCGGGCACAAGCAGCAGCACAAAGCTGCCATTTTTCTAGTAATGCAGGGAGAAAATAGCCTTTTATCCAACAGACTCTTCTTTCAAGGTCACTCCCTTTTCAGTCGATACTCACATGACCTGGTATTTTCTGTCCTTAAAATCAAAGTGGTTCTCATCTTCTTTTCTTCCTGTTTTTGTTACAGTGCCTGACACCAGATGTAGCTCTCTCTGTGCTAGAGCATGATGGGAAGGCTTACCTTACTGAGGAAGATTATGAGCGTATCTCCACTGTTCTGCTGTACTACATAATTAACTTGCAAGACCTTTGTGTGTCAAATGCTGCCTCTGTTTCCTCGTCGTCCTCCTTTGGGAACTTTCAGTTTTACATTTTGGCCCTGACCAACCTCCACCCGGCGGAAGACAACCGCTTCCTATCATCAAGTGAAACACAAAGTATTCTGCAGCTCATCAACCAGAACTACAACCCCTCCAATCAAGATGCCTCATCTAATTTGCAAGTATGGATTTTTTAGAGATCTGTCCCGTCTCAACAGGTGCACCTCCAGGAATGATCATTTCACTATTAATTCCACAGTGTATTGATGCCGCTCGCCTCTTTCAAGATGTTAACGTCCAAGAAAATCCAGGTGCTGGTGTGTCTTCTGTGCCTAAACTAGCAGCTTCCATCATCAGCCATATCCTGCAGGGCCACTGTTTCAGACAGACGGACCTCCCGTCCCCTGCTTTCTTTACCGACTACATCTTTCAATCCCTAAATTGCACAAGTAACCTACAGATAAAAGGTAGGTTCCCAGCACAGTCGTCTTGTTTTTAATGCACATTAGTATTGACCATGTGACCATGTATTTAAACTGTTTTTTGCCACTTGACAACCAGTTAGCCAGCAGTTACACATCCAACAGATACTGCATGGAGCAACATTGGCATCCATATGGATTCAAGTCAAGTTTCTGCTCCCCTTACATTTAAGTCCAATATTCACTCTGTCTTAGCTCTATTGTAGATCTCAACCAACCCCTGAGAAAGATATCTGGCTCTTTAGCTGCTAAATGCTCCACTATGTTGACCAGCTAGTCGATAACTGTGGCTTTCTCCTGTTTGGTGCTGAACAGTTAGTAAAAAGTTGGTTAGTTCAAAGCTTTTCATTAAAAATAGCTGCCTGCTCTCTACAAAAACAACACTACAAGAGTGATGAGAGTGAACCAAAAGAGTTAAGTTAGGGGCTGGAAAACCCAAACGATGAGCTGAAATATGCTATACAGTTGGTTGATCATTCTTTATAGGTTCATCAGTACGAGCAACATCTTTCACATTGCACAATCTTTTGATCCGATGTTTTTATAGAAAATATTGCTTACACCAGCTTTACCTCTTTAATCTTGTCAAGTCAATTCTTCATTTGAAGGCGTTTCCTGTCACTGCATAAAAGTGCAACCAACCCCCCTGAAGATTTTCATCAGAGAGGTTCAAAATAGCGTGTCAGATACATTTCCATGCTACTAAAAATATACAGCCATCTTTTATATAAAAACTTGGTCAAATTCATCATTAAAAACTGGCACACAATGCTGGCTATCTGCAGGTCATCCCAAAATCTCAGTGCTATATTGAAATGGAATACTAGTTACAACCGTTAATGATCAATCTCATGCCAGAAAAATTCAAAACAAAAACACAGTCATCAGTGTGTTTTCTTTAGCTATATTCGTTAATCTCATTTGCATGAAGTTGCATTTTGTCCAAAACAGACACTGACTAATTAAATAAATCTCACCTGGTGCACAGAATCATGATGCAGGTATTTCTTTGCTTAGATTTAGAGCAGTTGCTTTATCAACTGGGAGTAGGACAGGAAGCAGCATCACACTCTCACAACAGGAAGAGGCGGAGTTCACAGAAAGGGGCTGGACCTCCGCTGGATGGTTTCAACCATCAAACTGGTGAAATGAGCAGAGACTGGGCCCAGGTGAGACTGAGGCAAATGTTTCATTTAGTTTAAGACAAGTACAGTGAATCACATGAGGAATGATAGCATTGCTGTGATCTGTGAAGCTTGTTATAATGAGCCTCCTACTCATCCACAAATTTGTCTCTTTCTTTGAATCTAATCAGGTATGTTTTTCAGCCAATCAGCTGGTGGATATTTTTGCTCTGAGTCCTCATTTGCCAATTTCCAAAGAGCACCTCAGACAAATGTGCCCAGCCATCATTCAGCAGTTGCTAGGCAATGCCTGCAAGTCTGCAGAGCAAAAAAGAAAAGGATCTTTGCCCACTGCTCTTGAGAGTAAGACATTTTACCTCATTAGCATATCACTAATAAATACATAAGGCAATTAGTTTGTAACTAAATCAAGCAGCTTTGCATTGTGACTTTTTTTTTTTTTTACTGAATTGAGGAGAAGCTTTTCCATCAAAATGTTTGTTTTAGTTCATCAATTAAACTCATACGGTTTACCATAATTCTGGGAAAGAATTGGTTATGCATTATTTGTTAAATCAGTTAGTTGCCAATATAGACTTTTGTCCATGAAAAGCAAGTCATTTTCTTTTGTTATTTTATAAAAGACAAAAAAGACATACACTTGTTTTTTTCAAATTGATCAGTAGTGTTTTCCTTCATTTCATTTTGTGTTATGATCAGACAGAATTTAAAATCTTAATATTTGGACAGATAAAAAATGTGTCTAAACTCTCCTGCTCATCACCGTGGGCTCCATGCTGGGTATCTGCCTGATCTTCTTCAACTCCTGCCAGGAAACCTACACCCTCATCCTGCAGCTGTTTGTGGGCCTGGCGGTGGGAACCCTCTCAGGAGATGCACTCCTGCACCTCATACCACAGGTATAGGACCAGACACAGAGCCACTGCATCATCCTTGCTAACTGAGTCAAGCACCCTACATGTATAAAGATACTCTCTTTTGACAGTGGAGTAAATGTCTAATTGTTTCCCTCTCTGTCTCCTTTGGAGATCCTTAGCCTCCATGATGACACTCTCAGTCATGCGGACGATCACTTTACAGAAGGAAAGGAGTATCTGTGGAGGATTCTGGGCATTATCGCAGGGATCTACAGCTTTTTCCTCATTGAAAGAATCTTTTCCTTTTTTGTTACTTCTCATAGCCATGTAAGAGTTTTTTTTTAGTTTTGTTTTTTGCAGCCCTTATCAATTTAATGACTTTAACAAAATACTCAAACCATAGTGTTTCAAGGAGAAGGGGCTGAGTTTCTTTATCTAGCCAGAGGTGTAACCTAGAGTTTTCCACAAACAAGCCTTGTCTGAACATTTGCAGAGCTGATTGTTGAGCAACAGCAGTCTCATGACTTTCTTTTGTCTGCAGGGTCACAGTGACCTACCCTTAGAGCTCAACTGCAATGGCCAGTCACAGAGGGGCAAGTCTATCTCCACCATACAGCTGGTGAGTCTCATCACTATCCAGGCTAAACTAGAGTGTTTTTTTAATATTGTTCTTGGCAGAAAAATCTTGATTCCCATCATCATCCCTGATATTTTCTTGTTAGAGGAGATGCAGGGAACATAACAAGGCAGTTCCTGGAAGTCAAACGGCAAACTATTAAAACAGTGCAACATATCAAGTACCTAGAAGAAAGAGGAAAAACGTATGCTTCTTCATAAGTGGTTTTCAACCTTTTATGCCTGATGTTGGCCTACCCTGCATCTTTTTCAGATGAGTTCAAGTGCCCTTCATCGGCGCCACCTGTCGTGTTCCAAAGTGTTCGTTTGATTGTTATTGTGGTTATTGGGACAAGAAATAGTTCGTCACATTTGTTTGCAATGCTATTTGTGTTTATTTTCCGTCAGCGTTAAAAACTAAAGTTTAATTCCTACTTTGTGCAACAAAAGATTCCTTGGCTCCCAAAAAACAAGAAGCAGCTGTGGAAGCGGTTACATTAACACATTGGTTTAATATTGTGTTTACTGTGCTGTACCCCTGTGGAGTTACTAAAGTCAATATATATTTCATTCGCCCCAATGATGCTTGACTCCCACACTACTCCTCCAGTCAAGCATCAAGGAAGCACTAATGCATTTGTTATAAACTGTGGAGTTCTGCTAGAGGGCATTGTTGATAGGAACACAACCAGTCAATTACAGCACAATTTATTTGAAGCTTTTATTTGCACACATACAACAGCAAAAAAAAAAAAAGATAATAGATATAACAATTGACAATTATTGCCCAACCTTTATTTATCCAACATCTCTGAACACACATACTGTACATCAAGGATATTACGAATCCATTGAATCAATGTTCACATTTAAAGAAGGACTGAAATTCACTTAAATCTTGTTGTCCTGCGCTGCTTTTATATAACAGGCAGTGAAGCGTGGTGTAGGAGGGAGTCAAGGAACAGGGCATGTAGGATGTTGGAGAATGAGAAGTATTAAATCATTCAGAAAGCACTTCATGCTTGTGTTGAATACGTACTTCAAAATTAGAACATTTCGGACACAGAGAAGGGTCACTTACATGAAAAGAGACTTATTATCTAACTATTGTTACTTCCTGTTTTGGTGAATTTGTCCCATTAAGCTCTAGCTTTATTTACAGTAAATCTACCATTTTCAATTTATTAAATTGGAATCAAAGGTTAAAAAAGCAGTGTTGTGAATAATTATCTGTATCCTGCAGGGCCCAGTGGATGACTTGGAGTGTACAGATGTGTCTCCCGAACACTTAGGCGGAATGAGTCCTTCACATCATAGTAAGCGCCTTCAACATGAGCTGCGCAACACAGCTGAATGTGATGAATGACACTGCGATTATCACGGTCTGAGGATGACCTTAAATGACACAGACTCTCTTTTGTGTTCCCAGGACAAGGGGTTCCTCTGCTGGCTGTGATGGTAATTGTGGGAGACAGCCTTCATAACTTTGCCGATGGCCTGGTTGTCGGGGCCGCCTTCTCCTCTTCAGCTGAGACCGGCATGGCGACCACCGTGGCCATACTGTGCCACGAGATCCCACACGAAATGGGTGAGAGGTCACGGTTACTCACTTTTTTAGTTTTTTTTTCCTCAGCTGAGGCCAGGAAACACTCATTGCTTAACTGGCGACTTATCTTTTTTTTCTGCTTTCTGTCTCAAAAGGGGACTTTGCAGTGTTGTTGAGCTCTGGACTCTCAGTGAAGACTGCTGTGCTAATGAACTTTCTCAGTGCTCTGACGGCCTTCATAGGCCTTTACATCGGACTGTTTGTGTCCTCGGAGATGGAAGTGCAGCGATGGATCTTTGCTGTTACTGCTGGGATATTCCTCTATTTGTCACTGGTAGAAATGGTAAAGGAGCCTTATTAAAGAATAAGGCTGGTCACACTCTGTCATTGTCAACAAAGACCAAACGAACAATTAATTGATTGTGATATAGTTGTTTCTCTGTCCCATAATCCTATTAAAACACATTAGTGAGCCACATTCCTACACTGGGTTTATTTTGAATCCAGGTGCAATGAAAACTCACTAGAGCAATGATTCCCAACCAGGTGTACCAAAAACCTTTCACTTTTATTTGATATGTTTATGTATTATTAAGAGATAGACTACCACACTGTTGGGTTTGGTCTTTTCATTGGATTTCTTGACAACAACAAAACCACAGAACAAAGCCAGCCATTTCTTTTAAAAAGAATCCTCTTTCCAACTAATTTTCCACCAAACTATTGATTTTATTTCTGTCTTTCTTTCAGCTTCCAGAGATGAGTCGAGTGAAGACCGACAGACCATGCCTCATGTTTCTCCTACAGAACCTCGGCCTGTTGATGGGTTGGGCTTGTCTTCTACTTCTTGCACTCTTTGAGCATGAACTCAAATTCTAAATATACGTGAGTCACAGGTTTGAGCCGAAACAAATGTTGATTTGTTTTCTAGTGTATTTTTTTTTAATTTAAACTCCTAGTGCTAGCTATTTTATGATGTTTTAGTCTCTGCACTGGATGATAAATGTACGATCGCTGTTTGAATCCTCTTTTTTTATTGATGATTTATTTTTGTATGTTAGGTATCTGGACACTAAAATGTTGAAACTCTAATAATGACCTTATTTGGCAAATTCATTTACATTTGTGCACATTTGTTGTTTTGTAAAATATCAACATTGGTTCAGACAATAATCATTTGATTTTAAAGTCATGTCTGACAAACAAAATATAAAGTATTGCAAATCTACTTGTCTTGATGTGTATGTATTTGACAACAGTGTCTTTATACTGATAGGGGTATGTGTAATTTAAACAAGCATCAAGCTCATGTGTCTTATTTTATATATTTAAATACAATGAATTACATTTTGTGTGTTATTATAAGAATCTCTGAGAGACATTTTCATTTTTATGAAAATTTGAGTTTATTGATTCCCAATTAAATGGACATTGGTGATTTAGTATTGCCCTTCCACAAATTGGAGAACAAAAGACACATTGGAACCCACTCTGCCTGATAATTACCCATGTCTTTCAAAGTCAACACCCGCTTTATTTGAAAGAAATTCATATTTTCCCTTTTGTACAGTATGTACCAAATGTTTTCCAGGAAACGTATGAAAGAATACAGATCCATTACATAGAGCACTACATAGATTTGAATTTAAATGCAACACCTGGCTTACCATCACCTTAATGAGAAACTCTTCTATTACAGTAGGTGCAAAGAAAGGACTATAACCTCTTTATTAGGCATACACTGCACTAAGATATATTTATTTTTGAGAGAAACATTGCTCTCTTTCAGCCTTTCATCTCACAGGCATTGTTCTTTGTTTTTGAGTCCTCTCTGTAATCCAATATGAGGGCACGTCCACCCACCTGAGCTACTTGTTCTCTTCATCCACCAACCTGGATGACTAATGCTCACTGTTTAAGACAGAAACTGCGGAGCGATCCGGCCCACACAGCGCACATGCTCTTTACAAGCCAGAGTGGGCCTGTAGAAGGAGGTGAAGATCATCAGTACAATAAGATAAATCAAACACAGTAAATCAACTTATTTGTACATAAAATTGGATTTGTGATATTGAAAGAATGAGTGGGCTTAAGAGAAGATCTTCCTGTTTTTAATCAGTTTGCTGTGATTAAATTGTGGTGCTCCCAGCATCAACATATTTCTGTTAAAATTGAACAAACAGCTATTACGCATTTTCCTTATTTGTGTCGGGGATTAGTTTCCTTGCACAATTTGCATGGTGATTATGTTAAATTGCCATTCCAAGCTTACTATCAAAGTACAAAGTCAGATGTTATTGACAGTGTCATGAGATTATTTGGCTATCACATCAGAAAAAGCTGACACCATTCATTGTGACTTCCCGAGTAATGTTCAAACAATAGCAGGAAGTCCATTGCCTTTTCTCCTATTCTAGCATTTCTGTTATTTTTGAAATGCCAACCTCTTTGGTATTTGCAGGAAAGCATCAGGCCTACTACTGGTGTGCGTTTAACTATCCTCTATTGCACCAAAGAGCATGTGTGCGTCTTTTCAAGGCAACTGCTGCCAGGATGGAGGAAGGAAGGGATTTTTATCTGGATCATGTTGGTGTGTACACTTGCTCATCAGAGACCTACCAGAAGAAGAGTGCAGCTCATGGGTCATCAGGGCAGCAGCATACACAGAAACAATGGGAAATGCAGAGAGAGAGAGACAAGAAAATTAATTATAGAAGTGTTTTCCCTTTGATTATAAGGGATCTGACTGAATATCATCCTTTGCACCTGTCATTGTTATCACACAAAACCACATGGGACCAATATATAGTTACTGGTAGTGTGGTGTTTCTTATTATCTATACTAAAAACTGCTGCCCAGCTGGGCATTCTTGTGTCAAAAAGCCTCTAGTTTAAAGACGTACGCCATCAATTTAGTAGTGTACTTTTATAAAGTTGGGAGACATATTTTTTTTAAATGATCATATTTGCACACATCCTGATTTTTAGTCCATAGGGTCCCATAAACACAGGATCCAACATTTCCCATGATGCAACTCCACAGCATCTTTCACTAGCCCATCCATGCCTGGTAAACACTTTCAAACTCCACACGGTTTGTAACTCCAGCTTTCTGTTAAAGATTGCCCCAAAGCCCAAACCAAAAATAATCCAGATGACATCACTTCAGTATGACCTCAGCAGGGTTTATTTTTCAGACTTTGAAAAACCTCCCATTCAGAGCCACAGAAGACAACATATAACTGTTTTCACGGGCTGAATAGTACTAACTAGTAAACTGACTTTTGTTAAATCAGTGGAACGGCCCTTTAAAATTCAAACACACATGAAAACACTAGAGGGCAATAATGAACAACTAAACCTTGGAGCTGTCATTTTGGAAACTTGTCTGAGGACAATGGGTTCACTTCAGCTGCAGTATGTGGTTTGATTGGCCACATTTTAGTAGATATAACACTGTGTACAAGCTGAGCATCACAATATCTAAAAATCAAAGTGGTTGTTTCATTAGACAGAATGACAATAGATGCAGCACCTTTCCCTCACCACTGTGGAGATCTCATCTGACCAGGTACAAACGTACAGGGAAAATATTCAGTTTTAGCTAAATTCCCACTTAAATCTAGAACTGAAACAATTAGATAATTAACAATTAGTTGGTCAACCAAATTTAATCTGCAACAATTTTGGTAATTAATCGTTACAGCTTTTCACAGGTGAATATGTACTGCTTTATATGGTTTATTTCATTGTTCAATCTAAGCTACCTATGTATACATGCATAATGTGCATATTCACCTATTAAACCTAATACATTAATCATTCATTTGCATAGTCCCTTGCAATATTACATTCCTATTTAAAATGTACTATTTGAAACAATTTGACTTATCTATTTGGCCTATACATTGTATGTTGTTGTTTATTGATAATTTTTATTTGTATACGCATCTATTTTCTCACCTACTTGTATGAACATAGTAGTTAAATGTTAGTTTTTTTTTTTTACCTATTGTTTTTTTGTTGTTTTTAGCTGTAGGCCTATGTTTATTCTAACACATGTGTTGAATGTGAAAGGAATCCTTTCACCTACTGTCATGTAAAAATGCATTTCAACTTATTATTCTCAGACTTTGTGCTTGCAAGCTGTTATTTGTTGTTATCCTCTTGTGCTGTGAGAAGACAGAGGTGTTGGCGTTGGATGAGGGCTCATGGAGCAGGAGAGCTCTCAGCCAGTGTGGGTACAGTAGGAGGGCACTGATGATGAAGCTCTGTGCTGCTGAAGGCTATAATATCCGAGAATTGAAATCATCATCACCATCATCTGAACTAGAGGAAAACTGCTTCACAAACCTCTTCCGCACAAACTCCTCCTTTAACCCCCCCTAACTCAAACTTGAAGATTGGCGGTGCTTAGCAGCAGCAGCGGCAGCAACGTCTCGTTTTCTTCCTGTGAACCGGTGACTAATTAAAAAAAGAATGCGGGTAACATTTAGTTTCGGACACACCTCCGGCATCTTCCCAAGCCGATTGTTGAATATCTGCTTTTATCAATGGTCCTGTAATGGTCGTCAATAATACTCCAAAAACAAGAGCAGCAACACCTCTGGACAAACACATGGACTCGTTGGAACATCCGATGTTACAAGTAAGTTCATTAACAAATAGGCTTAATGACACGGATATATTTCATTTAAAAGTTGTTGTTGAAAGTTAGCTTAGCATGCGGAAGAAGCAGGTCAACTTTAGCTCACCTGTCCACTTCCTCGCTCCTATTGGTGGCTGCTATGCTATCTTAATTTAAGTTTGGATTAGCTTACTCTGAGCCGCGCGAGGACATTATATAGGCTCGAGACTCGTTTTTGAATTCTAACGGTTGATTGCAATTCAAAATGTTTTCGAAGCTGTTAATTTGGAATGCTAATAGGCTACTTTATGTTGGTGTGAAGCAGGTTGGTGTCTCAACATCTTTAGGTAATACCGTTAAGTCCAGTGGTCCAGTGGTGGAAGAAGTTTTTGCATCCCTTTTTATGAAACTAGTGATGCACAATCTTAAAAACGCCATTTAAAAAAGTTATTAATGTTACTTTCTTATCAGCAAAATTATAGTACCAGAAGTAGGAAGCATGTTATGTAGAATTTCCTCTTAGAGTGTTATACCATTACATACTTTATATGTTTAATTGATGTATTGACACAGCTGCACAACTAAAGCATTTCTTTTAACAAATATACTTGTGGGTGGTTTGAATTCTAACAATATCGGCTACATCATATTTTAAAACTGATCAGATGTCAGATGTTTTAATTAATAAATCATAGACTGCAAAGCTGTCAATAAATGTAGATAATTAAAAAGTGTTTCCATTTCCATCTGAAATGTAGTAGAGGAGACGTATAAACTAAGATAAATATGAAAGCAAAAGTACTTCAATGTATTACATAAGTAAATTAACTTTGTTACAATGTTTTACTCTATAAAATATCTACAAATATAGGATGTTCAGAAAACCCAGGTAAAACATTAGAGTGCATTACACATCTGTTTCATGCTGTACAGTGCATTTATTCAATAGTATTGTGTTATTTCTATTTGGCTTATTTTCGGTTAATTAAACCTCATCCTGTTCTTCAGACTCTCTTTGCAGCTTAAACTGTCCTACACAACTGGCTTCTACAAACAGTCAAAAAATCTCGCTGCCTCTTTTTATATGCATGATTAACATGTCCCTTGGGAACGGGCTGGAAGAAAGGGCAGATTTGAAATGAATTTCAATTTTTCAGTTGCTACTAGCAACACATGCTGTATGAACACTTGAGCTGAGTGCATCACTTTCTCAGCCTCTGATCATATCAGCTTGCATATTAGAGACCACCCACATAATTACTATTTTTTTTACGATACCTGTCATAATATTACACTTCAAAAAAACTAACTGAAATAACAGCTAGGCTCTATGTCTACACTAAAAAGATGGCTTCAAATTTTTGTCAAGCCTGTGTTTAAACAATACTTGCATGCCCATATGCACTGAGAGCAGGAACAGTTAGTCACTTTGTGCATTGTTTGGTCTACAAAATGCACTTTAAATCTTCCGGGTGTTATCATCAGATATCTTGTTTTGTCCAGCTAACAGTCCAAAACCCAAAGATATTTAGTTTACTATAAAACTCAACGCAACCTGGTTTATTTGGCATTTCTACTGAAAGAATTACCTGAACAATTATCAAAATAGTTGCCAATTAAGGTTATTGATTAATTGACTACTTGTTGCAGCTACACATTGTTCACTTCATAATTTGAGTAAACATGGCAAAAATTCTCTGGTTGCAGCTCGGCATTTGCCGTTACGTTTGAACAGTACATTGGAAGATGAGGACCTCTTCTTTAACAATTCCACTCTTTCTTTTTTTGTTGTCTGTAGTCTCAAGGCAAGGGAGCTCGACGAAAAGGTCGTTTTAAAGGTTCAGATGGCAGCACCTCCTCCGACACCACAACCAACAGCCTTGTTCGCCAGGTAAGGATAGCTGTTCACTTTAAAAAACATTTCAACTCCCGTGGCCAAGGGGTTTTCCACTAGTCCTTGGTTAAATCTGGCTGGGCATATTTGTTGAATGTCCTTCCCCATCTCTCTGTCATTCATCTCTTGTCATCTCTCTACTATCTGATTATTTAAAAAAAAAAAAGCACATGGTGCCACAGTCTGTGGAACATACGCTATGGTACAGAGAGAGTACGTTTCTAGTGCTTATGGGAAAAGTTTTTGATAAGGTCCAAGAAAGATGTGTCTTATTATTTTCTGCACCATACAGGAATATCATGAGTAATATAATTTCCTGGCTACAGATGCTTCATTCAGGAATGTAACACTTGTGTGTGTTAATCCCTGACGGTAAATGCAAACTGGCATAAGAGCCCAGCCTCAGTCATCATCATCCATCAAAGATGAGATGTGCATCACAGTGAGAGCCCTCTGTAAACACTGTTGGGTACAGTATGTTTAGTGAAGGCCTCTCCTTTGTGCTCTCAGCAGTGACACAGTGGTTTGTTATAAAGCAGAGGTACACACTCAACATGTCTGGTATTTGTTGAGCAGACCTGCAAGGGACAGGATGGGCCGGGTTAAGGATGCGCACCCCTGTCTAAATGTTTTAGCCTTTTTTGGAGGAGGCACACATCGCCTTGTCTTTGGCACGGCTGCGGCAGAGCAACGGGAATCTGGAGGAGATCAAAGCAAGACGCCACCTCCTGGCCTGTTGTCTGCTTCGTCTCAAGGCCACAGAAAACTTCTGAATGAGCTCAACATAAGCTGATTGGTAAGAAATTGCCTGATACCGCCACCCGTGGGAGCTTGTGCCCATTCCCACAGTTGTGTCCCCAAATTAGTAGTAGTTCTCCACCAGTCTGAGTCATCACAGATAAAGTCAATTAGGCTGAGTGAGTATGTTTTTGCAATGTAACACCACATCCTACAGAAATAAGAGGCCATTAAAGTAAGTGACACAAGAGGGATGTGGTGAGAGTAGAGGAGTAATGTGTTTCAGGGTCAGTGAGGCCCTCGCATGCCGAGCAAAAATATCCCCTTATAGATATTTGCCGCAAGAGGGCCCCAGAAATAGAAGACCTTCCAGTAACTTCTCCTCTGTTTGGATAATAATGTAAATACAGTTTCATTTGTTTTATCATAACAACAGTTTTAATCTGTCCTGTTTTCCCTCGCCCTCTGCTCAATCATACTGCCTGTGATTATTTTCACTTTTCACAGAGGAATGAGGACGTAATATTTAGATTGCTACACTAACACCATCCAGGGAAAGTATGAAGCTAACCTTTGTGTGGCTAAATCACTGCCTATTCATCAATCTGTCTTTTGGTTCTCGTTTCTTTTTGGTTTGTTAATTCTCTCCTCTCCATCAACCGGCAAAGCTGTTGTTTTCTAAACAATGTTGTGCATGACTGGATTTCAGATTTTGTACAGTATATTGCCCTTTGCCCTCCCTCCTGACTGACCTGTTGTTTTAATGCCCCATAGTTTTGGTATTCCTGTAGGCGTCTTAAGAACAGCTCAGACGGGTCACTGTGTGATCGATCCAGCACTACTCCAAGCGTCATAAAAAATGGCTTTCCGGTAACTGTACATAAACAGCTCCTAAAAGACAGAATTACTCATGCTGCTACAGATAGAGGGCACAGGGTAGCCAGAGAGTAGGTTGAGAGAGAAAGGATGAGAGATGTTCCGTGTGGTCGTGGCCTGATGCCCGGGGGAGTATGGAGGAGGCTGGGAAGGGTGGAGGTAAAGGCCAGACCAGACCGCTCAGCCGTGGGAGTAGCAAGGTCCGTGTTGAACTGGAGCTCAGCTCTCCCATTAAGAAGGAAGAAGGGCAGAACTGTCATAGATTTGTCAGCAAACTTCATTATCGGGTGGAAGGCTTTATTTTTATTTATGTGGAGGTGGTCTTGTTCAGCAATGTACGCAAACATCGTCTCACCAAACAGTTTGTGAGTTGTAGTGCATCGTCCATCTGTATATGCATATTCTGTTTATGCATGGTGAAGAGCTACAAATGCTAATTAATAGAATTGTGACTATGATCATGTAGTATACATCATTGTTTTAGCACTCTGCATGGATTTACTTTTACAGTCCAGACATTTACGTCAGGAAGCAGAAAAACAGATGTTTCAGCATCAGGCTGATGAAAGCAGGTTATCTGTTTTTTCCGGTTTGAAGGATAGTTTGACGCTGGAGCCAGCAGTCAGTTAGCCTAGCTTAGCATATAGACTGAAAATGGGGAAACAGCTAGCCTGGCTCTATCCAAAGGTTACAAAATTTCCTGCAAGCAGCTTTAAAGCTCATGAATTAAGGCACTATATCATGTTAACACCAACAACAATAACATTTGTTCATATTTTCTGATCATATTGGAAACTCAAAACTGCCCATAGGTGTAAATGTGAGTGGTTGTCTATACGTACACTGGCCATGTGTTTAGAGAGTTTGCCTTGTGCCTAATACATCCTGGGAAGTGATCCAGCCCCCCATGACCCTGAATAATAATAAACTTCTTTATATAGCGCTTCTCTAAAAACAGAGTTAACAAAGTGCTTTACAGAGAGTGATAAACAAAGCTCAGAGCATACACCAGGATTAAACACGAGGGGAAGAACTGCTTGAAAGCAATTCTACAAAAAATGTGTCCTAAGTAGTGGATTTAAAAAAAGATGCCGACTTTGCAAGCGTCATTTCTTCTATCAGGAAAAAAATGGGATCTCTAATGATGAATCTCTGATCACCTTTTTGTAAAATGAATGCTGAGTTGGATGAGTTCCACTTGGATGAGTTCCACGATGTCAGTTTGCCCTCCGGCTCAGAGATAATGGATTTAAAATGTAGTTATAGACACCAGGTATTAAGTGTTCTCTAAATTATTACAATCAATTTTGTAAGTGACAGATAACACACAAAGAAAAGCATACATTTTAAGGAAACACAGAAAAACAACAATAGAGGTAATACAATGACTGAATAGATTTAATATCAAAGCACATACCAAAAAAAGAATTGAGGGGCTAACTTGAATAAGACTTATTTCTGCATTAGAAACAATATAAAGTACAGTAATTCAAACTGTGATTACTGATAATTTGCAGAGTATTATGTCATAATTAACATCCTGCTGCTTCCCACACTCACACTGTTTATGTAAGTGGTTGCACCAGGCTTTGTATCGCCACCCACTGCAGCAGCTTTTCCATGGCACATTGTTGCAGTTTGACCCTCTGTCTGTACATTCAGGTTAGGGAAATGGGTTTAGTGATGAAAGGCTGCCTGCGAGGGTGTGGTGAGGGCAGGAAACCCTTTCTCACTCTCTTTCTCTGATTGTGGCGATTTTCTTTTTCATCAGCCTCTAGATGATTTTTTTCTCTTCTTAATGGAGGAAAGGGGTGACGCAAAGAGCTTATAACTGACTCTGATACTTATCAGATCTGGCAACCCTTTAATATGAACAAATAGCAGCGCCATACAGTAGCTGCCACTGGAAATCTTGAAAAAGTGTAACATTAACCCTGCAGACCTTTTGCCTGAACTTTGAACAACACATGTCATAGCTTTCCTATAGTAGATATTTCTGGGGAGCCATATGTGTTTTCTGGCATCAAACTGTAGAAATGAAATGTTAAAATGTGGTAACAACTGCTGCTCTGTCAGCCATCATAGAAGCGGCAGACTGCCATCTATTGGTAGAAGGAATGAATGCAGGTATTAAACTTGGTGATAATTTAGTGTCTGTGCCAGAGTAACCAAATCAAGCTACAAAGTATGTTTTGAGCTCTGAATAGTTTATGTATGTAAAAAACATTTGTCCCTGACATTTGACACTAAAAACCACCCAAGAAGTTTCTTTTTATACAGATTTACATATGCAAAGTAACATGTGTGGAAAAAAGAAGGGGGAAAACAGGGAAAAGGCTTTACAGTAGTGAATGACTTGAGTTCAGTGACCTAAATCTGCTCGCGCTCTCCTGCTGTGTTACAGCAAAGGCTAAATTAATTTGGCAGGGTGTTGATGCGCTACCCCCTAGTGGACAAGGGCAATGTTTTCTGCTGTTATTATGAGTGATCAAAGTCTATCATTTAAATAATGTCCAGCATTTTTTTAGATCATAAAGATGGAAGCAGCATGTTAATGTCATTCTCTAAACCACTGATTTGAAGAGAAGTGCTGCTGATCGTTAACACTTTGTGATTGTTTTACTGATTATTGCTGATATTTTAGTAGGCATTGTAAGCCATTCTATGAAATGCAAATATGCTTCTGGGGGTTTGATATAATTCGTTTGTTTTTAAAATGTCACATACAACCACACCACTACTTCCTTAAGTCCAAAATGACGTCTTCAAATGGCTTATTTTTTTTCAGCTAACTACAAGCCAGCTGAAACTTGGTAACGTGTGTTTGAAAAGTGACTCAATACAATTAATAATTAAAAAAACTATTTTCTGCTGATCAAGATATTGATTAATTTATTATCAATGCTTTCAGCTCTCTTTAAAAACTGCATACATAAACTACAAATGGCACAACACATCCTAAACTGTATACTGGGAAAGTAAACCTAAAGGCATTCACAATCCTGCATTCTTTTTTTTTTTTAGTTTTTAATCATAATCATTCTCACGCCTTGGAAGTTTGCTCTCGTCGTTAGGTGTCTGCTGCCTCTGTGATTGAATGAGATGGTCTTTTTTTGCGTAAATTACCTTTTAAAGGTGTCTCCAGAAAGTATGATGAACAGTATATTAAACAGGCAGTATTTTAGTTTGTAGACATGATCTCCTCCTACTAGAGTTGGGTGGTATCCAAATTTTTATACCGTTGTCCCTATTTTATCGTGGTATACAGTTTTACCGTGACTACTAAAATGATGACGTAAGGCTCAGACAGCGTCACCAAACTGTTGGCTTGTTCCTACACCGTTCAGAAACTGAATACCAAACACTAATACTGAAACACCTCTCCATCTCATTAGGTCGGAACCCGAAATACTGCCAAACTGCAGAAGTCGTGTTCTTCGAGAACAGGTCACTTGGTGCGCAACTTGCCATCTTTCCCCTGTCTCTCTCCCTCTCAGCTCTACTTCCTACAATATTTTTTAATTTAACAACTGAGTGATGATGACTTCTCAAAAGTGGGCAGGCTCTGGCAGATTACCTGATATATAGGATTCCCGTCTCACTGTAAGGTACACATCTCTCTGTTCATAATGATGCCTTTCCATCACAGAAGACACATGTCAGCTAGTGAATTATTGGCAGTGAACTAAAGAAGCTTCAATGTTGATGAAAGACGGTGCCAGATTTATGTTTGGCTGAGCGTCTGTCAGACCGGATCGGGATATGTATGCTACTGCTATACTGATATCACAGCTGATGAGCACAATGCTTTTCAACAGGATGCACCATCTGCACAGGGCCACTTGAGTCCAGAAATGCTGCAAGCATTCACCAAAGCATCACTGTGATCCATGTATGATGGATGATGGTAAAACTTTAAAAAAGAAGATTCCAGTGGTAAAATAAAGGCATTAGGTGTGTAAGGCAGCTTAGGAAAGAAAAAAACATTTTTTTGTGTGTGCCCTATTTGTCTAAACACTGGTGTTTTAAAAGAAGGAAATTGCATTATCTTGTATATTACAATTTTAATATAACATATTTTCAAACATGCTTTTTATAGATGTCATTGAACTGCTGCATAACATTAAGCCTAAGTGTTTTACCAGAATCCTCCTAATAAATAGGCACCCTTCCTAAGACCTGCCTACAAACCGCTTGTTTTAGTTTTTGGTTTCAGTACTGATTGAAAGTATTAATTAATTAATTAACTTTAGAAGTACTGGTAGTTGGATTTGGTTACATTTGGACTGTTTCCAGTCTTCTAAACTAAGTAGCTTTATATTTACCGGACAGACATACATGTAAGATTGGTGTTAATCTTTTCATCTACTGTAATTCTTAGTAAAAAAAAGAAAGCATATTTTCCATATATATATATATATATATCCCCCTCTCACCCCTTGTGGGGTGGTATGTGTCATCCTCAAGCTCGGGTCCTCTACCAGAGGCCTGGGAGTTTGAGGGTTCTGCGCAGTATCTTAGCTGTTCCTAGGACTGCACTCTTTTTTATATATAAATATATTATATATATTATATAAATATATGGAAAATATGCTTTCTTGCTTAAGAAGCAAAAGCTATTTTTAAACTTAAATTAACTATTATTAAATAATGCCTTTTTGGAGAGGTCTGGAAACCTCACTTCTGTCTAACGCCACACTCACAGATCTTTTTTTCATTATTTCAAACTTATAGTATTTAGCCACAACCAATGCTGACTCAAGTGACATCACCTGAGGCAATTTATCAAATTCCATTTCACTGTTTGAGGAAAACAGCCAGCAGAACCCTAGCTAAGTTTAGGTGCCTCTTCAGTACCTCCTACAATGCCTTGTGTCTTCTTAATAGAACCTATGGGTTACAAGTGCAAAATGATATATTGCAACATCAGATATTTAGTCTACATAAGGAGGCAGACAGTTAAATTTGTCTTTATCCCGATACAGCTCTGTCTGACAGCAGAAATCATGTTGCTATTTTCCTGGTGCCAAACTACAGTCACTGTGTAGCACCTCACACAGAGGAACAACACTGATAAAGTGTGTGTTGCAGCAGATGAGACAAGCCACCGTTATCTTTATGAAACAAGATTTATACTCTTAAGCATCAAAGTCTTCTCTGCAGAATATTATGATGGAGCACACTGTTCATCAGGCTGTGAATTAAAAAAAATAAATAAATAAAAAGAAGGGTGCCATAAGGGTATTATGGAAAAAGACCCCAGCCAAGTGCTTGTACACAGACAGATACCAAACCTTAACAACTCTTACCTTCAACATGCCATCTCAATGATCTCAACAGGCATTCATTACAAATACCATATGAAATACACTACTTTTTTCTGTAAATTCTTTAATAGCTGTTTCACCAGTTTATATCATCCAGTCAAATTTTGCAAATATTATTGAATTGAGTTTTAGGATTCATGTTAAATGCACCCCAACTGAACGGATGCAGTTTGGCTACATTAAAAAGCCACAATGTGTTTACCTGTACTTTCAAGAAATGTCTGCTATCATTTTAATATTGCTTCAAATTCAAAAAAATCATTCACAAATTTCTTAAATTGATGAATTATTTACAAATGTTGCAAACAAGACAATTCAAAGCTAAAGGGCACCGTGCATGCTGTGGGCCGTTGTTGCCAGATTAGAATGAAAAACATTGCACTGTCATGCTGTGTGTATGAATCTTACCTCTGCTGCTCCACATGTGTCTTTCACTGAACAATGAGGCAAAGAGCGAGAATATGTGCACTTGTAGATGACACAGCAGTGAGGCTGCCAGTCAGTCTGGGCTCAATCACCTGAACACAGTGGGAAAGGGCAACAGTGGAGTGGAGCTGAATGAAGGGAAGAAACAATCACGCTAGCCCTGCGCTCACACTCGGCATCATGACCAAACTGTGTGAGCGACTTCCCTCTGCACCACAGGCAGAGTTAGTTCTGATAGCTCTGGGCACAAGACACACTCTCTCTCTCTCTCTCTCTCTCTCTCTCTCTCTCTCTCTCTCTCTCTCTCTCTCTCTCTCTCTCTCTCTCTCTCTCTCTCTCTCTCTCTCTCTCTCTCTCTCTCTCTCTCTCTCTCTGTGTCTGTCTGTAACATGAAAGCACAGTGTAGTGTCTTCAGTAACCAGTAGCTGTGTTAGCTTTTCCTAACCTCTCACACAGAGAAAGTATAAATGATAATGCAATGCAAATGAGGACTGCGCAACACAAAGGGAAAAAAAATAAAGGAAGAGAGTGAAGAGGCAATAAAATCTGAGAACAAATGGGAAGCAATAAGTCAAGATGAAATCCAGAGTGTGTGTGTCAAGCTTTTAAAGCAGACTGAACCTTGGATGAAAGGAGGCGGGGAGTATAGAGGCAGCATCCTCCATTAGAAAGCAAGGGACAGCGGTCAATAAAGGACACTTGGAACTCCACCTCCTTCCCATGCTGAGAAGAAACTTGTGTGTGATTATGAGTGTGTCTAAATCCACCAGCAGCTGAACTAGTGTGCCAGCTTGCAACTGTACCTCTCTGCCACAGCACAGCAGCACTGCAGAGGACCTTGCTGGAGCAGTCACAGATTTCGGGGTGGGGTAAACATTCGGTTCAGACGTGCACCTCACTGTTAGCTCGTGGGCACTCTGCTGCAACAGTCTGGAGATGGGTAGAAGATGAAGAGGGGGAGGAGGGGGCATCAGAATCAGACTTTTTAAATCCTGAGAGTTTCTGAGTAGGGGGGGATTTGGCGTACACGTGGGGGGTGAGTGGACAGAAGTAGGGGGCTGGAGTGGACACGTCAGTCCTCTGCTCCCTCTGCTCACTCCTCCGTCAACAATCTCCTCTGTCCTCGTCATCTCCTCTGCGTCTTTTGGTGGTCTGCACCCCTGTGGGCCAAGAGCACCGGCATGGATCGAGGCTGAACGGATGCTGCTGCCTGACAGGGAGTCTGTGAGACGGCTGTTCGTTCCTCCCTGCCCTGGTCCCCTTCATGCCGTGCTGTGGGCTGGGCCATCGCCGGAGAGCACAGCTTCCATATGTGAGTTTGAAGCAGCAGATTGCACAAGGATTGGAGGAGTGAGTGTGCATGAGATAGATTAAGAGAAGCTGATGAAACAGACTAATGTGGTTCATGCGTTTTTATTATTGTTTCACAATGGGTAACTGTATGAATAATCTATATGTATTGCCGTTTCAATACATGCACAACTTTACTGAAATTGTTGGTTTCTGGGTAGATTTGAAGCATTAGACAGAATGGATCAGTGGATGCCTGCCAGCTTTCCCCCTCGATGTTGATCACTGCCACATCTCTATCCTAAACCAGTCCTGAATGCTGCAGGATTTAGCTGAAATATTTCAGATGCACTGGCTTGACAGTTTTCTGCAGAACTCTCTTCATGCCACCAGACACAATAAATATTTTATTTCATATTTATTCTGGAGCACAGCTGAGGTTGTAATGCTATTGAATACAAAGGGTTCACACTGCAGGCACATGCTCGGTTGACAGTTCCACTTTATTGGGCTTTGCTGGTTAATTTCATGTGTCATTTGTGTTTTAGTGTCTGGAATTCAAAAGCTAATAAGATATTTAAAGACATTTAATGATGCATGCATTTTTCTGTACCGTCCTTTGCATTCTGTCATTCAGATGTGGTTGTTTTCTGTAGACTCCTGTGTATAGCAAAAGAAAGAGGAATATGTTCTGCTTTCTAGAGTCTATTAAACTATTCACCAATAGAGCAAGGCAAAAAATACACACAACACTCCAGTACTGCAGATAAAGATGTTCCTCCCTAATTGAGTTTTAGAGTTTTACCACTAGATGGCTATGTAACACTTTTACTCTCTCACTCACTCACACACACACACGCACACACACACACACACACACACACACACTCATAAATGCATAAATACACCATTTCCATGCAGAGTGAAAATGCTTCACACCCTAAAGGCTCAGAAATAAAGAGGTGTGTTTTTATTTATTTATTGTCAGAAATTTGTTAAAATATTATGCCCAAATGTTAGACAGAAGCTCATTGGAAAAAATGTTCTAAGCTCAGTGAGCCACAGCAGCCTTAGATTGACTAAAACAGTGGTGGTATGTCAATACAGAAAGGTCTGTGCATTTTAATAGTGTGAAGATGTACTTCTCTAATGTGACATAATTACATGGTATTATGGCTCAAATGTCAGTTGTCGCCACCATTGACACAAAGCTTGCATGCAGTGCAGCTACTGCAGAGCTCAAACAATTAGTTGATTTACAGATTAATCAGCAACTGATAATTGATTAATCAAAAAATAAAAGAAATATTCAGTACCAATATACCAATAAATAAGACAAAAAAACATCAAATCCACAGAATTTGGTGGTGGAGGCTGGGGGTGTGACCTTGACCAACTGCCACTTTGCGCATTTGAACGTCATAATGTCTCTCTCTCTCATGGGTGGGCCAAATTCTCTGGGCGGGGAGGTAACCTTGCTCCTTATGAGGTCATAAGGAGCAAGGTTACCTCCCCGTTTGAGCTTTCTGCCTTTTCTCAAAGGCAGAGCAGGATACCCAGGGATCGGTTTACACCTATCGCCATTTCTAGCCACTGGGGGATCATAGGCAGGCTGGGGGAACTCATATTAATGTTAAAAAAAACCTCATAAAGTGAATTTTTCATGCCATGGAACCTTTAACTAACTTACACGACCAACAAAAAGTTAATCTTATCAAAAATATGAGTACTGCTCTAAGTGTGCCTTAACAGGCTGCTGGAAAATCAGGGCACCAAGTTGTCAAAAGTGAGGTAGGGAGAGGTAGAAAAGAATATATTATTACATATTATTACTGTCCACCATGACAAGTTGTCTGTTTAATTTCAGACAGTGAGCTGGATTAGCTGTTAATTTATTTGATCAGCTGGATCAATAGACTGAGATTAAAAATGATGTCTAATGGTTTGTTAGGTTTAAATGATGCTTTTGACAGATCATCTTGACTTTGCTGCCTCACAGAACGGTCTAATAATGTGTGAATGAAATTCTTTCCTTCAGAATGAGATTTTCATCCTTTGACTCTTCAGTGAATGAGTGCTTAAGGTTCTTGTTTCACAAAGTTAATATTAAATGTTTGGATGATTCAATTGTATGCTATACAAAAATGTCGCTTACAAGAACACAACATTGTTTACAAGAGCACAGATTCTACATAGATTGAGCCTTTTAATTTTGCTCTCAAAGTGCACCAGTTTGACGTTAAACTTTAAAATGTATGGGGGGAAAAAGCACACCCCCGGACACACCTAGATGGTCAGGGGTCCGCTGTATCCTTCTCCCCTTTTTTACCCATGACCTGTTTTCATGCCTGGGGTTTGCAGGCTACAGTAGGCTGAATCAACATTTACTGTACAACTGGGTAAGCTTTAAATTTCACTGATGAGTGGTTCAGTGTAGGACCAGCTGTTGAAACTCCACATTAGACAGCCCCATGTGTAAGGTGTTTGCATGAAAACAAACCAATCAGTGTGGTGGAGTATCACTGGCAACACATGCTTGTGTTTAATTACTGAGTTACAGAGTTTTAGCTCACAGAGTCCAGTCCAGTAACTACAGCCTGTACTGACCTTGAGAGGACCCCAGCTGACGTGACACACCATTCTTTCTATGACACTCCTCTCACATGTTTCTAATATGGAGCACCAAACCACTGTTTTACGTCTGAAATGGGGTGGAACGTAATTCCGCTATGGATGGAATGTGGAGACCCAGCCGGATGGGACTCCGTCTAACGGACTGAGTGGCCAGTCCCAGACACTCCTCACGGAAACTCCAGCTAATTGAAGACAGCCGGCCCTACTCCATTCCCCCATTTGCTTGCTAGGCTTTCCTGCTTGTCATGATGAAGCAGTGGTGTACAGTGCTTATATGTGAACTTAGCAGAGGCAATGAAATGCATGAAAGTTAATCATGAATAAAAGACTTAGAAGTATGTGGCACACCATGCAGTACAGTATACTTACTATTTTGCAGATGGCTTATAAATCTGTGGTTTTTTAATGTATTAATTTGTCCTTGACATTTAAAACATTTATCCCTGCAAATTTCCTAAACATCTTAGTATATTTGTGGCTGCAGTAAAAACAAGACTAAGAAGTCTACAACCATGTTAACTGCTGTACATACTGAATACGGCATACAAGGCAACTTTATTTATAAAGCAGATTTCAACCACAGAGGCAATTCAAAGTGATTTACATAGGCAAAGAAAAACATGAGTCAATCAAAACAATAAGCAATACAACCAGAATAAAATCAATTAAGATAAATGAATATTGTGCAGGTAATAAACATAAACAAGTATTGGACAAATTAAAAAATATATATTTGTGCCAATCCACTAATTAGATGCGATATTTCATGTGATGAGTGGAAACCTGACCTGCTGGGAGTGCTAAAACTACCACATAAAAAACGAAATGGCAGATACTGGAGAATTACACAGAAGACTGTAATTATTCCTAGAAATACTGAGCTTGTGTGTGCTAGTGGTGAGCTAATCTCCCATGGTGAAAGTGTGACCTGGAATTCACAGTTTTCCAGGCTTTGGGATTCACGCCCAGGGAGCAGTGTCGGGCCAGTGCAGAGTAGACAACAGCAGGGTTTCCTTGGCAAAAGTTGTGCGTTCTTTCACTTTTCGAGAGAATATGGAAATGTCTGAAAACTGACCAGCTAATTGGCCACAGAGGCTTTTAGGAATGTCTCGGATTTAGGTGGATTTTTACTGATTTCACATAATATGTTACCTCACCGTGGGACTGGAAAGTGTGATATATATCTGTGAGGGCCTATGTAGAGTATAGCTTCACTGATGCCTGGAAACACTGATGTCAGTGACACCGCATGCTCATTGTGTGTGCTCTGACACTGGTTTTGTTACGTCTGTCTGGGTTGTGACAGTCTGAGTTTTAAACCTCTCACTTATGTGGAAACGGTGAAGTCATAGGAGGAAAGATGAAGCTCATTCCCTACAAAATATACAGTACTTTGCTACTATGTTACAATGAAAGACCATATTACTACGGTTAGGCTTTTCACTTCTTTGTCTGCTTGAAAAAAATCCCTTATCTTGGTAGTCGAATGGTTGAAATGCATATGACATAACCAAAACATACCAAGTTTGACCTTGCGCTGCATGTCATACCTCTCTTCTCCCTTGTTTTCTGTCTGCCCATACCATCAGCTGTAAAATATAGGTGAAAAAGAAAAATAATGAATAGAAAGTGATTATTGGATTCTTCAATCAATCAAAATTAGTTTCTATAGCACATTTCAATGTAACACAATGTGCATTGTACAAAAGCGACATAAAATAATACTACTTCATTTATACAGAGTAAAATATATACAAAACATGTATCGAACACACTCAGTTATTCATAGACTTTTGTAAAAAGCAAGGTTTTTAGCCTTTTTATTTTTTTTTTAAAGTGTTCAGTGTGGAAGCCTCTCTGTTCCACTGGCAGGGTCACCATATCATTGGGGCATAGACACAGAAAGCAGCCTCCCCTGCTCTCGAGTTACAGCGAGGGATGGTTAAGAGACTGCTGCCTGTGGATCTGAGGGTTCTTGCTGGTTCATATCTAACGAGCATGTCTCTAATATACTATGGTGCAAGGCCATTGAGAGCTTTATATACTAGGAGCAGAATCTGAAAATCAATTCTAGCCTTGACTGGGAGCCACTGTAAAAGTCTAAGGACAGATCGTGGCTTAGTCTCTCAGCTGTACCGGCTTTTTTGCCTATCATTTGTAAGTGTGTGTGTGTACATGTGTTTTGAGTTTTTTTAAAGGTCCCATGACAAGGTGCTCTTTGGATGCTTTTATATAGGCCTTAGTGGTCCCCTAATACCATATATGATGTCTCTTGCCCAAAATTCTGCCTTGGTGCAGAATTACAGCCGCTAGAGCAAGTCCCACAATGAGCTTTCCTTAGTATGTGCCATTTCTGTGTCTGTAGCTAATGAGGGGGAGGGGGGGGCAAGGTGGAGGCTGGGGGTGTGGCCTTGACTAACTACAACTTTGCTTATTTGAAAGCCATGATATCTCCCTCTCTTATGGCTGGGCCAAATTCCCTCGGCAGGCAACGCAGAGAAAGGGGAGGTAAGGGCTCGGTTTACACCTATCGCCATTTCTAGCCACTGGGGGACCATAGGCAGGCTGGGGGAACGCATATTAATGTTAAAAAAACTCAAAGGGAAATTTTGTCATGGGACCTTTTAAATGTATGAAAAGTCATTTTTATTCTTTATTCTATTTAAAAACAAAAACAAATTTTAACAAAACCAAAAAGTAGGGGAATTAAAAACTTAAATATTTAAAATATACAATACATGACAAAAAATGATGGGCTGATGAGAATATCATTAGTTTTGTAGGTATTTGGTCAGAGTCCAAAATACACCTTTTGACCTGAAGGCAAAATGTGCAACTACTGTATTGCCAATGTCTGTCAGTAAATATTGTGAATAATCTTTACTAGTGTGTTGTTTCACAACCTGCTGCATGAAATCCATACATATGAAGTAATTTGCTTTCTGGGGTGAATGTTAATTTTAGCCGCCTCTCTCTCTTCCAACACGTCATATTGGCTGCTTGACTGCTATCAGTGGAAAGCAGCTGCTTTAAGGCCTGGAGTGCCGTCATCCATTTCTGTGAGGCTTGCAGTTTCTGGAACAATCTCTTCAGTAATTGCATTTATTAGGGTTATGTTTCACTATGACACATGGCTTGAGATTCTCTTCTGTTGGGGGAGGTGTTTTTATTTGTTCTATATGAGACACAAGGATTAGTTTAGGGGTTACTTTAGATCAATTTCACACCATAACTCCACATAAAATACTTAAACTTATCATCTTCCCCATCTTTATTTTCCACTGTGTCTTCAGTAACAACCTACAGAAAGTAAAGAATCTGCATCAAAATGGACAATCATGCTATCATTAGAGAGATGAAGGAGCTGTGGGCTCAGCTTACGCCCATTAAACTGGCACCTCAGACAGCAAGGGTGGCCAGGCCAAACCGAGCATCACTTAAAACAGGAGCAGATGTTCTTTGAGGCCAATTAGCAGTGGAGAGATGCAGACAACCTTGTGCACCAGAGGAGGGCTGACGGATACTAGAGACAATTAATTACAGCAACAGACGTTAAAAATGGATCAGGAGCTGTGTGAAGTCTTGCTTTAGAACCCTGTACTCCTAGGGCCGTATTACGGAAACCTCTTGACTTAACTGTTTGGTAACCATGGTAATTGGGGTTAGGACCTAATTAAGCAAAAAGCCATTGCATACAGTATGAACAGTTCCTAATTCAATGTGCCTAACCTAACCTATTTTGGAGAATGTGTAAGCATCCTAATGTGCCAAAATCTTGAATAAACTTTGCTAACTTTAGGATAACTGTTGAGCTGTCCTACATTTTTTTTCTACTAAGTTTGTGGCTCTCATGACAGACTGCTCGAGGGCACTCACAACGGCCAGCTACGTGACACATGCCATTATATTGACAACTGGCAGATTAAATCATAGCTGCACGACCGGTACACAGCGGTTGTTCTGGTTGGCGATGCACAGTCTTTACCACTGCTGATTTGTATCTTTTCTGTGATTCAGTTCCACTTAAGTGCATCCACTGGAATCGGCTAAGATAGCCTTAAAACTCTTCACTGATCTTTTACAAGTAATCCCGGATCGACTTGGCCAAACAGACGGCCACAAATGTAGAGCTCAGAGAGAGGAGCTGATGGAATCAGAGAGGAAAGATAAGACAAAAGTGAGTAAGGGTTTAAGTATGAGAGTAAGAGGCGAGAAGGTCAGGACAACATTTAGAGAATAGATTTGATTCTGGGTCAGGGAGCCATGCTACCACTGAAAGAATAGCGATGAAAGAACAAGAGAGGGAATTCCATTTTCGCAGAGCATCTTTCATCTGTCACAGCACTCGTCTCTTAGTAAAGAGGTGTCATGACAACAGGTACCAGCTGGGCGAGGAGACGTACCCCTGAGAGGGAGGGAGGGAGGGAAGAGTGTAGAGGAAGGAAAGAAAGATTAAGTAGGTGGAGAGGAAGGAGAATATATGAAACAGAGAAGAAGGGAAGAATAATGAGTGAACGAGGCACCTACAATAGATGAAGACAAGGTCAGTTACCAAAAGTTTCCCTCTGCTTCTCTTTGTTTGTTGTGTTTCTGGGAGGTTTCAGCGACCTGCGAGTCAGGGGAGTGCCCCGTACTCTCGTCCAGAGAATCAGTATGTTCATCCTAATGCTTCTATAAGCTCACCCTCGGGATCCGGCCACAAAGGTCTGCTCTGCGATTGGGCACACGCTGCGGCTCAGCAGGGCGTGGTTAAACCTGCTGGGATGTTTCATATTCATACTCAGCGTGGATACATAATCAGTCTACCAGGTCACTGTGTGCTGTCAGGAGGAAGGGACTTTTAACTTTGCTGGATGATTCGTATGTGATCTTGACTTTTTTGCCATGAGAAGAAAACTTTGCATTCGTCCTCTTCTACGTGAAGTGTGGTCTGATCCTGCTGACAGATGCTAGGTTCAGTCAGAGCTGGCATTTTGGGTTCACAGGTTTACAGGGCAGAAGATGACCTATGGCTGAGCGGTATCACCCTTGATCCATCTTTGACCTGCCCACACAACAGGCTGTGGGGCTGAAATCTGCTGAGGAGGGGGCTCCTCTCTCCACGTTACCGGCCTGTTCTCGTTGCCATGATCAAACAAAACAAGAATAAAAATGTCTCATGGGTAAGTGAGGTGTGTTGGTGGAGTTTTCTCCTTTACTCTTGAACTACTTTGTCCTTCTGTGTGTCTGGCCTTTTCTGTCTATGCTGTGGTCCTTTCAAAACACAAAGAGATGCAACATTTCTGCATCACTATTGATAAGATTTTCTGGTTTAACAGATTATGTAGAGACTATTAGAGTATATTCCCATTGTTTTTTTTAATGCTCCTGTGCCCAGTGGCTATTCCAAAGATAGGCTTAGAGATTTAGGTATTATGTAACTACAAGCTACTACATGCCCACTTTATGAAATCTGGTTATCAGTCTGCCAACTCTGTCTGTGTTAAAAGGACATGATGTTGATGAGTTGAAATTGACACACATGAGGCTGAATTGCCAAGAAAATGCATAGTTGTTTGTTTATATTCATAATAACCTTACTAGGTAAACTACTACTTTTCATCATGTTGTCCCAGGTGTTTCTTTTTTTTACGTGCAAGAGTTTGATATCTGATTCTTTGCCAGTGTAGACTGATCAAGGGAGATTAGAGGAAGAGTGGCTTTGCAAGGATGAAATCAGCTACTTGGGGAAAAAGGGGTGGGGCAGAGAGGAGAGGACGTGATGGAGTTACTCCAGAATCTACCTTCTTTCAGTCTATGGACCTTAACAACCCTCTCTCTTTCTTGATTCTGCAGTCGTACGACCTCCAGCCACTCAGCTCAGCCTCTTTATGTAATCTCTCCTGGTGGAGTTACTTTATGTCAGGTGCAAGTGACACAGTCATGGTGTCATAAACCCTGAGGCTCTCCCAAAACATTCATTCATGTTTGGCAATGCGATAAATTTGTATTTTTTGTCCAGTATGTTGTATGTGTGCAAGATTGCATAAAAAAAGATGTACATATGTGTTTTCCTCCGGAGGGAAACACTGCTCCACTTTTGCTCAACCCACCCATATGCTGCATATGTCACACTGCTGCTCTCTGCAGCCCAGCTCTCTGTCCTCACAATGAACCTGATCATTCCTGCACACACAGAGCTGCAAAGTTGAGTACTTTAGTGTCTAGTGAAATAATGTCACAACTCGTGCTGGCTCTCAGTCTTAATTAATCATTGATTAAGCTTACTAGTGGATATCAGCTGAGCAAGTCTTAAAACAGTTTTTTTTCCTTTTATAGCATCGATTTTCATTTCATCTTTTTTTGTAAATGCTGTTTTATTTAGTTTTCTTAAATAATTACAACGGAACAAGGTAAATCTACTAATGGGGGGGGGATAATAAAGAAACTTAAGCTAAGAAAAGATTTTAATTTTCAGTTCTCAAATATTTCATTAATTATGTGAAAGCAGACACACATTACGTACCATTTGTGTTGATATAGGGGTACATACTTTTAAATTAAACTACTAAAAAAATCTTCAGACCAACTGTGTAGATAATTAGAAAAAAATTGATTTGATGCTGTAATATCCACATGATCGAAGGATCTAAACAGGGAAGTTAATTATAATTACTCCAGGTTTGAACTGCCTATAACATCTAAAATCAACATTTCATTTACATGCGTGTAAGACTGTTCAAACTGATGATGAATGGTATAGAAATATTTCTTTAAATTAGGAACTAACTACTTCTTTCCCTTTCACACCGGGGAAGGGGGGATGGGACTGACTACATGCTGGTAGTCAGTTAGCCATAGTTGTTGTAGTCTTTGTGGTTTTTGTAGTCATTGTCATTGAGTTCAAGGTACACTTTTACTGGGAAAGTTGACATGTGGCTATACAAGAGTTTATCAGTTGGCCTTTGTCGTCGTCGTAGTGTGTCAGGGCCCTTGATAAACAACATACTGATGATAATTTTGCAAATAGAGCTTTGCAAAGAAAAACTCCCAGACACTGTCTAACTTGCAAACATACAGTATATGATGTTTAATAGTGGTCTAGTACCAAAACGTTGCAGACTATTAAACTGTATATATTTTAGCAAGTTAGACAGTGTGTGGGGGTTTTTCTTTGCCATTTTTGACCTGCTTGTCCCCTTCTGACGCAGCTTTCTCACGGGGTAGATGTCTGACGTTGTAGATGTGCAAAGCATTTTTCTGTGCTAATAGAGCTTTACCAGCTGTGGGTTGAGCTATCAAAGAAAGTGTGTCCAAAATGGAAAGAGATGTATTCCCCTTGGAGCATGAATGTGAGTTGCAAATCTGCTCAATGGATTTCTTTTCTTTCTTGTGTTCCAGTAGAAATTTTGGCCTGATGGTGGTGCTAGTGGCAAGGTCAGGGGGTCATCAGAAACATTTTGACTCTGGAAGCCATAAAGTAATGGTCAAAGAAATGTTTTCATTGGTTAGGCCTACTGCATTATTCTCACGTCGGTCTCTGTAGACCTCCATTCTTGTATTACAGCCTACAGCTGTGTTGACTGCACAAAACGTCTTGATGATTGGCTCGTTGATCTGTAGTACCCTGACTCAGCCACTTAAAAAAAGAAAAAGGATGCAAGTAAAAACAGCACACATTCTCTACAATGAAACAAGCTTGCAAATGCACATGCATAATTCACTGCTTTCTGAGACTTCAACAGCAGCCTTCTTGTGTGCTTGATATGGATTTGTCCACAGCTCCCACTACTGTGTTGCTACAGTGAGCTATGATAACTCCCTCATAGGCAGATTGGCTTTGACACGATATTGAGACCTTTTTAACCCCTGGGAATGTTACCAAAATCATTGAGAGTTGTAATTGACATTAAATATTCATGCAAAATGTCATGGCAAGGTGGACAGTTGATGTTGAGATGCCCTGGACCAAAGTGCTGGATGGACTTGGACTGATCAACAATTGCTATCCTCAGATACTGCTACTAGTAGAGCAAACATCTCACCATGTTTGAGATATTTTTTTTGTAAATTTTCCCTTTTAGTGGCAGCAATCTTACAAAACCTGTGTTTACATTAGTTCACTTTGCTACTGGTGTCTTTGCAGAAAATGCAGATTTGTGCGATGCAGTTGCAGCACCTCTGCAGTGCACTGATCCCAGATATCGACTTGTTTATCCAATAAGCCTAATGATTTTGAGGGCCACATTCATAATCTGAGTGTTGGCAGTGCCAGGCGGATTAGGACTCCAGATGGTGCTGTTACTGCCTGACTGTCTGACCACAGATGAACAGCTGCAAGAGGTCACATGTTTTACTACAGCGGTCAGCTCTGCCACTGCAGCCCCACAGCTCACTAGCACATGAACTCTTCAGTAACACTATAGCTGACTATCACAAGTATGTGTCAACAGTGATGCGTGTGTGTTTCTGTCTGCTTCCTATAGAGTCATGTAGTTAAGTTGACCATGCAACAGATGTCACACTATCAAATTAAAGCTTAATGCCCGGCCAGCTGAAGAAATACACTTCAGGGCTAACCATGAAACCGCAAAGCTTGTGTGTGTCTTTGTGTGTGTACATGTCTGTGTTTCTGCTTGTGCACGTGTGTGTGTGTGTGTGTGCGTGCGTGCGTGCGTGTGTGTGATCTGTCTGAGAGACTCTTTACTCCACATGGTACATGACACTTGATGTTGGAATAGCTCTTGAGGATGACCACATCTCATTTCCTCTCCTCTATCATCTCAGCAGTGACACTGGTTTAAGAGCAACTTGCCAGGTAGTGCAGCAGTCAGTGTTATCCCTTTTTGACTGAGACAGACAGGTTGTATTTGTTTAGAATTTTTTTTTTTTTTTTTTATGCCAGGCGTCAGCTGCTTGTACCTCTGGGTCATGGTACTCTGAACAAAAACCAGGGGATTTGCATAATTCATTACAGTCGCTGTGGAACAAAGCGGCGACACAGGTGTCCCGGGCATTGTGGGAGAACGAGCATGCCTAAGAAGCCAAAGGTAAAAAAACAACAAAATAACCTGTCCTTGTTTCTTTGTAAATCAGCAGCTTACTTCTCCATCCAGAGCTTGTATTATTAGTTGTAGCGCTGGCTTGTTTTCTGAAAGCTTTTGCATTGTCCTTATAGCTTACAGAGGGCTTTTTCTCTGTTTGTGGATTCTTTGCTGTGTGCAGTTTTGTTTGCGACGACATCCAGAGTGTCACTGTCTATATCCTGTGTCTGTGAGGTCTGTTTACATAGGCCTATACTGTCGGAGATGCACCTCATATAAGTAGAGCTTAGTTTTATTCATAGATTCATGCGGGACGGCGTCTACTTTTTTTTTAGTCCTGTAGAAAGGCATTGATGCTTGTAGGTGAAAGTCAATCTGCAGGGTCATCTTTCTTTTTCCACGTTTAGATACCACTAACAGGTGTCGTGAATGAGTCCGTTCATGCAGCCAAATCCTATCTTTGAAAACTGATTTAAATGGTTGGGAGCAGCATGATTTAATCTTTGTCTTTTCTCACAATGTAGGGCAGTCTTTATGAACCGTTTGCCATTTTTTTGAATATATTAAATCATGCATTGTTTACTTCTATTTTTACTAACTAGCAGTCATCTTTATTACTGTCTTTGTTGATGCATTATCACGTTTACTTGTGCGTTACCACCAGCAACTGTTGCCTGAGAAATAGTGAAAAACGGGCAGCAGGAATATGTATTGTCTCATAAAAACATTGCTCAATAGCGCTAATAGTGGTCAAAAACTCCACAGGGGACCTTTTTAAGAGCTCAGATTATCCAGTAATTCACAAGAGAAAAAGTAGAGATTAGAGGAATGTCTGCAAAAATAAACACCCAGGTTTGCAACCGTTGCTGTTGAGTACACTCCTTTTCATATGACCTCAGCAATATAAACTCTGTCAAGGTATAAAGAAGATGTTTTAACAGTTTCTGACCATGTTTCATGTCATTTCTTCTACTCTAAATCCTGGATTGGTTGAAAGGCAGAAGCAGATTTAAATCTCCTTACTGAAAGAAGCAATCATCACAAAGTGAGTCGGGGGATCAAGTGGACACAAGCAATTATTTATTGTGTGCAGTGTGGATGGTTCCCTCCCTCCTGTAGAGATGTACAGTACACAGAGGAACATGTGAGAACAGAGCTGATGATCGTCTCTCGCTCAACTGCTCAAATTGTTGGACTGTGTTCAAATTTGAAGCCCATCAGCGATGTCAGAGTAGCAGACAAAAGTGGCTTTTTTTAGTCTGAAAGTTAATTACTTATTTACTGGGACTCTAGTGCATAGTCAACAGCTCATCTTCCTTGAACACCCAGGTGATTTCAATTATTCTGGCTGATTAGACCTCTGCTCAGATTGTAGGTGGGCCAGAGCTTAGATGGTTATTAGGTGACAAATCTTTTCTACCAACAAGAATGGTAAAGCTGTCATTTGTCCTACCCTATAGGGGCAACTGAGCTAATAAGCGACTCAGGAAGATGTCAATCAATCAGTCTATACACACCCACATATTCCTGGGAAGATGTCTAATCAACCAGATTAACAAAACACCCGTGTGGGTGTTCAGGGCCTTTCATTTCCTATTACTAGAAAAAGAAATTGAGCTGTCAACATTGAATAAAGACCTTCTGTACTGTAAACTGCGGTGTTAGTGTCAAAAGAAGCAAGAAACAAAACAATATTTTTTAATTGTCAACATATTCCATGAAAAGACCAGAACCAGCAATGACCTAATCCTACTAACAAGTATGGTCTCTGTATCCAAAACATAGCTTACTCCTCCTTGCCATAGACCTGAGCGTTAGGCAGGCTAGCTGTTTTCAGTCTTAATGCTTAGCTGCACTAACCAGCTGCTGGCTATAGCTGCATATTTAATTAACAGACGTAAGAGTGGTATCGATTGTCACATCTAACTCTTAAGATAAAAGCAAACAAGCCAAAATGTCAAACTATTTCATTAATGTTCTGTCAATGAAGTGTCCCCTTAAGTGGCAAAACCATGTAATTGTGTTTGTGAACAAATATGTGTGCATGTTTAACTCAAACCCTTATTACTAAATTATCAGATATTAGGCCATCCATTTATTAATTAAAAATGCCCCCAACTCTGTGCCAGTGTAGAATGAGGTGTTCCTGTTGATCTACTCTTTTGTCCATCATTTTGTGTGTCACCAGAGGACAGGGGGAGTTACTGTATTGGTGTAAAAGTGTTTGCGTACAGTGTGCGAGTGCATCGCCCTCTGCCAGTGTTGGCCTGACCAGTGCGTGACTGTATTGGTCACAATGGTCACAATTTGCCGGCTGAAGAGTTTTTCCTATGACTCCATGTGGGACAGCCGATGTGTTGATGTGTTCAGCGAGCGTGAAGTGACTCAAAGCCACACACTTGCACTGCAGCCGCCTAACGTTGTACACTGTTATACATGTCAGCACTTCAGAAGTCATCAAGTCTTTGCTTCCACTCCCTGTCCAGCAACTCTGAGCTCATGATCTTCATTCCTTTGGGCATGCTTGACAAGTTATATTTGTCTCCACTGACTAAACACATCTTGGGAAGGGTAAGCTTTACTCAACATTTAACTTCAATGTTTGTCCTCAACTGGAAATGTACTGTTGTAATACCATTTAAATAGGGTGAGGCTTTAGACTTCTCTGCCAAATAGAAAGGTACAGCAGTGATGTATGATGTGTGTGCAGGTTAGGTGCTATTCTTAGGTTTAGCACACATGCTAGCAAGATGCCCTTTGGTGGAGTGGAGGAAACGGCATTCAAACTCTTGAGTTGCTCAGAGAGGCAGCTGGACACAGAACAGCTTAGGCTTATATCTCCGTTTCTCATCATTTATCTTGTTTTTTACTCCCTCTTTCTCTCAGTCTCTCTCTTTCATTTTCCCCTCCCTTTTCTTTGTCTGTAACTGTCTGTCCCATGGCTCAAGTGGCCTGGCATGTGTTGAAGCTAGGTAACCTCAGTCAGATGCTGGCTGCCGGCCCTGGGCATTTCATTAGATGTTAATCACAGTCCCAGCAGGCCCTGCGTGGATTCTCCAGTCTGATGTGTCTATTATGAATCCGGATCAGTGGAATTCTGCTCTAAATTTAAGCTTTATCAGAAGAGTTGGGTATTTGAAATGTTTTAGCACTGGTACCAAAACAGAACTTTTTATAATACCTTACCTTTTTTCCTATGTAACAAAAAAGCCAAACTTCTCAAATACATTGGTGTTAAAAGGATAAGTATTACATTTTGGGAAATGTGCTTATATGCTTTTTGCCAAGCATTAGATTAGAAGATCAATACTGCTATATGTGGTACATCTGTAGCTTATCTTTGCATAAAGACTGAAAACCGGGAGACAGCTAGCCTGACACTGTCTAAATGTAACATCTTTTGTGTTTAATTTGTACAGAATCCAAAGTTATTTAGAACAATATTTACCAAACAGATTATTCGTGGTATCAATTTCGGCATTTAACTGACATGTAGTATGATTAAAAGTATAAGAGCCCTGATCTTAAAGAGTCCTTTACAGGATCAACTGGAAGCAGTGCTGCATGTGCAAGGTAGAAGATTGTACTGCCTTTTCTATGTTTTGGACAACAAAGAAATAGGCCTATTGCCATTCGGGAACTTCTGGAGGGTTTTTGTTTCTTCCAGGGGAAATTGATTTATCCACCATCACTTGAAGTCCTGTTGTCCGGTTTCATTAATGTAATAGCATTCTTGGCAAGGCAAAACACCTTTTGAGAGATCTTCAATGATCTAATTGTGGTGTATCTCTTTAGTTTACTTACATCCATAACATTATTTGTATGAATCATGGCCTGTTATAATAGCACATTTGACAGGCAAACAAAACACTGTTGATGTTGCTGGATATTGTTAATGTTGCTGGCAAGATGCTCCGGGTCAGAATCAATCACTTATCTTCAATTATCTGTCATTGTTTTGTCTGTGTTATGATTTTCTATTGATGTTACACAGATTAACTCGTGATCCAGAGTGCTTGAACACTGGCAAGTGTGTTTGGCAAAGTGGAGTGGTTTTGTTTTGGACCGTTTACTTTAATGGTGAGTGTGGCCACTGCGGAGTCACACAGCATGAAAGTGTCGGAACTCCTGATATGGAGATAGAACGGCCTGGTGGCATGAAAGACATAAAGTACACAGGTGTGATCACCGCTATACTGCAGAATGAATCTCCACTAGCTCCAGGGTGATTGATCTGACTAATTAATAAAGAAAAAAGAAGATTGTTTGTGGTTGATACGATTGGGCATCAAGAACTGGTGCCAACTTGTAATCTTTTCAGAAATTACGATGTCAATGGCATTGTTTTTTTTAGTTTTTTTTTATTGGAATCGTTTGTAGACGCTGCCGTGAATTCCAGACACTTGTTGTGTTTCAGCCATGGAGCACAGTAAGCAGCGCTCCAAAGTTTGGTTTTAATTTAAGTTGAAAATGCCCGGTAAAACTGTAAATCACCATCTTATCTGTGAAATAGCATGTGACCCGTTTCAACTTGATAACTGCTCACCACCAATAGAAATTCATGTATGATCATTACTTTAGGATTAGATTTCAGGACTTAAGCTTCTTACCCACAGTAAATTCCTGTCGCCCATTGTTGCCGTGTATCTAATAGTTATGTGTTCTTAGATTTAAAAACCTTTATTCTACAGTGTACACCTTTTTGCCAATTTAGATACACCTACAGTAGCTAACATGAATGCAACAGTCCTGCAATAAATCCTGCCTGAAGGATCCAGTGTTGTCAGAAAAAGGTGATTTATTGAAGGGCTGTTGTATTAGGGAAAATGCAAGAGCAGCAGAGTCGGAATTTAGTCTACCATCAGTCTCTTCATACTACACAAGGTGACATTTAGGAGTGAAAGGAAACCACTGTTAGCAATGTCTGATTTTTTTTATTTTTTATTCTAGGTTAAACACATTGGGATGTTGTATTGATTCCCCCCTCTCTGTCCAATTACTGTACGCTGGTCTTTATAAGCTATCCTCATTGCCCTTTGTATGCTTGTCAGTGTGAATGGCTGCTGACGTCATTGTGTGCATGTATACTAGTCGATAAGCCAAAGGCAATGCCGACACTCTTTTCCCAGCGCTGGCAGATCTGGAAGACATTGATCTGTCAAATCCCATTCAGAGCCAATTCAGAAAGGACTGATTATGTCTGTTGGCAGTGAAGAATGCTATTGTGTCATATTGTCGTAATAACACAAAAGAAAGCTACCAATTTCGAGCTTTATTTCCTTTTGTTAATTTGACATATTGCATACACATTCAACACTGTAAATTTTAGTATGGTAGGCATCAGCATGCTAATCCTGGCAGGGATAGCTGGAGCTACAAAGGATCAATGGACATGCAGTGTTTTGTACGCATTGTTTTGATTAACAAGTGGCATCTTAAAATCACAATTCAAAGTGTTTCCTGATCACCCTCCCAATCTTTGATTTTTTTTTTAATTGCTCTTATTTTCTAGCAGTTGCAGACTTCACATGCAAAAGTCATTTCTAGTGAGTATTCAGAGGCAACAGATCACACTTCCTCATCAACTGTCATCACCCTCAGTATGCAGAGGCTTTTGCCTTCAGGCCTGGACTTAATTATAGTCTGCTTTTCACCTTCATTTACCTTGACCTCATGTTGCCACTGCAGGGTTTTGGATTAGACTACAGACTGGGCTATGAAGCAAAAATGGCAAAACCGTTCACTGCATCCAGGTTTTTAAATGTGAATATTTGCTCATTTTCTTTTACTCTTCTATAATAATAAATTGAATAGCTGAATGTTGGGGACTAATAGTTGGACTAAACAATATGTGATTGTGGGCATTTTTCATTTTTCTTAACAATAATTAGACCAAAGATTATAAAACAATTAATTGAGCTTATCATTTGCACAAATAATTGATAATAATCATTAGTTGCAGCCTAACAAATTTATCAGAAGTGGAGACTATGGTCAATATGTAAGAAACACTCTTGCCTTGACTCTAAACACACTAATTGACACGTATCTAATTTGTTTAATCTGTACAAAAAAAATATTAGTTAATTAATTAATAATTGGCTAAGTGCAGCTGGACAGATCAAGGCTAGCGGTTTCCCCATTTTCAGTCTTAATGCTAAGCTAAATATTATAGGTGAGATATACACAGACTGGTTTTCAAGCTGATTTTGTTATCTCAGACAACAGAAGATTTTTTTATTGCACTGATGCATCAGGACTTGAAACATTGTTCTGGTGAAATGAGGATAACTATCCTACAGTTTGTCACGTGCAGGGCAGCACTCACCCTGGATGATAATCCTCAGAAAGGGGTTAACCCCGATCAAACACAAAATAATCCAGGATTTAGGATGGGCCGCCCAGAAATTTTTTTTTTCCACACTGACAAATACAAATATGGACTTTACCGGGATGTTGAATAAAGCTCAGAGCTTGTAGTTTTATAGTTGTATGATTTTACAGGTTGGACATAAAATGTATCCATTCGGTTCAACTCTGTGCTGTTCAGTTGGCATGTTTTTCCAGTGACATAAATTCATTCTTCTGTTGGTCCTGTTGTATAACAGGACCATTTTAATTAGTCGGGGTTTCATTTTGTGAACTCATGACAACTCTGTTTTGACTCATTTTGTACCGCTTAAATAGAATATTAAACTTGCTCAGCCAACATGAGCTGTGACATAACGGCTCATACACAGTAAGCTAACAAAACACACATCACAGCTTCAGAGTGTCTGATGTCAAAACACAAAGATGCTCTTTGAAGGGAATGTGCCTCTTTTTTTTACAGTAACTACTACAATTTCTTAGATGCATACCAGCTGCATTACCTTGGAGCTCTCACTAATAGAAATCTGTCACTTCATTACTAAACCAACTTTTATATGGCTTTAATTTAATAGATGTAAGAGTTTGTAGTGTGTTATGTGTTCTTATTCTACAAAGTAACTTCCATTTGTTTTACTTTTTAATGTAAGCTTAATGGTCTACCATCAAATGACCAAACGGAAAGTTTCAATGACTTTGGTCCCCTTGATGATGAAAGCAGATATGGCATTTCGTCGATGTAGTGAAGATAATTACTTCCTGACGTTTTGGTTGCAACAACATGTGCCGAGACATACAGTGAGTTCAAATCCTCCAGCTTTCCTCTCCTCAGAGTGTAACCTCCTTTAAGGGAAAACATGTAAACTCACACTCTCGCACACAAACATAACAAAGCTTCTGCAGCTGCTTTGGGTGCTTTCTAGAATTTTCAGGCAGGCCCTGTTGGCCAGAGATCTTACTTCCTAACTGGCTGTGTGTGTGTGTGTGTGTGTGTGTGTGTGTGTGTGTGTGTGTGTGTGAGAAACAGACAGAGTGTGTGTATATATGTGTGTGTGTGTGTGTGGGAGGGGAGAGGGGCAGAGGGGCTTGCTTTTGGGGCTGGAGGACGGCTGCGGCGCTGTGAAGGAGTGTTCTCCCAGCGTGGGAAAGACGCTGGTCTTTTCTTTGCCTCTCAGGGACTTGGGTAGGCCAAAGAAGGGCTGAGAGGAACTAACTTCTTTCCTCTGGCTACAACTTTCTCTGCTTGGGCTAGAGAAGCAGTCGTTCCCCCCCCCCCCTGGAGCTGCAACAAGGGGATTTGTAGGAGTAAAGTCAAGCTGGTAGGAGTTCCTGTGCTCCAAGAGGAGATGGGCAGCAGCTGAGGAGATTTTCTCCCAGCCGGGCTGAACGGCAGAGAGTCGAGTAGGGCAGAAATGTATTATTCCGGCAGTGAGGAGTCAGATCTGGTAAGTTTAAGTAAACATTCTTTCTACTACTCAATCAGTATCCTTTTTACACTTTTCTGAGCCTAACTCGGCTGTACCTCTCAACTCTTCTTTCTGTCTACCTTTTGAACAAAGAGGAAGGGATCGGACTGCAGGAGAATGGAGGTTATTAGTGCAGGATTTAAAGGGGCGTAATCATACACTTCCTATTTTTCTCCTTCGCCGCTGCTTTGCCTGAAAGTTAGTGAGAGTCATGCTCAAGATGCACACTTAAATCTCTTCCAGTGTGCTGTTTTCAGACGACAAGGCTCATTTAGGCATCTTGTCTGAATTTGCGAGCACCTCTGCATGATCTCTGCTAACTTAAAGTGGGGAGCGGAGACAGTCATTAACAGGAAGAAAGAGGGAAATAAAGTAAACAGCTGGGTAAAAGTTGGAGAGACAGAGACCGGTAGAGAGCATAAAACTTGGCTTTGACCGAGAGGAAAAGCTGAAGTTTGGTCTTAGCCACGAGCCAAAAATGTAAAACTTTGAGCACCATTCATAATTGAGTGGATGTTCTGTTCATGCAAGTTTGTAGTTAGTGTTTCAAACATTTTCTGTTCTGTTGGGGTGTGTGAATAATATGGTGATAAAATATTTTCCTGTGATAGTAATCAGTTACTTGTGATCAGCCACACCCTTGTATTAATGTCTAATCAGCCTCTAAAAGCAAGTCTGAAAACAGTAGTAAACACAGAAAACCCTGTTGTAAACAACCTTAAGAAGTTTATAATAAGTAGTCGAGATACCAGATATGATTTAGTGCTACAGTATGCACGTGTTTCTGTTGTGTTAATGTTTGAGAGTTTGTATGCAGCAGATAGCCTGCTGTCTGTCTTTCTAGTTGTGGGTAAATCAGAAACTACTTGCTGCTCAATCTATAGCTTTTAGTTGTTCATTTAGGTCTGGAAAAACAATTCACAAACACACACACACAAAGAGAGACAGAGAAGCTCATTTTTTGATTTTATAAGGGATCTGTTCAGGAGTTGTATGCATGTGGCATGTCAACTGGGAGTACAGGACAACACTATGTTTAACATGTACAATTAGTAGAATTTCAGCAAGTAAAGGTCTTTTCTATACGGTGCTGTATTGCTCACTGTATTACCATTGTTAGCATTACGGTAAAGGTCATACAGTTGCAATGAATGTTTTGCTCAGACAGAAAATCATTCATTTATAATAAGATAATACGTTACAGATGCATCGTTGCATTTTAAGTGTTGCATACGGTAACTTAACGGTAAAGTGAGATAAACTGGGTATCACTGTCACTGTTTTATGAGCCAAATCAATAAAGTTGTTGTAGCAACCAACGTAATAATAACTTAGATTCATATAACACATTTCCTGAAACCCTGGGACGCTTTACACAAGTAACTTTAAAGGGGGACAAGGGAAATGACAGAAAATAGTAAGCCAACACAAACACAGAGTAAAGGGGAAACCTTTGCTCCTAATAGAAGGGGGATGCACAGCAACACTAGGGATCGAGCGATATGGATTTTTTAGTGCCAATGCCGATACCAATTTTCTTATCATCAACCTTAGCTGATGACCGATATGGGCTGCCGATTTCTTGAGCCAATATTTGGAGCCGATACTATTTTTGTTCCCTCAATTTACATCATGAAAATGAAAAGTATCACTTTAAAAAGGAACATCTATTGAACTTAAACAATATTTAACAAATACTAAAAACAGGTGAGGTAGAACAAGTAAGAGTTAAGTGCTGAAAATATTGAAAAATTCTTTCAAATTCTGAAAATAAATGATACAAACTTATTTAAGCATAAATAAAATAATTACACTATTGCACACAGTAGCAACAATAAAGTGCACACTGTAGTATACTTAATTTTAAAAGTAACCAACTATTTACGACCTAAAAGAAGTCATTGAAATAAAGTGCTTGATTTGTAATTTCAGACTGCTGTGGTTTCATTTATCTACATAAAATAAATTGAGCATGTTTAAGGGCAATATGCCGCCCCATTATGCATTTCTAAACAAAAATGTAAAAGCAGCTGGCAGATTTCTCAAACATAAATCAGCAGACAAAAATAACATGATGTCAGATGCAGTTTAAGCAATAAATTGTTAAAGTTTCTGTTCTAAACTGCATCCACATTAAAAAGTATAAATATTTAACCACGTATAAAACACATCTTTCAAAGTTTTAAAATCTCTTATATATCGCTGTGATGTGTGTGTGTCCCACTGAGTGACACACACACACAAACTTCTGTTTGATTGCTGAAGCTGACTGAAAAAACTCCACTATTGAACAGGATTGATAATGATACACATCAGCAAGTGGCTCTAAACACAATTAAGGCATACACGATGCACTTATGTTTGGTAAAAACGCCAATACCGGCCCGATATATTGGCCGGCCGATAAATCAGTCGATCACTAAGCAACAAGCACACATGCAAAAGAGTAAAAATATAAATATTATGGTACAAATCCGCCATCATAATAGCAATGCGCCAAGGTACCTTGGTGATGACGGCAGGCTGTTAACGTGCCTGGCTGTTAAAGGAAATGGGAGGTGACACTGGGATTGGTTTATTGCATGTTAAGCCCAAAACACAGCTATGATTAATGAAGACACTAAGTACAACCCTTTTGATGTGCCCAGCGCAAGGATCCTTTTTCCGGCTTCAAACTAGCTAAAGTGGATTTGGACACGCCCTAAACGCACCTGCACTTAACACAGTGCCCTTAGATCGTTTAAATAGGGCCCTTGGGGTTTAATGTATAAATCATGTATAAAAAAATTGATTTGACCTTTTTTTGGACTTTTTTTGGGAGAGTTTTTTTTCTTTTTTAATCAATGTAATCTGGGAAATCCTCATGTCCCTGTGCCAAAAAGATACGTTTGCATACATCACAAATTTGGCCAGGAATTGGTCCAGAGTACATAATTTATCTCTGTATTACATAAAATAAGTTATCTGAAATCATTTTTCTCAAGCACAGTCCCAAATTGTTGTATGACGGTATGTTTCACTCCATTGAAGATGGTTCACAGCTCGCTCTGTTCTCTTAGCCAGGTCTCATCAATCATCCACAGCCTGCTTCTTACACCAGAAATCTGCCAGGATATTGATGACGCAAGCACAAAATAGCAGCTCAGAGCAGCCCCTGGCCTTTCACTGTATTCCCCTTGATCAGCTATCATCCTATTATGGGGGTGTGTTTCAACAGAGGGAACTGAGAGGGAAGGAGCTGCGAGATAAACTAGATCTCGCTGTGAGGGGGTTCACTGTAAATGAGAGCAAAGCCCCTCAAGGGACGGCTGCTGATGGCTGCAGGTAATACTTACTGGAGGAAAAAGGATTAGCACATATGCAATTGTAGGGGTCTCGTCACCCAGCATTTGGCTTGTCATAACGTTGCAGGCATTTGAACTGCTCATTGTGAGGCGCAACACCAAACAGTACATTTTCATTGGAGTTCATTTAAGTCAGAACTTCAGCTAAAATGGTTTGATCTGTATTAGGGCTACACAATATGAGGTAAATATGCGATAGCGTTGTTGAATATGATAAGGATATTACTTGCGATGAATAAACAGATATTAAGGTCTACTCAGTTCTGCTGCTTTCAGTAATCTGCAAAAAGACAACAAATTACTTGTTGAATTTTAAAACAAAGGAATTTCCAACATTATTTAATTGAACAAATTGAACATGGAATTAAATATATGAGGCACCACAAAAAAAACAATGACAGTTTAAAGGAGAATTCTGGTCAATTTCAACATGTAGGTCTGTTGTTTGTAAGTTTGGAGTGTTGTCAGTAAAGAGAAAAATGGAACCAATCTGTGCTGTCTACACCGTGTTATCTTCCTGCTAGCTTTAGTACCCGGCAGGCTTAAACAGGGCAAGTTTTAAACGTGTTTTTAGCCTCTAAACATGTTCAAAATGTCATTAAAAGGGCCTACCCATGTGCAGTGATTCCTTCTGAGTGAACACAGTAAATTTGACTGCTGTAGATGTGACAGAAATGCATGAAAGTTGTGCTAATTCAGCTGTGTTTACTTCCTGTGTTAAGACGACAGAGAGCTTAGGGACCATCTACAAACAAAAACACAGAGAAGAGATAAAACAAAAATATATAGGCTATCAATTTAATGATTAAATAAGGTAGTGTCTCAAAACTTACCTCAATTATAACTTCTCTCCTGCTAGTTGTATTACAGCACTTTTAAAAACTAAGCCTATGATTATTTTTGAAAATATGTATATGTATATGTTTGTATCTCTTTTCAGTATTGTAGTTTGTAGATGGTCCCGAAGCACTCCTTGCAGTATCAACACAGGAACTAAACAGAGGTGAATTAGCACAACTTTCATGCATTGTCATTACTGCACATGGGTAGGCACTTTTAGTGACATTTTGAACATGTTTAGAGGCTAAAAACTTGCCTTGTTTAAGCCTGTTGGGTTCTAACTCTAGCAGGAAGATAACACGGTGTAGGCAGCACCGATAGTTTTTGTTTTTCTCTCTACTGAAAGCACTCCAAATTTACAAACAGAGCTACATGTTGAAATTGACCGGGATTCTCCTTTAAAGTGCAGTTTTCTTTTGATATTTTCTTTCAACTAACACTAAAAATCTCATAGTGGTGCAACCTTTTTGCAATGTGTTTATTGCGGCAGTGGATATTGCAGGGCTGAGGGCTGGTTTACCAATGTCAATTCTTTTAGACATCATATATGTTTTTGGTCCAAACCAAAATATATGTCAAGAACTATCAGATGGATTTCTATGACATTTGGTGCAGTTTGTGATCATCTGGCCTTTCATCAAGCACCATCAGGTCATTTTGACCAATACTTTGGATTATGACTAAATACATGCAAGAGTCAGGACATTCCCATCAATGTCGGCTGTACTTTTTAGTTTGTTTAGTGCTAATTAGCAAATATCAGCATGCTAACCACTAAAATGGTGAACATGGTAAACATTCTACCTGCTAAACATAAGCATGTCAGCATAATACCAATAATAGTGAAAGTACATGTTTGTTTCAGCTTAATTGTTGTGACTTTTTTATTTTTTACCATTTCATTTTATTATTGTGAATTGTATCTATGTTAAAAATGTACAATCATGGCAGACATAGCGGACAAAATGCTTGTTAATATAGGAACATATTCAAAAGGCGTATCTACTTTTAAGTCCCCTTACTGTGTGCTTGGCTTCTAAGTTTCTTAGATGATGTGATTGACAGCCAGTGAGTCCATCACCTCAATGGGATGATGCACTTATCTAATGCACTGGCACGTGAGATGCTGGGTAAACACTTTTTTCATAGGCCTGTCAGAGTCACCTTGACGTTCATGCAGCCAATCCCTCTTTTGCCACGCCACAAGGATCATTACTCTCCCCTCTCTTCTATTTCTCCTCATTTCTCTCTCAAACTCACTTTCTTTTTCTTTCACCGATGTACATACAACTTGTCTTTCACTCTCTTGCTCAATTGGTATTAATTCTTCCATGTGAAATATTGGTAAGTATTCATTGTTGCAGTCACACATCTCTCACTCTTGACTGTCATGTCTGCTCTCATTGTCTCTGTGTGACGAAGGAGACGCCATTTGTGGACTGATAATTTAATTAGGGCCCGAGCACGAGTGGCTAGGGCACCACCGGTGTCCTAGCACGAAGTGCAAGGAACCTATTGTTTTTGTAGGAATTATTATTATTATTATTATTATTATTATTCCGCACCTTTACTGTCATTTTTGAGGGCTTTCTCATGTGGTAAAATTCGCAAAAATTTGCACACATGTCACACCTATAAAAAATGACAGAATTCTGTAGTGATTGGGCTCGGGCAATGACAGAGTGCTCCATAGCGCCCCTAATGTGGACCCAGACAAAAAAAGTCATAATTCAGCATTCAAACTTTCAGGGATCATGCGTATCATCTGAACTGTATCAGGCTATTTTTATAAAAAATCTAAAAAAATTTATAATTTACGATATGGCGAATTTTCGTGCGAAATGTCTCATATTTCAAAGACGTTTTTGAGGACCTTAGGATTGATGAAAACTCTCCAAATCTTGCAGCTATGTGCAGAATATGAAACTCTTTCATCTGAATACACATTTAGGCTTGAGAGTGGTACGGTTGCTCTATAGCGCCCCCTTAAGTGGATTTAGCACTTGGGCTCATTTTTGACGGCCTCAATATATACGAAAACTCACAAATTTTGGCGCCCATGTAAAGACCGGGAGCTTTGGGAGTCTGTTCAGCCATTTGGCCCATACCTGTAGGCGGGCTCTATAGCGCCCCCTAATGTCTGGAAAGGCCTTAACTTGGACATAGTTACTCCGATCTTCACCAAATTTGATACACATATTGCTCTAACCATTGCGAACATATTTCCCATTTACCTTAATTAGCTCCGCCCAACCAGAAGGCGGCCATTTTGAATTTATGAATTGTCATGTGTTTCACATTCTTTCGAACTCCTCCTAGGCCGTGACTGCAATCTTCTTGAATCTTTGCAGGTAATATCTACTGACACTCGTGATGAAAAGTTATCCAAAGAAATTTGATAGTGCAAAAAATGTGCGAGTTATTGAGTACCAACTTCCTGTCCGGGTTCTTGAAAGAGGAAGTTGCATATCTGGCCAAGATTTATTCCGATTACCACCAAACATCACACATTTGTTCCGCATAGTGGTGTGAGCATGCATGCCAAATTTCAAGTCAATAAGCCATTAGATGGCGCCGTTAGAATGTTTTTTATTTTTTTAATATATTTTTTTCTTCCTGTAGGCGGCTATTGAAACAGGAAGTTGTGTTGTGTATCTGGCCAAGATTTATTCTGATTGCCACCAAATAAAAAGACAGTTGTTCCCAAGATAGCAACATGAGCATCCATGCCAAATCTTGAGTGAATCGGACATTACATGGGGCTGTTAGAATTTTTTTTAATTCATTACCCACATTGCAATAGCATTAATCCCATCTGCATGAAATTTAGGATTTTGAATAAAATGCTATAAATTATAACTGTATTTCTTTCACAACAAATGCCTATCTGACTAAATAGTTCGTTTATTAAATGGGGATAACATGTGGGAGAGCCTGTAATGACACTGTAATGTGACTCAGCTGGCAGCCACCCAACCCTCCCTGTGTGACTGTCAGTCATGTGACTCAGCTAGCAGCCCCCCCCCTCCTTGAAATCACTATGCTATAGCAACATACCTTGACGGTGTTCTCAATGAGCTTCATGGGGTATTAAGTAGAGGTAGGACAAAACACACACACACACACACACACAATGTTGTGAATTCCTTATGCTACAGAGACTGTTTAGTTAAAGTTACGTTAGTTACGGCTACGTTCATTACGTACGTTAATTTCGTAAGTTACGCCAGAAATCGCCGACGCTTTGTGCTATTTTTATAACGGCAGTCGCCTGTACTGAAGTCAGAGACGATGTAAGTTGGTACTTACAGTATATCTAGCTATTGTAACAGCAGATTAAGCTATCCCTAAGTTGTTTCTGTCTTAAATGTTATGCTAATATTAACCGTTTTTAGCCTGTAATGTGAAGCAGTTAGCTTATCTGTGTTTTGCTAGCTTGCTAATTTTCCACTGCATACCATAGATGTTGCTAGCTAGTGTGTGACTCGTTTTTGGTGCTTTGCAGGATAGGATATTCATTTAATTTGCACATTGTGATAGACATTTTCTTTCAGTATTTTACGTTTGATTAGATTAATACTATGCTATTCTACTAGATAATAAGAGGCATATCAGCTGTGACGTTAATGTACCTTCTTTTTGGATTTATTTCTGAAACTTCATTCAATCAAACCCAACACACACACACACACACAGACTGACCGATATACACACACACACATAGACAGACGCACACACACTTAACAAAAAAGTGTGAAATAAGTGAAAACATGTCTTATATTCTAGTTTCTTCAGAGCCCCCCCCCCTTTGCTTTTTTTGATAGTGCTGCAAACCCTTGGTGTTCTCTCAATGAGCTTCATGAGTTATTAAATAGACCCTTTTTTTGTTAAGTAAATAATTCTGCATGTGTTCATCATAGTTTTGATGAGTTCAGTGATAATCTACAATGTAAATGGTCATGAAAATGAAGGAAACTCATTGAATCTTTTGGCCTGTACTCTACACCCACACACACACACACACACACACACACACACACAGACAGAAGCACACACACACACAGAGAGACCCACTCTGATGAAGGAGAAAGTGGCTGTAACTACAGTGTACGTTGTCGTATCTGCTTGAAATTTCCCACAATCTGTACACCCCACACACACACACACAGACAGAAGCACACACACACACACACACAGACAGAAGCACACACACACACACACACAGAAGCACCACACTGATGAAGGAGAAAGTGGCTGTAACACACAGACAGAAATTTCCCACAATCTGTACACACACACACACACACAGACAGAAGCACACACACACACACACACACAGACAGAAGCACACACACACACACAGAGAGACCCACTCTGATGAAGGAGAAAGTGGCTGTAACTAGGGGTGGGCGGATCGATCTAAATATCGATAGTATCGATGCCAACGCTGGTATTGGTATTTGATCGATACAACTGTAATTGAATCGATATTTTAATTTAGTTATCTCTCCTCTACGTTCACTATACTTTGCTTGTGTCTTCCACCTTCCTGAGCAAACGCCGCTTTCACATCTTGGAACATTGCTCCTCCTCCCCCTCCTGCTCCTCTGCTGTGATTCGTTGTTGTGTCGTCACGTGACTCACTGACACAACGCGCAGAGGAGCAGCGAGACTGATAGCACATTGAATGAGAGATCAGGGTGGCCGAGAGCAAGAGAAGTGTTGTGTGGAGCTATTTTACGGCACTAAATGATAATACTGCAACTTGTGATACGTGTAAAAAGAGCATTCGATACTGTGGCAACACTACAAACCTATACAAACACTTAAAAACACATGACAAGGAAAATGCTGATCTACAAAAAACGAAGAAATGAGGAGGGAAATCAATCCACTTCCAGACCCCCGGCACAGAGACAGAGTTCGTTGGGAGAGTCATTTCAGAGAGGCAGAGAATACCCAGGTAGCTTGTAAGAGTAGGCTAATATTATGTTAGTCATGTCATATCGCGTCTTGTGCATTAGTTAGTGTGATTGCTCAAGAATAAGACATCGCGAAGCTGAGAGCAACCTGACAAATTTTAATTAATTTAGACCTGGGCTGTATTCACTTATCACGCGCGCCCCCTCTAACATTAAAATACACTTGTGCAACTTGTGTGCACTTTATTTCATTTGATTTTAAAACCAGAAAAAAAGGGAGACATTTGTTATTCTTTAGGCTATTTATTTATTTATTTTTTAAAAAGGCTGTAAAATTTGGTTTGTATTCATTCTACAGTGCCTAATAACTAATCATTTTTTGCACTTCAATACATTAATAAAAAAAATATTGCCTAAAGAATTGATCATTCATTCACCTCAGAAATAATGAAATGCTCTCCCCTACACAAAAGTATTTTTTAAGTAAAAAGTATTGTATTGGTATCGGTATCGGCAATACGGACCCTATATGTTGCAGTATCGCCCACCACTAGCTGTAACTACAGTGTACGTTGTATCTGCTTGAAATTTCCCACAATCACCAAGAGTCCAGGCCTGAGGACATCTAGAGGCCAATATGGACTTTTGGAGACAGCGCCACCAACTGGCAACAGGAAATCAGCCTAATATGACAAACATCATCCGATTTACATGAAACTTAGAATGTGTGGTCTACATGTGATACTGAGCTGGCCCCTATACTTTAACCACGCCCACTCACACAGGCCACGCCCCCGTCCGTAACATTTGAACCGTTTAAGCTACAGTCGTGTGTAAGATGTCAATGAACTCAGCAGAGAGTTCCTTCTTCATTGGTGATGCTTTGACCCGCCCCCTGGGATTTGGCCACGCCCCCTCCACAGATAATGAACTGTATGACGTAGAGTCTTACAGCAGGGACTTCCATCTTCATTGGTGACGATTTGCAGTGTCTGAGTGCCGCGCAAATTCACTGCCGCAAAGATTGGCCTCTGCCAGTACCCCCGAACTGCGAAGAGGCGAGGGCCCGTCATCACTGCATGCAGTTTTAATTATTATTAGGGCCCGAGCACATCACTGCCTAGCACGAAGTGCAGTTTTAGGGCACCACCGGTGTCCTAGCACGAAGTGCAAGGAACCTATTGTTTTTGTAGGAATTATTATTATTATTATTATTATTATTCCGCACCTTTACTGTCATTTTTGAGGGCTTTCTCATGTGGTAAAATTCGCAAAAATTTGCACACATGTCACACCTATAAAAAATGACAGAATTCTGTAGTGATTGGGCTCGGGCAATGACAGAGTGCTCCATAGCGCCCCCTAATGTGGACCCAGACAAAAAAAAAAGTCATAATTCAGCATTCAAACTTTCAGGGATCATGCGTATCATCTGGAACTGTATCAGGCTATTTTTATAAAAAATCTAAAAAATTTATAATTTACGATATGGCGAATTTCGTGCGAAATGTCTCATATTTCAAAGACGTTTTTGAGGACCTTAGGATTGATGAAAACTCTCCAAATCTTGCAGCCATGTGCAGAATATGAAACTCTTTCATCTGAATACACATTTAGGCTTGAGAGTGGTACGGTTGCTCTATAGCGCCCCCTTAAGTGGATTTAGCACTTGGGCTCATTTTTGACGGCCTCAATATATACGAAAACTCACAAATTTTGGCGCCCATGTAAAGACCGGGGAGCTTTGGGAGTCTGTTCAGCCATTTGGCCCATACCTGTAGGCGGGCTCTATAGCGCCCCCTAATGTCTGGAAAGGCCTTAACTTGGACATAGTTACTCCGATCTTCACCAAATTTGATACACATATTGCTCTAACCATTGCGAACATATTTCCCATTTACCTTAATTAGCTCCGCCCAACCAGAAGGCGGCCATTTTGAATTTATGAATTGTCATGTGTTTCACATTCTTTCGAACTCCTCCTAGGCCGTGACTGCAATCTTCTTGAATCTTTGCAGGTAATATCTACTGACACTCGTGATGAAAAGTTATCCAAAGAAATTTGATAGTGCAAAAAATGTGCGAAGTTATTGAGTACCAACTTCCTGTCCGGGTTCTTGAAAGAGGAAGTTGCATATCTGGCCAAGATTTATTCGATTACCACCAAACATCACACATTTGTTCCGCATAGTGGTGTGAGCATGCATGCCAAATTTCAAGTCAATAAGCCATTAGATGGCGCCGTTAGAATTTTTTTTATTTTTTTTTAATATATTTTTTTTCTTCCTGTAGGCGGCTATTGAAACAGGAAGTTGTGTTGTGTATCTGGCCAAGATTTATTCCGATTGCCACCAAATAAAAGACAGTTGTTCCGCATAGCAACATGAGCATCCATGCCAAATCTTGAGTGAATCGGACATTACATGGGGCTGTTAGAATTTTTTTTAAATTCATTACCCACATTGCAATAGCATTAATCCCATCTGCATGAAATTTAGGATTTTGAATAAAATGCTATAAATTATAACTGTATTTCTTTCACAACAAATGCCTATCTGACTAAATAGTTCGTTTATTAAATGGGGATAACATGTGGGAGAGCCTGTAATGACACTGTAATGTGACTCAGCTGGCAGCCACCCAACCCTCCCTGTGTGACTGTCAGTCATGTGACTCAGCTAGCAGCCCCCTCCCTGAAATCACTATGCTATAGCAACATACCTTGACGGTGTTCTCAATGAGCTTCATGGGGTATTAAGTAGAGGTAGGACAAACACACACACACACACACACACACAATGTTGTGAATTCCTTTATGCTACAGAGACTGTTTAGTTAAAGTTACGTTAGTTACGGCACGCTCATTACGCACGTTAATTTCGTAAGTTACGCCAGAAATCGCCGACGCTTTGTGCTATTTTTATAACGGCAGTCGCCTGTACTGAAGTCAGAGACGATGTAAGTTGGTACTTACAGTATATCTAGCTATTGTAACAGCAGATTAAGCTATCCCTAAGTTGTTTCTGTCTTAAATGTTATGCTAATATTAACCGTTTTTAGCCTGTAATGTGAAGCAGTTAGCTTATCTGTGTTTTGCTAGCTTGCTAATTTTCCACTGCATACCATAGATGTTGCTAGCTAGTGTGTGACTCGTTTTTGGTGCTTTGCAGGATAGGATATTCATTTAATTTGCATATTGTGATAGACATTTTCTTTCAGTATTTTACGTTTGATTAGATTAATACTATGCTATTCTACTAGATAATAAGAGGCATATCAGCTGTGACGTTAATGTACCTTCTTTTTGGATTTATTTCTGAAACTTCATTCAATCAAACCCAACACACACACACACACACAGACTGACCGATATACACACACACACATAGACAGACGCACACACACTTAACAAAAAGTGTGAAATAAGTGAAAACATGTCTTATATTCTAGTTTCTTCAGAGTACCCCCCCCTCTTTGCTTTTTTTTTTTTTATAGTGCTGCAAACCCTTGGTGTTCTCTCAATGGCCTGTACTCTACACCCCCCCCACACACACACACACACACACACACACAGAAGCACACACACACACACACACAGAGACCCACTCTGATGAAGGAGAAAGTGGCTGTAACTACAGTGTACGTTGTCGTATCTGCTTGAAATTTCCCACAATCTGTACACCCACACACACACACACAGACAGAAGCACACACACACACACACACAGAAGCACACACACACACACAGACAGAAGCACACACACACACACAGACAGAAGCACACACACACACACACACACACAGACAGAAGCACACACACACACACACAGAGAGACCCACTCTGATGAAGGAGAAAGTGGCTGTAACTAGGGGTGGGCGGATCGATCTAAATATCGATAGTATCGATGCCAACGCTGGTATTGGTATTTGATCGATACAACTGTAATTGAATCGATATTTTAATTTAGTTATCTCTCCTCTACGTTCACTATACTTTGCTTGTGTCTTCCACCTTCCTGAGCAAACGCCGCTTTCACATCTTGGAACATTGCTCCTCCTCCCCCTCCTGCTCCTCTGCTGTGATTCGTTGTTGTGTCGTCACGTGACTCACTGACACAACGCGCAGAGCAGCGAGACTGATAGCACATTGAATGAGAGATCAGGGTGGCCGAGAGCAAGAGAAGTGTTGTGTGGAGCTATTTTACGGCACTAAATGATAATACTGCAACTTGTGATACGTGTAAAAAGAGCATTCGATACTGTGGCAACACTACAAACCTATACAAACACTTAAAAACACATGACAAGGAAAATTCTGATCTACAAAAACGAAGAAATGAGGAGGGAAATCAATCCACTTCCAGACCCCCGGCACAGAGACAGAGTTCGTTGGGAGAGTCATTTCAGAGAGGCAGAGAATACCCAGGTAGCTTGTAAGAGTAGGCTAATATTATGTTAGTCATGTCATATCGCGTCTTGTGCATTAGTTAGTGTGATTGCTCAAGAATAAGACATCGCGAAGCTGAGAGCAACCTGACAAATTTTAATTAATTTAGACCTGGGCTGTATTCACTTATCACGCGCGCCCCCTCTAACATTAAAATACAACTTGTGTGCACTTTATTTCATTTGATTTTAAAACCAGAAAAAAGGGAGACATTTGTTATTCTTTAGGCTATTTATTTATTTATTTATTTTTTAAAAAGGCTGTAAAATTTGGTTTGTATTCATTCTACAGTGCCTAATAACTAATCATTTTTTGCACTTCAATACATTAATAAAAAAATATTGAAAAAAAGAATTGATCATTCATTCACCTCAGAAATAATGAAATGCTCTCCCCTACACAAAAGTATTTTTTTAAGTAAAAAGTATCGTATTGGTATCGGTATCGGCAATACGGACCCTATATGTATTTGGTATCGGATCGATACCAAATTTTGCAGTATCGCCCACCACTAGCTGTAACTACAGTGTACGTTGTCGTATCTGCTTGAAATTTCCCACAATCACCAAGAGTCCAGGCCTGAGGACATCTAGAGGCCAATATGGACTTTTTGGAGACAGCGCCACCAACTGGCAACAGGAAATCAGCCTAATATGACAAACATCATCCGATTTACATGAAACTTAGAATGTGTGGTCTACATGTGATACTGAGCTGGCCCCTATACTTTAACCACGCCCACTCACACAGGCCACGCCCCCGTCCGTAACATTTGAACCGTTTAAGCTACAGTCGTGTGTAAGATGTCAATGAACTCAGCAGAGAGTTCCTTCTTCATTGGTGATGCTTTGACCCGCCCCCTGGGATTTGGCCACGCCCCCTCCACAGATAATGAACTGTATGACGTAGAGTCTTACAGCAGGGACTTCCATCTTCATTGGTGACGATTTGCAGTGTCTGAGTGCCGCGCAAATTCACTGCCGCAAAGATTGGCCTCTGCCAGTACCCCCCGAACTGCGAAGAGGCGAGGGCCCTTCATCACTGCTTGCAGTTTTAATTGAATTTGTTTTTCACTGAGTGAAGTGGCAGTGATGGCAGGTGGCTGCAAAAAGAAGCTTTGGTTCCAGCCTAGAATGAGTCATGCCAAGCCTGAAACTGCTAGCACACTTGCTCAGCCCATTTTCAGCCCATTGCAGTGTCGTCTGTCAGCCAGAACTGAACATGACTTGGCATGAGCAGTAATCTTCATTCTTCAATCATGGTGCATAATGTGACAACATGTGTTGTCTGACCATACTGCCCCATTAGATTCACTGCAGAATTTTAACTGTTTGTCCATTTTGTTAGTACGTCTGAATTTTAAGTCTTCAGTTGAGATTTGGGTTACAAGTGGGTGAAGTTTACAAACTGCACAGTTAACTTTTGGGTCATTTATAACTTTTTAACCATGTGAATCCTAGTCTACATTTACTTGTTTTTTCTTCCTTTTATATCACAAGATAATGGCATGGTGCTACTACATGTCTTGGCTAAGAATTACATTATTTTGTAGAATTAAGCAAAGCTTATACTCTGTTAATAAATGCCATCCATTGTGTGTGGTACTTTACGCTACAGCAACACTAGCTATAACACTAGGTATGAGCCATTATGATGTTTACTGTAGCCACCATCTTAGCTATGTATATGTGCATGCTAATATTTGCTTATATCTATCTACTTCTATCACTGTAAAAAGATGATTGTAGATGCTTGTGCATTTCATTATGACATAGTTAACACTGAAAAGAACACATTTTTTATGTACAATGCATCAGTCATTACAATCACTAACCAAGTGCTTGGGCTTTATTCTAGAAAAGTCTAGAAAATGCAAAAAGGTGCACATAACTGTCCTTATTTTCTTCTTTGTTTCTGATCCTGAGATAGGAGGGAGATGAGAGCAGTAGAGTAAGAGGTCGCGTTGGGAAGGAACGGAAAAAAATGAAAAGAAGTGTGAATGGGAGAAAGAAGAGTTGGAGAACATTTGGGGCACTGCAAGGAGATGGGCCATCAATGTGGACATTATAAAATTGGTAAAGCAAACAAGCTGTAAGTGTGCAGTGTGGCCTGAGTGGAAGGAAAGAAGCAGCACTCTTACTGTTTGTAAGAATTGATCTAAAAAAGTCTAAAAGAGTCTTGGCAAGAATCCTTGACCATGAGAGCACTTTATAGCTTACGTGCAGAGCCGTTGTTTTCTGCATGACTACAGCACTCCATTTTTATTATGGACACATATAGAGAATAACTCATTTAGCGGCTAACATGGAAGCTTTCACATCATGAATATAGTCCTCAGTGTAACGGCTCCATCCACTATAAGGGATTTTGTCAGACGCAGGAGGTAGGCTGACTCACAGCCTCCTGTTTCACTGTGGTAATAGCCACACTGACTTGTAACGGTCTAGTGTAATGATCGCTGTGCCACAGCTGTATATAGAGGTCATTGATGGTCTTACAGCAAGGACCTCTGTCCAAATGAATCTATAATGGCGGTATAGAGACCACAGAGACCATTGTCCTTTAATTCCCCCCCCAAGTAGATGTCTGACAACCAATTGCCATGCCACTTGTATGGCTACAAAAATCACTGCCATCAAATGCGATACGATTTGCAGCTTTTACAGGCTCATGGTAGAGTGTCAAAGTTAACAAGCTTCCTTTAATTGTTAGATTTTGCAAGAGCAAGACACCAACTTCCTGCTACTTTGAAAGGAACTGTGATTCTCAGACTGCTTGGGGAGCCCAAAGACCACCTCTCCTCATGGATTAGGATTAAAGCAGTTAAACTGCTGTTAGATTAATAGTGGTCTGTGTGTTGTTGACACAGTGCTGTCAGTATTGGTGTGGCAGGGGGTCTAGAGGTCGGGCAGCTGGGGGCTCGTTCTGTCGCTGTGAGTCTGTCAGTGTTGCTATCAGAGTGCAGCCTTCACAGTTGCACAACTCTCATCTCCGGGCTCCACAGCTCCATGTTCAGAGCATCTGTGCCCGGCCCTGAGACCTCTGGAGGCTAATTTTAACCCATGTTATTGAAACATATGTGACCATTGCACAATTTCTTGAAAATCACGCAAAGCTGGGGATTGATGTACTGTTTTCTTTCAACTGCTGTTGTAGTGAGAGGTTCAATGTTATGATAGACAAGATAAATATTCTCTTGTCCACCATTCCCATCCATTTCTTTTGAAAACATAATCTACCTTAGGTTATCGCCTTGGTTGTTTGGCTAATTGGTTTTAATGAGCTAAAATCACATCATCCTCCCCCATACTTTCTATTAATGTAAGATGTATCATTTTAAAGTGTGCATGTCATGTTGAAGAGTACCTGAGCAGATGGAGGCGTGTCATTGATTGGTAATGATAAGCATCACTGATTAGCTTGTCATCCTTTGATCTACAGTTAGTGCTCCTTGGGGAGTGACTGCTGGTCATAAACCAACAAGGTTATTTCAACCGCTGGTCACATGGGTTGACCCCTGCCTTCTCTGACCTCACATAACCTGACCACGGGTCAGACCGAGGAGCATCATGCATCAGCACAGCAAATGAAAGGGACCTTTTGAATAATCATTCTGCAGTGTTTAACTTTGGCTGTTCCTTCATGAGTGAGGATGGAAACATTTTAATTAATGCCTTAATGATTCTCATTTGGCCTGTGTGGCTTTGCAACACTCCGCTCACATGCAATGAATCACAGCTGATCTGACAAGTGAGGATTTAGAGCAGCTTTCACCTCAGAATCCCTAATGCAGATCAGAGTGAGGAAGAGATTATTTAATAAAAGATACTCTATATTTGAGTCTTATTTCTTTGTCTCACACACAAGCACACAATTATCAATTAATCTGCTGATTATTTTCCTAATTGATTGTTTTATCTAAAGATCAGAACAATGCAAGGAAAAGTTTTATAATTTAATTTGTGGATATTGGATGAATACAGTACATTTGGACGTACACAACAGAATAATTTCCCAAAGTGGCATTTTCAGAAGTCTTGTTTTGCCTGACCAACAATCCAATCAGTTTGATTAGCTTCCACCAAATCCTTACATCTATAAAGCTAAAACCAGAGATTTTTTGCTTCAAAATTATTTCAATGAATAATTCAGATTCATTTTCTGTCAATAATCTAAATATATATTATCAATTAATCTGCTTTTTTTTAATTAATTATTTTCTCGATTATTTTTCCTCTATAAAATATTAGGAAATTGTGAAAAAATTCCATCAAAATTTCCCACAGCCAAAGATAACATATGAAAATTGCTCACAACGATTGTTGTGACATCACGATGGCTTCTATTGGACCAACCGAAATTAATACAGATACAAATTGGTTAAGGTGATGTTTATTGTGCAAACACTGCAGTCAAATTGAAAAAAAAAAATATGAGAAAAGCCTACTGTATTATAGCAGAAGAACCTTGTGTGTCTAATTGAGCACCGTTGTTTAGCATTTGCAGACCAGTACCCATTCAGAAATATGAAAAGAAACATCAGGTCCATGTTGAAGATAAATTTGTTTTAATAAAGCTGTCTTGTTGCTTTAGTCTACCCAATAAATTTAAAATTTAAATCGAGATAGGCGATGGGTGTGACTTATTTTGGGCTTGCAAAGGAGGGCATGAAAGGAAAAGTCTGAAATCCAGTGCATAAATCAATAATCAGAAAAAGATGAGCCTGATGTGATGCATAATAAAAGTGAGTAAATTTTCTCACCTCTGAGAAGATGGCGATGTGACGCCTATTTCATCATCAACTATAAACGACTCACAACGGGATGAACATAGTGTGCTTTTGACTAAAAAGAACAAAACAGCATGAACTGGCGACACATACCCATATAGCACATGCACACCATCACTGCAGAGCCACAACGAGCAGATGGACTGACTGTGAGGGGTAACTGAGGGAAAAAAATAAGGGGAGTGACAGTGAAAGAGGAGGAGGGGTGGGTAAAGACGGAGATACGGAGGTAGAATCACTGAAGGAGTGTGCAGGACATGCACTGACAGGCTGAGACAGAGCGAGAAAGACGGAGCTTGCAGCACCTGAGAGGCTGCCACTTCATTAGCATCAGGAGGAGAGTCGGTCACAGGCAGCCACACCAGGACTCATGTAGATTGACTGCTGTTCCATCGCTTCTGGAGCAGCAGGCTACAGTGAAGGAGGAGAACAAGGCTGGAGCCAAAGCATGAACGACAGGCTAAGAAACATCGCTGCCACCTGACTCATACGGGGAGTCAGCTTCATCACTTGCAGCGGCAGTCTGAGCACTGGAGGAGACTGGTGCAGACGGGGAGAGAGCTGCTGAGATTATGCGCGGGGCAGAAAGCTCCTGTGGATTCCCCATCTTTGGCGGCGGCAGCAGCAGCAGTAAAAGCAGGAGCTGTGTCTCTACAAATAGCTGCAGAGCTAGCTGGAGCTGCAGCAAAACAAGAAGCCCCAACTCCAAAAATATTTGTTCACCCAGAGATGAAGGTAGCATTTACAGCCAAGGTGTAACAGGAACCAGCTGTCCATGTTGCCACAGTGTTAAATGCACCTGTAGCCAAAGCAGTGAAAGCCGCTGCAGTGCTGGTTCAAAAGTGATCCCAGCAGTGCAGTTAGGTGTAGTTGTAGTTGTAGCAGTAGCAGGAGGGAGCAGTGGCTCAGGACACTGAATGACCAGTGTGGCTGATGAAGGCCACCTGGATCCGCTTGCTGAAACGAGCCAAGGGAGGTCGCGTCAAGAGCTCCGATGCCTGTGTAAGCAGATTTTGAGGGTGTTTACATCATCAGTTTCTTTGTGTGCCTGTGCATGTGTAAGTCTGTGTGTATCTACTTCATCCATCAGTCCACAGTGTTGGGGTCAGTGTGGCACAATTGTGTATTGCCTGCTGATGACGAGAAGCAGGATGTTGTTATCAGTTCTGGATGTCAGATTCTGGGCAGTGCTCCATATCACCTCCTTCTGACCCACTGGGACGCTGTTCTTGATCACGTCTTGATGAAATAATCATCCCAGGTACTGTCACCTGCACTTCTCAAGGTCAAGTGTAGCTCATAAAAGAGAAGGCTAATGTGCAATAAGATGCCAATTTAGTACATATATATGTGATCCAAATATGGAAGTGCTGCATATTCAAACTCAAGCTTAAGCAGAGTTTGACACATAGTTTAGATGCTGGTTGTTGTTGTTGTTGTTTTTTTAAAAGCCACTGGGAGATTAATATGATCATGGATGTGATGACAGCAAAAGCAGCCCATGGTTATTTAATGAGCTTGCTTTCAAATGAGTTATTCATAACCGGTACATCTTGGGGGAAGATGAGAGACACAGAGGAAATTGACAAGCAGCAGGGTTTCATTGTTAGATGGAGGACATAAATACAAATAACCTTGTATTATGTACAGTAATCAACAAACAACACTTGTATCATTTATATACATAAGTCAGGTAATATAAGTGGAAAGGACATCCTCCTTTGTGTGTATGTGATGGCTGGGTAATTCTGATCAGGCTCAGAGTGAGGGAGGCTATTTTTAACTCAGACAGCAGAGTGTAATGGTGCAGTGAGATGAATGAAAGGCCTTGTGTGGGTGGTATAGTAGCGTGCAGGTAAAGGCTCACATTGCCTTCACTTAGTTAAAATCCCCCATTTTAATGTTAGACTCTCAATTATACTTAACTGAAATGAATATGTGGCACTGGGAGATTTTTCTGTTGTGTATGTCCAAATGTACTGAATCCAACATCCACAAATTAAATTATACAACTTTTCCTTACCATGTTGTATGTTTTTCATCAGTATTTCATTTCAGTTCCAGAAACATCCTAAAACCAAAATCGTACTTGTCATTTTTTTTACGTATATAAATTATATTAATTACTTATGTACAGTAGATATTATCTTTTAGGCCATATAAATGTATGGTTTCAAAGAAAACAGCTAAATACAGTTTAAGCAAGAGAGACAAATTTAGCTAAACTAGCTGACCTTACACCCTACCTGTTTCTTGTAATTGAAATGTATCAATTGTGATTTTCTAAATCTGGTCATGGATAATAAAAATGGCTGAACTGGTCATGCTAAAGGTTGGCTAACAAATTCATGATTTGGTGAGGTTAAGCTATTTTTAAATCCCATTTTAAATGTATTACATCCTAAGTGTATACTGTTCATTGCATAGATTCCAAGATAGAGGGTAAGCCTAAAGAACGCATTTTGTGTGCTGGTATTGTGTTTTTCCTGCCTTAGCTTTTCCTAAAGGAATAGTGCAGTTTTTAGGTTGTATGTATATTCTATGTCAATGAGTTTCAGGCTGCATGACAATAAATTTTACATCCTATCCCCTTTTTTATCTTTTTGTTTTCAATTTCAGCTTGTCTGGTGTGACTGTTCTCTACCATTTGTAGGGCATTGTAAACACTTTGGTCTTTATAGCAGTAGCGTGCAAGAATTACCTTTCAGCATTCAGCTTTTAACTACCCCAGTAATTATTTATGGTCTGTTTTCATGTAGTGTATAACAAGATGAGTATGTGTGGTAGTGTGCACCAATGCACTTAACTCAGGAGTGTGTCTAAGGTAGTAATTGTGTGTGTTTTGCTTTGGGGTGGGCGGAATCTCCGTGATCTGTGTAATGACAGTACAGTGTAATGTTTGCCTTTAACAGAGCGAGTAATAATCTATACATATACCATGATTACTGAGATTAAACTATATTCTTGGTTTTATTTGCAGTGAATAACACATTCAATTTCTCACACAAGGATGACTACAACAAATCTGCAGGCAAGCAACTGAGAGAAAGCTAAGGATACAAGAGCTGCTGGTGATGTCATTTGACTCTATGAAAGACAGTTTATGTCCTTTGGCATCCTTTCTCAAGAAAAGGGGAAGTGTCCATAATGTGCTACAGCTTTGTTTTCATCAAGTTGTTGCAGTGATGTGATTGACAGTAGAACAACATGACTGCTTATTTTATGGAGCACAGCCTTAACATTCATTATTTCATGAAATCAACTGAGATTCCTGTGATGATCAGAGCTTAACACTTTAGTCTTTGTGAGTGTGTTTGCACATCTGTAAGTTGCACATCAGATGCTCAACTCCCAAAGTTAACTATTTCTTTCAAGAGGAAGGGCAATGCAAAGCAAATTAAGTCCTTTAGATGCTGTGAAGCCACTGCTTCTCCCATACCTGTCATTTTTAAAGTGTGAATACCAAATCAACAAAATTCAGAGTTTGTGTATTGCTAAAGTGTTAATGTCTGTGTCTCTGCAGGGTTCGGCCGACTCCTACACCAGCCGTCCATCAGACTCCGATGTGTCCCTTGAGGAGGATAAGGAGGCAGTGCGCAGAGAGGCAGAGCGACAGGCTCAGGCACAGCTCGACAAGGCCAAGGTTGGTATCCAAATTTCAACGGTACTAAGGTCCCTCTGTCCAGTTGTAGGTCAGGGACACTTTGAACAGGTGGCGCAGACTTTGAGAAGGTGTGTGTGCGTCAAGCATGCGTGCGTGTGTGCGCAGTTTTGTTTGTATTGTGAAACCTGCCACTGGTTTCACACTTTTCCACTGATTGACAATTTGACCACAACACAGCATGTGACACACAGGTTTTTTATTTGTTTAAAAGCCGTTAAATGGAAACACACATTCCTCGGCTTTATTTATTCATGTTTTGGTGAACTTCAGTTAATTTTATTGACAAGTACATGGAAACATAGCTAATGAGCTATGGTTAGTGTAACTGAAACAAACTTTTGTTTATTTGCAAGACAAGGGCATTAGACCTTTAAGACTAGGTTTTAAGGGTTAAAGTTAGAATTAGTTTTAGGTAAACGCAAGGTAAGGCAGCTTCATTTGTATAGCACATTTCACCAACAGGGCAATTCAAAGTGCTTTACACAAAAACAGTTAAAAAACAGATAAAACACAAGAATAAAAGAAATTAAACATTAAAGAAATGCAACATCAAAAAGAAAGCTCTTCAGTCTTGATTTAAAAGAACTGAGAATTGCAACGTGTTATGTCAATAAGGGTCCCCACAAGTATAGAATTGTGTTTCTGCAGAGACGCAAAATGGTTTGTTATGCTTGAATGAATTATGCCCGGTACTACTCAAATGATAACACTGGTTGGTTTGTTTTTGGAAGATGAAAAACTGTGTCTGCTTTCTTTTGGGCTCATTTCTTCGCCTTACATGTTTATCCTTTTTTTATATTGGCAAAACAATTGGCTATCATGTTCTCTTTCTGGCAAATCTTTTTTTCTTTTTAAATTACCCAAACAAAAGGGGTTTGTTTGGGTAATTTTTTCCTATCTGAAGCGAGGGTTGAAAAAGACAGTGTTAAATGCTGCTTAGACCGTAAAGCCCCTTAAGCCAAATTTGTGATATTGGGCTACATAAATAAACTTGACTTGACTTAACTGGTAAGGGTCCTGTCGGATTTTAGTGTTGAGCAGTGAGATAAACCCACTTAGAACACCACTTTAATCCAATTTCTGTATAAAGTTGGTGTAATTTTGACTTAGAGCAAAGTTTTCTTATTTCTGACTTCCCCAGCTCATCTCCCCCATTCTCAGACATTAAAACAATAGGGGTTAATTGCATGTTGTTTTACTATTCCTGGGGTGAGATTAGTGGGAAATGCTGCAGTATGGACTAGGTGACTATGAGAGAAGCAGTAGCCGATTTCAGCTGGTTTCTAAGACGAAGAAAGGGCTGTAAGGGGCTGCTGGTGTGAGAGGTTAGGGGCATCAGAGGGCTCAGCGTCACTGTTTATCAGAGCCCAGCCTCGCCTGCTCTGCTCTGAGCCACAATTAGCAGCATATAAACAAACACACACACAGCAGCGCAGGCTTGCCTTTGTGCAACAGGAATTGCAATCAGTGCTGGCTTCCACAGAATCCCTCAGTTCGCTGGCTCCAATAAGATTTATGCCTTTGCTCTATGAAGTTTCTATAATTAAACTATCATCTGTGCACATGTTGTTCTCTTCCTGCTGTAAAGCCCATTGCATAGCTTCTATTTTTGCATATTCATTCAATCAAGTGTCTGAAAAATTGGTTTATTGTCTTTCATTGAGTGTTTAGTGTCTGTAACAGCTAGCGCGCTCGCACACTAGATGTAAGCACTGAGATTTTGGCTATCCATCTATAGCAGACGCTTTCCTCCTGCACTGTGTCTGGAGGTAGCTAGCTGGCAAAGACAGATCATTCCAGCAGATCTATGTTGGTATTTTTCCAGAGAGTCACCCTCTCTGGCTCACTAATTAAAAAGATAAGTTGGCTTTATAGATAACCTGGCATAGATTACCCCCGCTGGCATTTTACACGACAGATGAGTAGTAAAAAATAGCCTCTTAGTGGTCTGGCCACCAGAGAGAGAGCGAGTTGGGGTCAGAGGAAGTGCAGACTCTCTGACTGGGAGCCTTTATAGGCAGTAATTCACAATGACTTTCCTAACATACCACAGATATTCTTAAGGATTGGGGATAGAGTTGATGCCTGTAATGTTGCCTTTACATATTTCTTCACATAGCATTACATGTATTTGCATTTACTACACACATACTAAACACCCTCTACTACCTCTAATTGACCATAAACAAACACTTAATCAATTTTGCAAAATGAATGAGTAATACTTCTAGTCTGTGAAAACTAGATAATTGGAGGACATCTCGAGTTAGAGCTCGATGAAAATATCGTTAAAGTTGCCTGGCTTTATAATTATTATGAAAGCAGTTATAATCAATGTTTTTTTATAACAATGGATGAAACAATTATTTGAACTCAGATAATTATCCACTTTCCAGTTCCTCCTAGCTCTACTATTACTGTTCTAAATGTGTTTACAGCTTTGTTTCCCCTGCATCCAAATGGCCAGTTAGAGTCAGTTAATGCAGGTTTAAATGTTGTGACTAATGAGTGTTTCCTCTTTTTTTCTATTGGTTATAGATTAGGTAGTGGGTCAGATCATAGTCAGAATTCATTACACTAACTTTGTCTCTTAAGAAACTTCAGATACAATGGATGCAATATTGAATCTGACTTGTTGCATTAGAGCATACAAACACACAATTAGTACAGACACATACACACACACACAGATGCTCAACTCCAGAAGTTTGAAATTCTGGAGAAGCCAGACCCACGTGACGCGTTCTTCCAATCAGCTGCCTGTTTTCAATTCTGTGGGCGACAATACAGATTAGCCCCGCCTGCTGTTATGGACAAGTATTACGTCTTGCGCACGTGCAGAACGTACCTTCAAGTCGGCATCGCTTTGGGGTGTTCCAAGACACTTTTTTTGACCAACTTGGGGAGACTGTCAGTCCGACTGCCTTTTCTGCCAAAGGCTGGCCAATGGGTTGGTGTGTCAGACCCTTTAAGTGCCTTGCTCAAGGGCACCCCAGTGGTGGTATTGAGGAAGGGAGAAGTGCTAGTCACACTAATCATTACTAACTGTGCATTAGGGCTGTAATCAACCAAAGAATGTCTTGGTCAACTAAAGTCCAGAAATTTCGACTAAAAATCAACTGGGGGGCGGAGGGGCGGGAAAAAAAACTTTACATTAATTAAATGTACTGTTCTGCAGTACTTGTTCTTCCAGGCTATTTGCAGTATATTAAACGTTTTTGACCTAATTATTTTGCACTGAAATGACACCCGTCTGTCGGCTCTGACAGCGCTGCATCAGCAGCTGTATGCTGCATGTTTGTTTGCGTGATGGTGGGCCGTGCTGGCGCTGTATATTAACAAGTTCTTTAAACCTCAGCCCTCCACAACAGCAATGGGCCTCATATCCTGAGCAGTAAAGTCGACAATTCCTTCCGTAATATTATTTTGCGTTTGGATGATAAAGGCTTAACATCCAGCGAGGTGTGGGTGTGTCTGGGGAACGGGTGGGTGCGCCGGTAGTTATAAAACGCTTATTAGACTATGAAATATGCCAACTCTGATATGTTCATACAGCCTACTCCAAACAGGGCAACCTAACGCAGACAAGTTAGCTTACCGTTTTTAGGTGATATGCCATGTTTGTAGTCCAGCTGTGATGTGCAAACTGCAGACTTTTTTCCGTAATCTATTTTTGTAAAATGCTGCCACACTGCCGATGTCTTCAACATGGTAGAGTAGGACTGACTGTAAATTAAACACTCACAATTAAATAAATATTCAGCAAAACACTAAACCAAGGCTTTCTAGTTCTTTCTTCAATCTGTCTCCGGTGGGTTGGGCTAATCCAAAAAAGGTGAAAACAAGGGGGGGTGTTCTGAAGACAGACTGTTACCTGTGAAACAGGGGTGCTCTGAAAACACCCCCATTAGCAATTAGTGCTTTCCACCCATAGACCGTTGCCTCACCGTTAATTTCATCAGGTGGACCCTGATGAAATTAACACGGCAAAAAAATGACTAATCAGAATTTTGGTCGAGCCAGAACGTATCGACCAATAAATCGACCAGTCGACTGGAAGATTACAGCCCTACTGTGCATACTTACAATATACTTTGGAAACCTTGGATAATTATAGAAATATCTTCTCACACTAAATTAGTAAAGGTTATGGCTCCCGTCATATCATAAAATACATTTTACATACTCTTAGTACATCCTGAGGCCAGTGCACTTAGTTGAAGAGAATTAATTTCAAATCGATACACAACATTCAAGGTCAAGCAATGTGAGAACCTGGATTTATAGCATGAGACTCTGCGTAATGCTAATGGAGAGGCATGTTCCATGGCAAATAATGTTACATGGTGTTCACTCAATAAGTGTAAGCCCAGAGATGACTGAGAGGTTTTTGTTCTATGGAAATATTCATGGTGTGATGTGATACTGTGACGAGCGTCATGCGGTGTTAATTGGCTGTGGTCAATCTATAGTGCTGCCTCCCAGGGTTCCCAGTTAGAGAGAGGGCTTCTCTTGAGCTGGTTATCTCTGTCTTATCCTTATTCTGCTTCTTATCTCCATGAATGTGTCTGTCCTCTCAATTCCTTTCCTCTGCTTTGTTTTGCACTACCTTGTCTTCTGTCCTTCTGTCCACCTCCTTTCCTATTCTTTTCTTTTTCCCCCTCCTCCCATGCATCTTACCCATTCTCTTACCCTCCACCTGCCCTTCTCCCTCCCTCAATGCAGTCTTTATGGCATCCATAATGAAGGCCTGTGTTACGTAAGAAGCAGCAAAGCAGTATGGTCTCGTTCAGGAGATGTGTAGATACTCTACAGCCGTGTAAATGTGCCGTTATGGACAAACCCCGCAGTCACCTGTGATACAAGGTGGCATGTTAAGACATGTATTTGTGTGTGATTTCGTACAGGTCCGCAAAAGGCCTATAGAAAGCTTTACCTGACAGGCGGCCATGATGGATAAAGGCGAGCAGAGAAGCTGGGAGGGAGAAAAGAGGCAGTGGTCCATGAGACACATACATCCGCGTGTACTAATGGACCGTCTACCTTCATGCAACCATGTGACTCAATGCATGCAAAAGGACACTTTGTCCTCTACGTGTCCTGGAGCTGCTCTTTGAATTGAATGCTCTCCTCTGGAGATGTAGCAAGTACACGCACGCACCCACGTACGCAAGTATGCATGCACGCACACACACCACATACACACAGCTTAAACCTTCACTTCATGGAATATTTACATTGCTTTCCGCATGAGGAAAAGGATTCACTAATGCATTATATCCATAATCCCTTATAGTTTGTCACAGTCACTTCACACCTGTTGTATATCAATGAGGCAATAGTGGACAGGGTTGATGAAATGAGTGCGCTTGTCGTCAATAAAAGTAATGAATTACTCTCATAGTACTAAGCTTGACTGAGCATCGCTGCCTGTTTGAAAGATCTCAAGTAGCATTCAGGTCCAAGTAAATCCAATCGGTCATTGTTGAAGGTGAATGGGAAAGTGCTGCATGAGCAATATTAATCTTAATAAAAGAGTAATTTCATCTCATATTGAGTACATAAATCTGCAATAACTGATTTTTATTGGCCACTTGGGTGCAGCAGAAACAAGTTGTGAACACAACATTGACATAGCATTACCTTTTAGGTTGATAAGGTGAAGAGTTGCTTATTTACACATCCAGGAGATTTAGCATTTGGAGTCATGTTGGTGTCTACCTGATGAATGTAAGCCCAATATTCACTCTTGTTTTGGTCTCAACCACTTGTGCTGGTTAACAGTAATGATCATCACGGTGTGCAGACATGCCACACCACCAAAAACATCTGTAAATGCACAGTAGGGAGCAAATGTTATTTTCTGTTATTTATTTATTTATTCCCTTTACATTTTTAATATTTATAAACAAACAATGGTCTCTTCAATCATTGATTGCACAAACCTACTCTGCATATCTGCATATGTTAATAATCAATTGCAGGCTCGAACATGTGCCATAAAAACATTTAAAAGTGATAACTCTGTCCATGTTTTCCAGGATTTCTGCAGCTTCAAAATGTACGAAGATAATGTTCACTTGCTTCTATTCCAAATCAACTTGAGTTTATTTAATTATGTTACACAGAACTTGTTACTAATATAAATGTGTAGATCTGTGTTGCTTTTTACTGTATGTTCACTGAATTGAAACTAGACCTATTGGAACATTTTATTTTTAGGTTTCTGTGGGAAAATCCGATTTCAGGACTAAAACCAGCTAGAGCATGCCAGATTTGAGTGCACTTTCAAGGAATTTTTCGAACTAAAGTTACAGTATCAAAGCTCTGATCTAGTGGGTTAAATTTGGCTTCCAACTGAGTGTTACACACCTTTCCCCTCATCCTGCTTTGTTTCATCTGAAGGTAAATATTCAGCGTGTGAGTCTATGCTGAGAGATTACTCTAAGCTACATCCATTCCTTGTGCATTCATTTTAGCTTTTCAGTTGACTTCGTTCATGCTTGTCAGTCACACAGTCAAAGGCAGAACAAATGTAATCTGTTTGAGGGCATGACCATGTTGCCAACTGTTGCTGCCAGTGCTGCCAGGCTGGCTCCAAGATTATGTCTAAAAGCATTTTATGTAATTCTCAAAGCGATGTGTGTCTTATCGGTTTATACTACTCTTGCAGAGATCTAGATTCAGAAGTTTTGTCTGAGTATATGTTTTTCCCATTACATTTTTTAATGACATGACCTAATTAAAACATACTCAAATCCATTTCTGTAAAAAAAAGATGCACAGTGGAGATTTGCTTTTGCTTTGTGCAAAAATATCTGCGGATAGGAAGAAAGTTGCTCTCTCATATGTGGACTGTAGAGTTGCTAGTTATATCACAGCTTGCAGGAATACAGGAAACCTTTCATTAGCTGTATGCACTATCTCAATGGACTTTTTGTCCCAAAGAGGAAGGTCAGCACTGATCCGATAGGAAGGCCAGTATTGATTCAACCATTGTAAAGATTGTGGGATTGATTTATAAACCATTTACACGAGTGCTGTTTGTGCTAACACAAGACAAGAGTACTGTTTCACCATTAGTGTTAAAGTAATGATTGCTGCGGACGCTAACATGTTGCATCACTCTGAATTAGGAAGTGTTTTAGCCTGTAAACAAGAGACAGTGCAGCAGTCAAATCCTTCATGGAGAGAAACTAAGTTTGGATGAGTCAGAGCCTACTTGTATCTCTCATCCAGGTTTATTTTTACACCTCACACAAAGAAAATAATCACAGCTTACCAAGTGCATAAAAAGATTAACATTTAAATATATTCAGGACTACAATTTCTATTTATCTCCCTCCTTTTTTTTATTCCCGGCAGACCAAACCAGTTGCATTTGCTGTTCGCACAAATGTCAACTACAGCCCGTGTCACGATGATGATGTCCCCGTGCCAGGCATGGCCATCTCCTTTGAGGCTAAAGACTTCCTCCATGTCAAAGAGGTAAGTGGTTAACTTTTTAATCAAGACAGTGATGCTAAGGGAAAAAAGGAGGACGCTCAAGGTAACTGTCCCCACTTATTATGTGTAGAAATTCAACAACGACTGGTGGATAGGACGCCTGGTGAAGGAAGGCTGTGAAATCGGGTTCATCCCCAGTCCAGTGAAGCTTGAAAACACTCGTATCCTCCAGGAGCAGAGAGCCAAACAGGGAAAGTTCCACTCCAGGTAAAAACCCTCATCTGTGCCAAAGTTCTGTCACAGCTGGACGGTTGTCTCAAATTATTGTGGACTTCACAGGATTTGTTGATCTGATGTGTGGAACACTTTTCTCTTTTCAGTAAATTGGGAGCCAACTCATCTTCTAGTTTAGGTGAAGTGGTTCCTAACTCACGGAAGTCTACTCCTCCTTCGTCTGGTGAGTAGCTTGATATGCAAATTTAACCCTCTTATACTTAATAGACTCTTTTAAAACAACTTTTAACCATTGAATTCAAGTCAAAGGTAAGATGTGCTACCTAGATTTTTCATACTTAGTATTTTTACTTGCAATAAAGTTGACTGTCAGTGATGTTTTAATGGCCAAAATTATACTTTTACATGTCGTAGCATACATGTTGTGCTACTGTCAATGAGAAATGTACTCCTTTACCTGTGACCTCTTGTGTTCATCTGATGGCGATGGTGGTCTTGTCTGTCTGTGTGCGTAGCCATTGACATAGACGCCACAGACTTAGACCCTGAGGACAATGAGCTTCCAGTCAACCTGCGCTCCCCTAAAGCCAGTCCAAACACTGTCATGTCACCCCTAGCAAAAGAGAAACGAATGCCCTTCTTTAAGAAGGTAAACTCTGGACCACCAAACCCTCTCTTCTTCTTCTATCTGCCCGCACATCTCTTGACTAAATGCCTGTGGCTGCTTGGCCTCACTCAGCGCCAGTCGTGTTTGTCTACAACACCGTCCTCGTCCCTTTGCGTGCACCCGTCCGTTAGCATGCATGCCTGTTCTTAACATCTCTCTTTCTCCTCTTTCGTCTCACCACAGCTAAGCAGAAGCAGAAGTCGGTAAGTCGTGGCGTGCAGTGCACCAGCTCAGCAGGGTTTGGGGATGATCTCTGTGATCTGAACTATAAAAACCCTTTTTAGAGATTCACCCCTGTGCTGACCTCTCACCCTACTCACTGCTCCTACAAACCTCTTTGTTGTGTTTGTTTGTGTGTTTGTAACTTGTGATCCTGATTTAGTGAGAGCTCAGTGTGAACAGCTTTTGAATAAGCAAGGGAATATCTCAATTTAAAGGAATAGTTCAACATTGTGGGTAAATACGCCTATTAGCTTGAGATGAGGAGATCAATAGCACTCTCATGTGTTCATACTGTATGTCTTCAAAAGTCTTGAAGCTGGAGAAAGGAGATGGTTTGCTTAGCATTAAGACTGGAGATGGGGGAGGGGGAACGGCTAGCCTGGCTCTGACCAAAGGTAAGAGAATCTGCTTACCAGCACCTCTAAAGCTCACTATCTAACATAATACATCTTGTTTGTTAAAATATCTGTTTGAATAAGCGTATTTCCCAAAATGCAAACTATTCTTCTAATTTCTTTTGGTTGTTACCGTGTATGGAGACAGATGCATTGTTAGTAACATCTATTATCAGGTGTAATGTTTTGCATTTCACATGCTGTTTGCTAAAGAAAAATTTGCATCACAACATTGAAATAAATATATATGCAATATGCTGAATTTTTATAAAATCAATACAAATCTGCAAATACATCTTAAAACAAAAATCCAATTAAGTAACTTAAATTTTGTAAAACGCTAATACATGGAAGTTTCCCATGACCATGCTGACGTTAACCAAGTAATGCACAGTTGAACTTAGGCTACCAGAAGTATTTGTGCGGAACCACATTGTCCATTAATACCCTCATGTTAGTCAACAGTTGTGTGCATCAGTTTCCACAACGTCCCAAGGGAAGAACTATGACGACAGCAAATGTCACACAGAAAGAAAATGTTTAAAAGTGGAGAGGTGCAGGAGGAAGAGAAAACATGAAATCTACTCATCCCCTCATCATAAAGATAACACAGACTGAGAGAGCCGCTTGAACATTAGGATAAATAGAGGAGAAAATGATTAAAAACAAAATACTGTGCGGTGAATTTGATAGTCAACAGTCCTTTAAGTCAATCCTCTCTGCTTCCCAGCTGTCTGCTCTCCAACAGAGCTTCAGCTTAGATCATGCACTGTTATTGCACTCCAGTGTGCTGACATATCCAAACATTTAGATGTCTGGGACTCACAGCAGCATCAAGGCAAGGCAAGTTTATTTATATAGCACATCTAAGCAACAAGGCAATTCAATGTGCTCTCTATAAAACAACAAAAGCATTGAGTATATATATATATATATATATATATATATATATATATATAATGGGTACGGAAAGTATTCAGACCCCTTTAAATTTTTCACTCTTTGTTTCATTGCAGCCTTTTTCCAAAAATCAAAAAAGTTCATTTTATTTCTCAGTAATGTACACTCAGCAACCCATCTTGACAGAAAAAAACAGAAATTTAGAAATTTTTGCATATTTATTAAAAAACAAAAACTGAAATATCACATGGTCATAAGTATTCAGACCCTTTGTTCAGTATTTAGTAGAAGCACCCTTTTGATCTAATACAGCCATGAGTCAGCCAACCAGTCGTCCTGTCCCTGCAGCTGAAAAACACCCCCACAGCATGATGCTGCCACCACCATGCTTCACTGTTGAGACTGTATTGGACAGGTGATGAGCAGTGCCTGGTTTTCTCCACACATACCGCTTAGAATTAAGGCCAAAAAGTTCTATCTTGGTCTCATCAGACCAGAGGATTTTATTTATCACCATCTTGGAGTCCTTCAGGTGTTTTTTAGCAAACTCCATGCGGGCTTTCATGTGTCTTGCACTGAGGAGAGGCTTCCTTCGGGCCACTCTGCCATAAAGCCCCGACTGGTGGATTGCTGCAGTGATGGTTGACTTACTACAACTTTCTCCCATCTCCCGACTGCATCTCTGGAGCTTAGCCACAGTGACCATTGGGTTCTTCTTTGCCTCTCTCACCAAGGCTCTTCTCCCCCGATAGCTCAGTTTGGCCGGACGGCCAGCTCTAGGAAGGGTTCTGGTCGTCCCAAACGTCTTCCATTTGAGGATTATGGAGGCCACTGTGCTCTTAGGAACCTTAAGGGCAGCAGAAATTTTTTTGTAACCTTGACCAGATCTGTGCCTTGCCACAATTCTGTCTCTGAGCTCTTCAGGCAGTTCCTTTGACCTCATATTGTCATTTGCTCTGACATGCACTGTGAGCTGTAAGGTCTTATATAGACAGGTGTGTGGCTTTCCTAATCAAGTCCAATCAGTATAATCAAACACAGCTGGACTCCAATGAAGGTGTAGAACCATCTCAAGGATGATCAGAAGAAATAGACAGCACCTGAGTTACATATGAGGGTCACGGCAAAGGGTCTGAATACATATGACCATGTGATATTTCAGTTTTTGTTTTTTAATAAATATGCAAAAATTTCTAAATTTCTGTTTTTTTCTGTCAAGATGGGTTGCTGAGTGTACATTACTGAGAAATAAAATGAACTTTTTTGATTTTGGAAAAAGGCTGCAATGAAACAAAGAGTGAAAAATTTAAAGGGGTCTGAATACTTTCCGTACCCACTGTATATATATATATATATATATATATATATATATATATATATATATATATATATATATATATATATATATATACAATACCGGGTTAAACTCATTGGAACCAATTTTTTTAAGGTCAAATACAAGAGATTTCTGTGGCACTAAAACAGGAGCAGATATCAGAAACATCAAAATGTTATATTGGCCAAACATTTTTTTACCAGTTACATCATGGCTAATGCCTCAATACCAATCAGGCTAATCTGAAGGGTACATCCCTAATTCTGTCGATTCACTGACTGATTATTTGACTATGATTTTGATTAAAAACTGAGGCTGTTACACAGACTGAGCTCCCACTTCGTCCCAACAGCAATGAGCAAGTTTTTGTACCTGTTTCCTAATTTATTCCATGGTTTTCCGTTGTAGCTTCTGTTGATCTACTGTGGCTTTTTCTCCCTGTCCGACTAACTTTTCCTGTCAGTTTTCCTTTTTATTCTAGACATCAAAACCATGAAATGAGACGATTCATCTAAAGATTGTAATTCCTCACAATATATTGTAGTTTACCTTAAGCTACTTTCAAGTATCAACAACCTTATGACCTTAAAATTTGTGAACTGCCAAATCTATTATATATTCAAAGCTTGTGTTTTGTTGGGCCAGCTGGGACGTCCCATTTCATGGTTCACAATGTTCCAGTGCTTTTAAATCTAGTCTAGGTCATTTTTCCAAATCCCTCAAGTGATTTGTGATGGTGAGTGTTTACTTTGTCTCCATAAATGTGTGCAACTGTTTTTCTTCTTCTCTCTTAAGGCGGAACACATTCCTCCGTACGACGTTGTGCCTTCCATGCGGCCCGTGGTTCTGGTTGGACCGTCACTGAAGGGCTACGAGGTGTGTCAAAACTTTTCAATCACCACACGGCCTTTTTTGGGAAATTCTCAGCAAAACATGTGTCCCCTTTCAATTGTTTTCTCTTAATTTCCGGTCCACAGGTGACAGACATGATGCAAAAAGCACTGTTTGACTTTTTGAAACACAGATTCGAAGGAAGGTAAGTTCCCTGTGACCTTTTTAAAAAAAACAAAAAAAACAATACAAGCTCATCCTGCTTCCTTCCTCATTCCTCCTCCTCTCACTTTAACTCTATAGGCTGGTATTTATCTGTCCCCCGAGGTTAGCAGAGAGAGTGTGTAACAAGTTTATTTGGCCTGGAGATGTGTGCTGCTGCTTTAAATAGGCCCTCTCCATGTCCTTAATAGGCCATAGTGGGCCTAGAGCAGGATTCTCCTTACTCAATGTTGAATCCATCCACCCCTCCGATGCAGAGAGGCCGTGAAGTTACACAACACTTAGATCCACTCAGACCACCAGCAGCTGCAGTGAATGCTGTTAATTCCCATTTGAGTCCTGTTTTTCAAACATGCTTTAACAAACAAAGGATAACTAGAATCGTTTGCTTCTTAAAATGCAGTTAGAGATTTGATGTGTTGACTGTGATTTATGCTTCTGCGTTAAATCTACGGCATGGTTACATGGAGGCACGGACCCTACACCGTAGCCTGACGTGCTTCATGCTTTAGAGTGCACTCTTAGTTTGAAATAAAGGCAACAGGAGTAGTTATGTACAGTACATTGGTGTGTAGGGAAGCCTTCCAGCATGCACTTGGGCAACAGACCCATGAACATGAGTCTCATTTTATTTATAAGTCTTTGTGTCTTTTGTTGTGCTCCATTATTGTTATACAAATAGTTATTGTAAGTGAATATGTTTAAACCGTAAGTAATGTGTGCACAAAGGTTTTCCCTCATGTAAGTAGATGGTGCCGTTTTAATTATAAACCTAGAGCTACTAGTAGTAAACATTATGTGTGTTCTCTTCCTGTTCTCCATTATTGAGAATTCCAGCTAGCCACAATATCTTACCTTACAAACATTTAACCAATGTTAAATATAATTGTATGTATGTATTGGGTTCACGAACTCTGTTATGATTCAGCCCACACTTTAGCAGGTTTGGGTGTAAGGACTTGTTGCTTTGACCACTACCTTCAAAGAAAGGTAAAATTCAGGTCAAATAATCAGTAAAGAACAGTGATCCTCCTTTCATCTACACATATATTAGAATTTTTTTAATCTCTCTGTCTCGGCTCTCTGTCATTGGAATTAGTTTTTTGGCAGCCGATTGCTTTTATTTTATTTTTTTGCTTAATACACAGCAATAATACATATTTGTCTTTCCATCTTATGTCAAATAAAGTCCATAATAACTAACTCATTACTAAGTATTTTTCTTGTCCGTTGTTTCAGAATATCAATCACTCGCGTCACAGCAGACATCTCTCTGGCCAAACGATCAGTCCTGAACAATCCCAGCAAGCACGCCATCATTGAACGCTCCAACACACGCTCAAATTTGGGTATGTATGTGCTAGAACTCACTGCAATGCCAGGGAACATCTGGTGTTTTGATTCATAATGTTTTAAAGGAGACCAGCTTATGTGGAAAAGGAAGGAAATGATTAAAGGAAATCTTGACAATTGTAATGATAACTCTCTACGGCCAAGAGTGGCCTTGGCCAGTCTTATATTGTTAGGAATGAAAGATAGAGCATAAATGCACAATAAAAGGTTCCAAGAGCTGCTCTGATTTGACTGAGGTTGATCTGAGTTCAGATGTGATTAGAATGAAACAGATTCCGGGTCAATCTGAGGGGACAATCTTTCTATCTACATAAGCATCAGTCAGCGGCTGAAGCAGAGGATGAAGTCCCACGAGAAGTCTATGCTGGAAGTGTATTTTATTCCATTTTTATATGATAACACAAAGCCACTACATTACAACTTGATGATTTGACCTCAATCTTTTTCAACAGTGTGCCTTGTCCCAGATTTAAAAAAAAAACAACTCTAAATGAGCTTTAAGGCAACAGCTTCTCCACCTCTACTTTTTAATTATACATTAGGACAGAACCACATTAAGAGCAAAAGCTTTTCTCCATATTTAACCCAATGCTTTTTCGTTTAAAGTAGCTGTACTCGAGATTCAGAACATTAATAAATCAGTGAACAAATATTTTTTTCTGTGTAAAGATATAGTGGAGTAACAGCTTTCTGAGCAGAGAATGAAGTCAGAAAAGAGACCAGAATGCAAATTAATATTTACATGAAATGTTGTGAACCAAAGGCGACAATTTCTTAATGTGAGTGAAGCCTTCCTTTCTTCAAGATACATCAAATGATTTCAAGAAAATTCTGCATTAGAAACAAGTGAAATCATCTCACCCCTCTGGCATATTTTAGCAGGAAAATTAGAATGTGTGACTCAGCTGTAGTCTGAATGAGCTGTTAGGTTGGAATGTTTTCATGTTATCAGTTTACTTAAGACTTTGTCGTGACTGGAAGTCATGAAGCTTGGCCGTGATTTTACTTAGATTGGGAATTGTGCCCTGCTGATATTTGTAGAATAGTTGTTGCAGTCACGATGTCATCTGTTCGAGTGGGGGTTGTGTGATGTAACAGTTGGTATTTGTTAGAGGTAATAGAACATTGCTCGCTTTTCCTCTCAGAGCTATTGGTCTCTAAGCCTGGTCCCTAAAGTCATGATGTCTTCTGAATATTTAAGTTTCTATAAAGCAGAAAGAAACAAGCCAAGAATAAAAAGTCAAGAAATTCAAAACAAATCTAGTAAGTAGGTAAAAGGCTTCACAAAAAATATTAAATATCAAACTGCACAATAGTAATACAAATAAGAGTAACAAAATAGAATTCATAAAGAAAAAAACATTTGATTTCTGATTAATGAACTCCTGTTTCCATAAAACAACCTGGAAGTGACTGTACTTGTGAATAAAGAAACAGTCAAACCTGGCCACTGACGCTCTCTTTCTTCTTCAGCTGAAGTCCAGAGTGAGATTGAGCGGATTTTTGAACTGGCCCGGACGTTACAGCTGGTAGTTCTGGACGCCGACACCATCAACCACCCGTCACAGCTGGGAAAGACTTCCCTCGCCCCCATCATTGTCTACGTCAAGATCACCTCTCCAAAGGTGAGTTAAACCAACGGGTTTGATCCAGCAACAGAGTCAGTCAGCGTGAGTTAAAAGGAACCCTATCTGTGATGTTAAATAAAGCATTTATACAGCAAATGCGTAAAGCAAGTGAATCATCACTTTGACCTTTAGCGCAAGTAAAAAAGGCTCATGATTCAGTGATCAATAAAAATAAAACATTTGGGTCACATAGAAAATGACAAAAGCATAGTTAAAGAGGGATGAGATACAAGCTTATTACTGTGGCATCAGTGTGAATCACACTCGCCGTGAGTTAAAATAAACCGCTCTGTACCATCTGTCCTCTCAATCACATCACAATTTTAATACTAATGCATCATCCGCTTTCCGACCAGGTAGTTACAAGAACGTGGTTATAGGAATAGTCAACTTCTGCACAGCAAAGGTCTTTATAGCATTAAAATCAGAAAAAAAATACACCAAAAAGGTATGAACTAAATACTAAATCTAATGTACAGTATATAGCTTATGTCATAATTTAAACTAAAATTTAAAGTCTCCCGAAGAAAACCGGGTATCTCTCTCCCCCCTGCCTTCTGGTGTGTGTGTGTGTGTGTGCGTGTGTCTGTGTGTGTGTCTGTGTGTGTGTGTGTGTGTGAACCCTATGTGCTGTTCCCTTTTCCTATGTGGAAGTCCCTGCCCTGAAGTAGGAGCTGAAAGGGTTACAGGAACTGCAGTCAGAGGAACTTAAAAATCCCGAAATTGGTCCAGTTGGAACACAAGAAAAAAAGGCTCTATGAATGTTATGTTCTAGGAACTGAAAAAATTCCTCCAGTCGAAAAGCAGCTATTGATGCATTTTAATGTTGCTGGTGGAGATGGAGCTGGGTACTTCAGTCCGGCTGTTCCTTCCAATGGGTTAAACAATAATCTGTGTGTCATGATATGATTTATGGTGTTGCAAAAAGGTAAAATCAAAGTTCTGCTTCATAAATCTGTTTTCAATTTTTTGTCTTTTCTTTTTTTGTAAAATGAATAAATAAAGTATTAGGGCCAACAGTTAATTAAATAATACTATGTAAGTTTAGATAGGAAATGTCTTATAGTCTTTTATATATAGGGAAACGTGGTGGCCCAATAGCCAGCACTGTGCAAGAAGGTTCTGGGTCCAAATCCAGGACGCTGCGGGCCTTTCTGTGTGGTTTTTGTATGTTCTTCCCATGATTGCGTGGGTTTCTTCCGGGTGCTCCAGTGTCCACAACCATCAAAAAACATGTACTAGGTTCTTCAGTCAGTGCTCTTGATCAAGGCACTGGCTCAGAACTGGAGTTGGTCCCCGGGGGCTGAAAATGGCTGCCCACTGCTCCCTTGAGGGATGGGTCATATGCAGAGAATGAATTTTGCTACATGTATTTTTATTTAATAATAAAAGTACTCAGGTAAAGTACAATAACCTCCAAGTTTATCATGAGTGAATGTTCTTAGTTACTATCCAACACTGTCTGTAAGGGATTTTACTTCAAAGGAAGCTATCTTTTTTGTAGTATAAAACTTCCATATACTTTAATATTGTCCACACAAAGCCTAAATTCAGTTTTGGTTAAATAAAACCACCATGACCTTGTCTTATTTGCCCTCAGGTGCTGCAGAGGCTCATCAAGTCTAGAGGCAAGTCTCAGGCCAAACACCTCAATGTCCAGATGGTGGCTGCTGACAAGCTGGCTCAGTGCCCTCCTGTAAGTCTTTAGTCGTCCCAAATTACCAACCACAAGCAGCCTGGAGTTTTGTCTTTTAGAGTTGGTGTTTGGCTCTAAATTTTAGTTGCATGTATATGTGAAATTGGAATTTTTTTTTAAGCGTAAAAGCTTGTGCCAGTTCTATTTCCGATTTCTGTAATCTGCTTAGTTATTTTAGAAAATGAAGCAAGCACCCCAGGCATGTGAAGGTGCAGGCTTTATTTAATTTGAAAAACAGTCCATATCTTTTGGGAATTACTGTTTAAGACTTTCTGAGAATTAATTCTTAATGCTATTTAGTGTTTAATTCAGATGGTTGATTTTAACATAGCTGACATTTTGTATATATAAAGTTCAGCACAATATCTTTGTAGCTCATTTAAGAGCTAAAAACAGCCCTTGAATCAAAGTATTTTATTGTTAAAAAAGAATTCCACTACCGGTCTCCTTTCCATTTCCTTTAACCCTGTCTGCATCCTTCTCCCCTTTCTCAGGAGATGTTTGACATTATACTAGATGAGAACCAGCTGGAGGATGCATGTGAGCATATGGCTGATTACCTGGAGGCCTACTGGAAAAGCACTCACCCCACCAGCTGCAACCCCCCCAACGCACTGCTAACAAAGCTGCCCACAGCCACCCTGCCCTCCAGCCCAGCCCCGGTCTCCACCGTGCAGGTACAAGCGCTGAGGCCACAGGGCGGGTGGGGATACCTGTTGCAAAGCTGTGCAGATGAACGGGAAAGGACAGGAAGTGGCAGGGATGGAAAGGGAGAGAAAAATAAAACCTGCAATAAATGAGGTTTAGGAGTTAAGAGTTATACAATTATACAGCAATAAAAGCTAGTTAGAAGCATGCAAGTCTACTTTAGTAAAATAGATATAACATGATATTATCTTGAATGGTAGGGAAGGATCTTATTTCACAAAATTGATCACAAATATGAGATATTTAATATTTATTCTTGCATCTGTTTCAACAAGAAGAATAGTTTTTTTATTGAGCATTAAACATCTGCTGATTTCTGCTGTAATTCTAGTGTTTGGACATGAAGAATAATATTCAGACAGAATTCAACATATTATAAACTTTATCTTCAATCTACTGATTATTGTTGCTCCGTTAAACCAGCTTAAAGGTGCATTATTGTCAACAACTGGACCATTGTGGTGCAGTAGACTGTGGTGAATAGTGGTATACTCGTTGCTCTGAAACTGCTCCAAAGCAGAATTAGGATAAAGTGTGGATTAAGTGGATCGTGGGCTGGCTGAGGTAGACAGGAACTGATCGTGACTACCTGAAACCCTCAATTTCAAATGCAATTTATTTACTTTTCTTACTAGTGAACATGTCTGTGTGTATGTTTTTCAAAGCATGTCATGCAGGTAAGTTTGTCCTTGTCATGGTATCAGTCTGTTTGGTATAACATAACTTTTCAGCTTATGTCACATATCTGAGTGTGTAAATGCTGTATAATCCCATAACCTGTACCCCTCTCTCCATCCACTGCCATCACAATGGGAAATGTAAGACTGAAAATGTGGAAAATCCTGATATTAATGAGGAGCAGGAGTGGGATTGACATGTGATTGCTAGTGTGGTGAGTGTGGAGAGACTACTGGATAAGTGTGTTTTTTTTTAGACTTCAGGTGCCAAAAATCCCTAAGAGATCCATCTTGGTCATGCAAACTAAAAAACACCTTAAAGTTTAACTTTCCTCCTCCAAGATGCATTAACCTTCAATGGATTATTCATGAATATTCAAGATGCATATTCACTGTGTTTGGGTATGCCTTTGCGTTCAAGTACATATATTAAATATGCACCGGAAGCAACAAGGATGAAGTGAATATTAATCTGCATGAGTTGTGTTTGTGTGGGTTTGCAGTGTATTCCCTTGCTTTCTGTCACCTGACTGACTGACATGTGTTACTGACCTCAGGGCAGCAGTGCAGAGCAGAAAGGAGAGAAAGCATTAGTGGAGAGAAAGGGCTCCAGAGAGGATCACCAGCACCATCATCACCATCACCACCACCACCAGGACCAGGCTGATGCTGATGCAGAGGCTGAGGAGGAGAGGCTTGAGGAGGAGAGGCCTCTGAGAACAGAGGCTTCTAGGAGAGCCCAACACATCCACCACCGTTCGTCTTCCACACGGACTGAGCAACACAACCACCATCACCACCACAGCAACAGTCGAGGCCGGGGACTCTCCCGGCAGGAGACGTTGGACTCGGAAACCCCAGAGAGCAGAGAGAGCCGAGAGAGCAAGGACTCTGCTTATGTCGAGCCGCGCACTCAGCTCCTCCACCAGGAAGAGGATGAGGAGGAGGAGGAGGATGAGGAAGAGGATGAGGAGGAGGATGTAGGGGAGGGGCACCCCCAGCAGCAACAGCGTTATGAGCCACTGCCCCACCGGGACCACAACCACCACCACCACCACCACCGAAGTGGGGTAGATGAGGCCGGCCACAGCACGGGACACCACCGCTCAAAGGAGCGTGAACAGGACCATAATGAACGGAATAAGCAGCGCTCGCACCACCACCGGCCGGCACGCGACCACCACCACCACTACTACGACCGGGACAGAGACAGGGACCGAGAAGGGGAGGTGGCTCCTAAAAAGAGGGGTGACGCAGGAGAATGGGCCAGAGACTCTTACATTCACCAGTGACGGACCAAAGCCCCCCTAAAACTGTTCTGTTCTCCCATAATGCTGCTATACCCTGAAACCACAGCATCCTATTTATGTACACTTCCTTTGTAAATGCTGTTGCATCTTTTTAAATGACAGGATTTTGATTACATAGATACAAATATAAATATATAAATATATGTATGTGTGTATCTATGCATAGACGTTGTTTATGTGTGGATATGCATGAATATTCTCAAATATGCATATTTTAAACCTGTGTTTGATAAAGCATGACACGAAAGCAGAATTTTTTTTCTGTACTGAGCTGTGCTTTCTGTGATTAGCATTTTTATTTTTTATTGTTTTTATTACTTTTTTTTCCCTTACTACCACTTGAATAATTTGTTCCATCAGACTACTGCTAGGGTTGACTGCAACGGTTGACTAACCAAGTTAGTTTGATGCTGTATTTGCAGGTCTTTTGTTAAAAAGAATAGTTTGTCAATTTGGGAAATAAGCTTATTCGCTTATTATTGCTCAGTTACCATTTTATTTAATACATCTAGCTAACACAAGTGCAGTCTAATACAGCAGTCTTGCAATAATGCCTACCTTCATGAAGGTTATGTTTTATAAAATGTAATGATCATCTTGGAGGCTGCAGTTTGTGGTGCTGTTAGATTGTATTATGTATTGTTTTACTGGCAGGTGTTACTATTATTTTGTCCACCTCATTTATATCTGAGGGTAGTCTAAATAACCGGAACAGGACTGTTGTATTAGACTGCATTAGGGTTTAGCTACCTAACTGCCAACTGAGTCTAGTCTATTATATGTGAGGTAAATATGAAGCTGCAGCTGGTTAACTTAGCTTAGCTAGGGAAGTATGAAGAAAAATCTAAATTAATATCTAATCAACACTTTCTCATTTATTCTAAAAAACAAGTTGTGATTTTACGACAAGCCTTAATTTACTGTAAGCTAACCGGCTGCTAACGCTAGCTGCAGGTTTAGATACGAAAGTCGTATGCATTTTCTCATCTAACTCTCAGCAAGAAAGCTACTAAGCATATTTCCCAAAATGTCGGACTACTCCTAAATTTTGTGTTCATCATTTATTGCTTGGTTTTTGTTTTAAATTTTGCGTCCATGGTTTTGGGCATTCGGTTTGAATATATTTAAGCCTCCCTTGAGGTGCACCTTAGTCTTGCCTTACAAGACAAACTAGTTCCACAATAACTTCCTCTCTTACATGCAGTACTGTTCTCTTTGTATGGGTCCAGAAACATTTTATAACATTGATACACTCTTGATTCTGCACTTTTACTGATTCACATTGGTTTCAAGTGAAACCTGACAACTTTACTGTCGGTTTACCAAAACTCCATCAAGGTTCATCTTTTTTTAAGTCTGACCCCCTTTTTCTAATGAATGTTGTTTAATTCCCACTTTAGCTCCAGAATATAAAGAATGTCCATTTTAGGGATATCTTCTTCAACACAACAAAAAATTAAAAGAGGCATTCAAACTATTTAAAAATGTTTACCAGACAAAGATGGTTTTGTCTTTTACCATGTATTTACTCCTCTGACTAACAGGATATATTTTAAGAGTCAGTGACCTTGGATCAAATTTAAACTTTTCATGTATTAATTCATGATACTGAAAATCTAAATTGAGCTCACTTCATATCCCTCTGTTTACAAACCCACCATTCCTTCACTCTATATGGTTTTGCCCGGCAATTTTAACAACTCCATTATTTTGCTACATTGGTAGCAATACAGATTTTCTAACCGTGTACATGTGTATGTACATAATGCATAAATATAATGAATAAAGTTGGCAAGAGAGGACTGTCAAAGTGGGGAAAAGGATCTGATGCATGCTTTGTCAGAAGACCCAGACAGAGTGGTGTCTATAAATAGTCATCTGAAACTCTGCTGAAAAATTGAGGTAGACTCACTGGCTTGCCTCCTGAGTCGCCATGACAACATCGACATGAATGACAATACTGAGGGGATGCATCTAAAATAGCTTCTCCACAAACATGCCTCCAAAATAGACAAACAAGTATTCAGACATGCAGCTGATGTGATCTCAGACTTGTGATATTGTTAAACGCCTTCAGTGTGATAGTGAAAAGAGCAGCAGTCTACATATAGTAAAATGCACAGATTCAGGGAGGTAACGTGCAGTCTGCTAGCATTTCCACACAGGTGTGTTTGGATGGACTTTTAAGAGTCTAATGGTATTCCCAGGAAGAGGGACTGAGCTGATGTTATTGTGAAGGTCCTCAAAAGGCTGCATGTTGCGAGGACCGGCCAGATGTTATTGCACTGTTGGCACAATTCTATAAATTCTGTGCAGTTAGTGGACACCCATAATTCAATTTGCACTGAATAAATTAGTGATAAGTATTGTAATTTGTATTTAAATCAGTGGTTCATAAGTGTAATCCAATAATGTGCAGTTGCTTAATGTATATCGAACATGAAGAAAGAAAAATCTTTTTTTAAAGGAAGTTTATTATGAAAAAATGAATAATTTCCTTTTGGTGAATGAACTACACATGACATAATGTCCCTCTTACAAGCAGCAGAAGTCTTAATTAAGAGGTCCCAGTTGTCTCCACACTACTAACAGACGCTAAGTTATTAATACCTCTCATGACCTCTTTCTGCTCGCTACTTCCTGATCTCTACGATGCATCGAATCCACTGTGACCATGGCAGCTGTGTCGTCACTGTTGTTATGGCGATGCAAGCACTGCTGCATTTGCCAATACTCATTCAGTCTCCATCCTTTCCTGTGCCTCCACCCCTCCCTCCTCCTCTCTCCTGCCCTCGTGTTTATAAAGCCTATCCCTATATGGCCCGCAGTTTTAGAGAGCAGCTGTTAAGAGGCAGATGCTGTAAACAGCACAGGGAACGTCTTTGTCAACACTGCCTCGTCAAAGCACACACAGTGTTATAATATAAACACTATTGTTCCTGTCTGCAGTCTCTGGTGTGAGAGCTCGTGGTGCTGGAAGAGAAAACATACCCTCTGGTCAGTTTTTCAGGAACTTGGCAATAGCCAATAGTGTCTCTGTCGGCTCTGCAGGGGAGGGGGGCTGCCGTTCCTGTCTGGTCCCAGCTCAGCTCAGGACTGAACCTCTGGAGGAAGGCGCAGCTGCTCAGGTGACAGGCCGGCTCCCAGCATGCCTTCTGCGCCAATGTGAGGCTCCTGAAAACCAGAGCGTGATTTGGTGACATTTTTCTAACATCACCTTCCACATTTGGGAGTCTGTCCAAGTGTTTTTACCTGAGGCTGAAGCGTGAGGCAGGGGAAGGTTTGGAGGGCCCAGGCTACCTGCTCCTCATTCTCTGCTAGAGTCACTGTGCAGGTGCTATACACAAGAACCCCACCTTTCTTCAACAACTGCACTGCCTGCAATACATTAAGAAATTTTATTAAAGCGGCCAGATCAATACTTTTAGTATGACAATGTAAAAAACAATGTGAAATAGTGATGAATTCTCCTCAGCTTAATGGAGCTTTATTTTTGTTTATGGCTCACAACTTTACTGCTTTGGTTCACTCACTGTTCTCATAGCATTGTTTTTGGCCAATCTTGGTTAAAAAGCCACTTTACACTACCTGTTCAACAGCAAACAGTTACACTATCTGGTGAACATAGTGAAGCACAGTGAATAATGTTGCATATTAACTGTGGATGTGTAAATAAGCAACTGTTTTTCAACAAGTTCACCATATCAATGTTGTCTTTTTGCTGCTCCCAAGTGGGCAAAAAGATCAGTTGTTGCAAGTTTAACTCTACGAGCACTAACACAAAAATGAGTCTTCAGTCTAGATGCTGAATAACTTTGCAGAAATGCATGTAAAACACTGATGAAGCACTATATGTCAGCGGGATAAATTATGTCCTCTGCATTGGACTCTAATCTCCCTTTAGTGATCTATGTGTTAGCCATAGTTGAAGCAAAGTCTTTAAAAAAGTACTTTAAAAATATTTCTTTAGTCTACATTTATGCATATGTGTATTAAAAAAAGGAAAACGACTGAATATTGCTAAAGGTAGAAGTAGAAATACTTTCTGGAGCTGCTTTTCTGACTGAAAAAATAACTATCAACAGTCACAAACTCGAGACTCATTTTAGCACTTAAGAGCTGTACATCTAAAAACATCTACAACACCCAATACAGTATCAAATCATAGAAAACATTTTGTGTATAAATCAAAATTGTCAATATTACAGTATCAGTGGATTGGGTGTTAAACATCAGTCATATCAGTCACAGCTTTGATCAGAGGAAAAACTTGAGTAAAAATCATTTTAAGGTCTACTTTACCAATAAAATGTGAATTCAAGCTGTAAGTCACACAGCGGTATAATAACTGCCAAATGTTGCCATCTACTGGTCAAAGGGATTTAGATAACGATGTGATGTGGAAAAAACGATGTGATGTCAAAGTGCTTTATCTGTGAGGTAAATCCTACAGCATGGAATAACTTGCGCTGCAGTGGCTGGTAGGAACAGATCTCCTTGAGGCTCCAGGTACAGGACATGCTGGGTCTCTGTCCGAGGCCGCTACAGGGGGCGTCCAGCAGAACCCGGTCAAAACTTTCAGGAGGGAAGGGAGGTCCTGGAATATGTTCATAAACAGAGTTTTTATATATATATACTGTATATATATATATATTTTTTTTTTTTTAATTTGGGGTGGGAATCGCCAGACGTCTCCCGATACCATCACGATACTTATGGCACAATATGATATTACTGCAATTTTATACATATTGCAATATTTTGCAATATATTGCAATTTATTACCTTTATTACAACTTCTAATTTTTCCCAATTTCAAATTATGTCCTCAAAAGGAAACTTTGTCAACATCTGTTTTATCTAAAAAGACAAATTTCTCAGTTTGTTCATCTCACTTCAATTGTATTGCTGCAAAATGGCATTGTCAAGCAGGCGAACTGACCAACACACATATAATAAAAGATCATTACTTGCCGCCTGTGTATCAATACAGTATTGCTATGGAAAATATTGCGATTTTCCCCACCCCTCTATATATATATATATACACACACACACACACACACACACACACACACACACACTGTGTGAGCGCATACTGTCACTCTGTACCTTCAGCTTCCTGTGCCGAGTCGCTGCTCACAGCTTGAGTGCTGTTAAAGCAATAAACTTTGATCGACCGTAAATGCAACATTTGGGCGTTTTGATGAATTCGATCGATCTTATTCGGATCCTGTCCAGCGCCACGACCTCGCCCTGCGTGAGACAGAGAGTCAAATTCATTAACAAGAAACAAAAAGCATCAGTTATACAGTATTCAGATCCTTAAAAATACGTTCAAAATCTTACTCGTGTAAAATAAGTATTAGCAAATATACTCTGCCCTCTTTATATACTGTATATATTATTAACACTGATGCAATAATGTGTGAGCAGCATTTTGTTGTAGTTTGCTGAAATGAAGCTGATTTCAAACCTCAGTTGAGTACTAAAAGCCTTGTTTTGCAGTGCAGTAAGAATATTTCAACCCGTAATTAACTCGTTTAAGCAATTCTGGAAACAAGGCAACAGCACTAGAATTATGAAAATGTTTACTTTAGAAAATTATATACACAAGCATTTAACAGGTGTAGCCCGTTTTAGAAGCCAGTCATATGGTTTAAATACCGTGCAAAATACGCGCAAAGCAATTTGTGACTATAGCAGTATATATAGAGGTATTTAGCAGCATAAGAAATGTTCAAGTAAAGTACAAGTACCTAAAAACTACGTCAGTAGAGTAAAGGAGTAGAGAGTAAATTTAGCTAGTACCTTTCCACCAATGATTATACCTGTAGTTTAATAACGTACAATGTGGCCTCATTAAATAATACAGACACCTGAAAATATGATTAATGACACTATTATTCCTTTTACAAAAAGTTGTACTTATTTCAGGACTCTTCTACTAAATTCATGTACAATTTACAGCTAATTTTATTTTTCCACTACACTTTTGTTCTTTGTTGCATGCCTATAACTAGCTTAACATGTGTCTTCTTCACGGAGGACACAGAAACAACCAAAGTCCACAGAGGAGTGCTATAGCATGAATGAAAGCATCCTATTCTTAGGAACAATCATTTTATAGATCAGTGGTTCCCAGTCTTTTTTGCTTCTGTCCACTTAAATGTCTATATATGACCTTTCAGCACCAGAGCAGTTCAACCTTCCTTAAATAGTTTAATGTGAAGAACTTTAGAAGCCTGGTAGGGTCAAATTATCAGTACTTAATTATTAGAGAAGAGTCAGGAGAAAAGTGTAGAAGAAATATGTTTTTGATTCTTTTCAATCACATTTATCGTCTTATTACTCCTAAGATTTATCTTGCGACACCTTTAGGGAGTCCAGATCCCCAATTTATTGGATCAGGCTGTATATCATATGTGTACCTTATAGACTGGATTCTCAGATTGCAACCCTGAAAATAACTCTGTTCCCTCGATCAGCTAACTTCTCCAGCTGACGGTTGAACTTGTACCTGATCCCTCATGAGTGCTGCGATGTGGCAGGTCTTCCCTCCGGGTGCAGCACACATATCCAGGATCCGTTCTCCAGGACGAGGCCCGAGAACATGTCCCACAACTACAGAGGGAAGGTTCTGCACAACATAAAATATGAGAAGAGGCAAAACCGTGTCCACAATACACATACTTACTTTAATTTACATTCTAATACTATAAATACCTGTAGGAATGCCAGGTTGGGTAGAACACCATCGAAGGAAGGACTCTGGTAGAGTGCCTCTACCATCCGAACACCTATTCCCCTAAAACAACAGACAACAGTGACTCAATACGTTTTCCTTCATTCATTTTTAACCACACAATCACCATGCCTGTTTGACCCAGAGGAAGACTGGAGTACAGTCGATATGCAGTTGTCTTGTCTTTAATTACGCTGCCACCATAATAATGGCTTTTAAATTTTGGACTTAGACGCAGCAGTGTGCTTTGACTTTTGTCATTATTCATATATTTATAAAACAAAAAAAGTCTACTTACTTGGCAGGTTCATCTGTGCAGAAGATGCTGGAGCGATCTATTTGAGCAACTCCGTTTCCCACAAACACTTTCTTTCCCTGGAAGCTCGTGGCTCCTCGCGTGCACCGACCCTCCAAGTCAGAGAGGACAGACACCACATCTCCAGCCTTCATGTCTAAGAGCCAATAAACACATCACAGGTTGACTTCACCACACACGCAACAAAGTAAACACACTATGATGTCCATTTTAACTATTTATGTATTTGAATTGACTTTAATAGAATCTGTCTTTGAATCTTACACTTTGGGCTGGCGAGAATTCCCGGGACAAAGACATGAGCACCTCTCAGTACGGCGCTGCCACACTGAGCACCAACCACCACCTCTAAGCTGAGCTGCTTCACAGGTCTTACAACACAAGAGAGAGGGAAGTCACACACTTCTACATCAGTCTCAGTGGACTGTGGCAGAGTATGGATGGTTCGGATACTGAAGATACAGCATATATGGCATGCATGGAGAATTCTTCACAACCTTTTCAAGCTTTTCCTTTGTTTGAATGTTTGTCGACACGTGTATAAAAAAAGTTAAAATAAGTTACATGTAACAATAAATTTAAATACACTTACCCAAAAATAGAAAAGAGCAAGGAATGTTATGGTGCTGTTACTGTAGTTTGTGTTTCTCTTTGGGATCAAAACACACTCCTGAAAATGTGTTCACTTCTAGAATTCTTTTTTTTTTCTGTCATCATTCTATTAAATTCCTTGTGGTATTGGCCTCAGGAAACACTGCAATTTAAGGCTACGTGTGTACTCCATAGAGCAGATTCAGATTTGTCTGACATTGTTCCAGCATTCCTTACATACCTTGGGCCGTCGACGGGAAGGAGCAGCACATCTGGAATTTGCGGGTGAGGAAGAATCTGAACGGAGACCTCCTCTGCTGATGAGGTGCACATCTGCTGCTTCGACAACGACAACACACTGAAGGATTAGGACTCGACTGACCACCACTGTGGGTACTTTCCTTGCTTCCTCTTTCATTCTCACCTTTTTCAGCTCTTCTCCTAACTTGTGTCTGATGTCTTCCAGGGGAGCGAGATGAGTACTGGCCCGAACGCAAGTGTATGAAGGAGGGTGAGACAGGCATGTGAGCAGCTTCTGGAAACGACAGTCTGCCTCCTGATGGCCAACTGCAGCTAACACCTGATTGCAAACAAGATTACGTTAAAATTATTGGATGAAACAATTAGAAAAATCTTAAGAACTTGATTGATTTTAAATGTAAGTCTTTTTTAATTTAGCATATATCCTTAACACAGATATTTTCCAATTTATTCAAGTAAAAAATAACAATGCTGCCACCTGAACTAACATCATTCAGGTCAACATATTAAACAGAATTAATAAATAGTTGGCACAGCTACCGTTGAGGACATCAAGCAACATGTCTGGGGTTTACTTTCTACAATTACACAGAAACATTAGTGACAGACTGAGTGAGAAGAGTCTGTTTTAGGCCAAAACAATAGGAAACATAAGCTATCACTTGTGTGGGGAGATTAAATTAGCAAAAAATAATATCAACATAAAGCCAAACGTTTCTTAGGGAGGGTTTTACTAGTCTTCAGTTTATCTAAAATCTAAGCTACAATGTGAAGGTTCCCACATCACCCCTGTGTTATCTTTTCAGCTGAAAGAGAAGAGTAGTCTTTTAATGAGGTGTACTTATGATTATCCAGAAGACAGAAATCGCTTCCAAGAAACACATTTAAACTCCTACTGTACCTCCTTGTTTAAGAAGACACTCTGGAGATAATCAGTGACTTCAGGCTTCAGGGAAATCCTTGGAAAATTTGACATTTCTTCAATCTGCACAAAGAAATGTATCTGATCAATAACAGAAAAGTAAATGAATCTTAATTGCCCCTATTGTGGTTAAAACTTGCTTACAGTCTTGTGGATAATCAAACGCATTTCTTTGCAGTGGTTTATTCCCGCAGTACAGAGGCTGTTGTACTAGTGCTACTACTACTACTGATAATAATAATAATAATAATAATACTTTACCCACATCACTCAAAAAGGATCAGATTTGAGATCATTTTAAACTTAAGTTGCAACAGTTTTTAAAGAAGTAAAAGTCATGTTTGATCTGGTGCTTGTTAGGTTTATGGTAATTGGATTGTATTATTGATTGTGGATTGTTAGCTTGTTGTACAGAGTGTATGTCTTGTTCTGGTGGGTACTTTCTTTTGGAGTTCTGTGGATGTTTCTGTGTATTTGCAAATTATCTTAGGCTGTAAGGATGGGTAGCACTTTCAGACATGCAATTAAAGGAATGCAGAATAAAACAATAACAAAATTTAGTTAGGAAATAATGTGTTTTTATGAGTATTTTTAATAAAAATGAAGAGCTAATTCTGCCCGTAATTCCTGTTAATCCTTCTCCACAATGTCCGTCTATTCTATCTGAATGAAATCTAAGAAATGAGATATTTAAATAACAGAATCCATGTGTGGTAATAATGACCTAAGGAGGTACTTTCGGCCAACATTAAATACGATCTTGATACTAACGGGTTTTATTTATAATCTAAACGCTGGTAGTCAATCCTATTTAACTTATCTGCTTTTAACATTCATAATCAACAAGTGATCAGTTAAATTAATAGTCTAATATAAGTGTGACAACGATGTAAAGGCGTTTTTAATCATCTTTAGGTACTCACGTTCTGGACATGGTCCGCTGGTGTTTTCACTACTACTTCCGCATACGTCACTGATTGGTCATATGACACTGGTTGACTTCATAAATTGTTATGCCGCCTGTTGATCAGCAATACGAGGCAGTACCTTTATGATGTTCATGTGCTTTATTAGATATACACGGTATATACATCTATACATATATGTGCTGTGCATAAACATTTAATACATAGTTTTTACACACTATAATACAGTTATGAACAGATAAAGGAACATTTTAGTACTTCTAAATGTACAGGATGTCAACAATTATAACTTCTCCTATAAAGACATATATTTTATTTTATTACCACTGTGTCTAACTATATTGTCACGCATTATAGTTGTTGATACATGAATAAATACTTATATCTGTTTCTATCATATAGTTGTACATTTTATATACTGCTCATAAATGCTAAGGAGACCTAAAGCAACACTTTCATCCATGCATATGTACACAAACATATTATACAATACTCCCATTTTTGTGTTATTCTCTATATATTCTGTTATTCTCTATATATTCTGTTACATCAGTCTGTCTAATCTGTTACCTTTTGTAATATGTCCCATTGCACTAATAAAAAAAAGAAAATAAACAACTAATGTGTTGCTTTTATAACAAATGTCCAGCTCTGTGCATTGAAAATAAAACAAATAAATAATAAAGGTAAAACACCAAGAAAAACAATCTGAAAGTACAGTATAAATGCAATTTGTGAAGGAAATTAAAATTAATAATTAAACAGATTTTTTCGTACAGTACCTGCTACCCAGTATGCTTTACAATACGTATATATATGTGTGTTATTAGGTGTATATTTACGTCTGCTCCCCTTTTAAAAGCCTTCACTCTTTAAAAGTGTTGTTTTCGAAAGCTGCTTTTCAACAAAAAAGGGCCAATGCGTAACACGGCTCGACGTCACCACGTAGTCGGACGAGAACTGAATAGCTGGGGTTGCTTTTTTTCAGCGAACCACTACCAGCAGCCAACGGGCAGGAGAAGCCGTGCGACCAGAGTCAACACAGTGCCGCACTTACCACCCAATGTTTATACGATTTGTGGAGGATTAAACGTTAACCTGAGCCGCTCGATGGTAATTTATCACATCTATGTTACCGTACACCATTGCATTCCCGCGTTAGCTGCGTTTTAGTTGTAACTGGAGCGCATGGAGTCCGCATTCAAAAGGTCGGTGAGGTGTTTTGCGGACAAGAGATCATCCAGCTAATGTTAGCTAGCCGCGGATTGTACTGTGTGGACTTAAGAGTGGAAAAGCTCAGTGCTGCTGCCCACTCTACTGACGGACGGACGGACCGACCGACATCAGCCTAAACAATGGGCCTCATATTTGCCAAACTGTGGAGCTTCTTCTGTAACCAAGGTGGGTGTCGGTGAATTTGTTACGGCTCACTAACCCCCCCGCTAGCCACTCAACCGAGTATAATACCTGTTAGCATAAAGTGTCCGTTAGCATAAAGTGAGCAGCAAGACCCATAATAACAGATGGGAGTGAATTATCTCGCTGCATCTCTGTGACTCTCCCGTCTGAGCTGTCTTTGTGTAACTTGCACGACAAAACAATCATTTAAATTACAGTTCCCCCATTTTTATCAACCACTCTCACTCTAAGACGGTAACGTTAATCTGCTGAATCAACCACCATGATTACCTTAGCTAAGTCACAGTAAGCCTCCGACAGCGTATTCATCCAGTTGCCAATCACTTTCCAGGACACATCACATAACTTTCCACTGACTTTGTTGAAAACTGTTTGATGTAACGTTAAATGTTCTCGTCCAGTCATTTTACTGTTGTGCACTTTGTTTCACATACACATAATGATTCAGTTGTTGCTCAGTTGAACAATTAGGCAATATTTTTTTTAGGAAAGATAGTTTTTGAGTTATAATTATAAGTAAAGTAATAATGTATCTGCTGTTGCTAATTTAATATTTAAATTATAACCAACTGAGCAATTTCACATTCTGCTTTACTGTAATGTTTTCCACATTTAAATAATTGTATTGAACTCTTCATTGCACTCATGTCTCTATATTGTTTCTGTTTAGAGTATGTATATATTGTGTATATTTTTGTTTTGGTTGTTTTGTATGTGTAAGCACAGTGTGAGTAACGATGCTCCAAAGAAAAATTCCTCGTATGTGTCCTCATACCTGGCAAATAAAGCAGATTCTGATTCTGATGCTCATTATAATCATTTGATAGTGAAGTTATATGAATCCTCTTGTCTTAATTCCTTTGGGCTGTTTTGCATTGATGCCTGGCCCTGAGTACTGAGAGAAGGTTCCTACTTTCATTCCCTAATTCCAGGGAAATTACACTTTTCATGATGTCGCATTTTATTCACTTTTTAAGAGATTACAGACACAGTCTGTATGTTTACTAACAGAGTCTAGCTAATTACATGTGATCAACAAAGTAATGTGATCACCTGAGAAGTAGCTTATCAGACCAAAGGGCTGGGCCTGGAAATTGTGTAATTGCACTTTAAATGTGTCTTTATGTTTTATTGCTTTATTCTCTTCTGAAACAGTTTGCTGTGTCACCACTTTGCTCCATTTTGTGTTAGAAGACCAAGACATAAATGTCAAAGATACTTACATGCACATTTTCATGCTTTTTCCCATGGTGATATTGCTTTATGAATCTGCAGAAGACAGAAGACATACTGTTATAGATATTGGTAATCAGTATGTGTTCTGCTTAGCTAATTTCAGGTAATCCACTGGAATAAATTGACTGCAAATAGAACATCCCAGTTACATAATACATACTGTATCAAAGGAATTTGACCCAACCTTGGGGTAGATGTGATGGAGTAACACATTTCCATTTAATTGTTTACTGAAATGTTTTCAAAATGGGACCTTTTTTAAAAAATAAATTAATTAATAATAAAAAAAAGCCTTTAGCCTTAGTTGTGCTGTCAGTATCGTCACGGTTTAGCTTCTCTCTTGGGAAGCAATACACATGAAACATCCTCCAAGACTTAGTATGGTGCACCGGGACTATCAGAACTGCGAGCCCTCTGACCAGACTTCCTTCCTCCTCGGCTGCCAGAGGCCTCAGAAGGGCGGAAGAGTCAAAACACTAAAATGGGATATTTTGGCATGTCTGTGTCAGCTCTGGTTCCGCATTTAGTCTGTTATGTTTGTCTGCTTCACGGCCATCAAAGCCTTTTACTGTTAGCTGTTTTTTGTGAATGGAAAGAAGTTCCTGTAGTTTTAGCGTTGCTAGGGGGAAAATAGGTCAGGAAGTTTTGAACATAAGTTCAGCCTGTATGATTTTTAATACTTTGAATAACATGAATGCATTTTATAGACTGAGATTAGATATAGTTTATGACATACTCATTGCCGCACACTGTTTTTTCTTTGACTGACTGAATTAATTTACATGAGTGTTTTCTTGATAACAATGTCCTCTTGAAGTTGTGTAATACTGTATTTGTTTTGCAGAGCACAAGGTGATAATAGTCGGACTAGATAATGCAGGGAAAACCACCATCCTCTACCAATTGTAAGTAGTATTGATCAAATTTGCAGTTGGAACCTACTTTAACATAGTCATAGTCATTCTTCTCCAGCAAAAGCTCACTTTATGATTCTGTTTTCTAAAGTCTGATGAATGAGGTCGTCCACACGTCACCCACCATTGGAAGCAATGTGGAAGAAATAGTGGTGAAGAACACTCACTTTCTGATGTGGGATATAGGAGGGCAGGAGTCTCTCAGGTCCTCCTGGAACACCTACTACTCCAATACAGAGGTGAGAAATACAAGCAACACATTTGTACACTGTGTACTACATTCTAGCAGAGGAGAGCAACACAAGTATTGACCAGCAGCAGTTTTTTTTTTTTTTTTTTTTTTGTGTGTGGCAGCTGGTGTGTTTGTTCAGAGCACAGACGGCAGCAGGGGCCGCCCAAGTCAGAGGTCACGCTTTCATAAAGGGGCCTATCTGAAAAGCAAAGCAAGGGTCAGCCTCCGCAGTGTTTTAGAGAAAGGAGAAACAGGAGAAAGAAGAAGAACAGCAGAGTCATGGCAGAGGCAGATGTGTCTTGAAGAGAGGTCTCTACTGAACCACACATGTTAAACTTTCCTGATGTAGCATCTGCCCTGAGATGGTATATTCAGCATGGGGTTGACCATTCACACAGCACAGGTCACAAGCAAATACAAGGCCAAAACCATTCACGCATGACCAGTGATGGGAATAGCCATTAATGGCGTTACTTTTTTCAGTAACAAGTAATGTCATTGATTACTCTTCCCATCTTAATAACACTGTTACTGCCGAAAAATGCAGCGCATTACTATAATTGAAGCTGTTTTTTTCATCAGACCAAGTAGATCTCTGAGCCGAGAGGCAAAGACTTTTTCTCCGTGCACGAGACAAGCGCATAAATGCTGACGATTGGCTGAGGTTGAGCAAAATTTCATGGTAAGCCAATCAGAGGTAGAGTTGGGTCGGTGTTAATAAGCATGGACACAAAACGAACAACACGTTAAGTCAGTCAACAAAAGACAGGTATGGCGTTATGAAATCGGGGGGAAACGGTACTTTTCCTGCTAAAAATTTCCAGTATGGTCAGAAAACATGGACACTATGACTATAGAGTGGCAACTCGCGCCGAAGCTAATCGCTGTCACTTTCTCACTTCTCCCTCACTCTATCACACACACACACACACACACACACACGCCCGCTCGATGTACGCACCAGCGCAAAAGAGTAAACATCACGCTACTTACGTTATTTCCACTACAAAGAGGGTATATATTTGTTATTCATTTTTGCTATAGTGCTTAACAAGCATTATTTAATTTTGCCCAGTTGTGGCCTGTTGAGGGGCAATAAATATCAAAAGTTCCAAAACATCTATGTTTAAGAGTTTAGATTTGTATACATTTTCTGTTAATAATGTATTGTATTGTAAGTGTCCTTTTCATTATAATATTCAGATTTATCATAACTCATTGAACAAGCACATGTATTTTATGTTCTGTTAAAGGGGGGGAAGGGGGGTCACATTTGAGAATTTAAAAAATTGACTTGAAAGTAAAGCATTAGTTACTTTCTGAAATAACTAGTTACTTTTATAATTTGTAACGGAGTATCTAATTTAGTTACTTATTGGAAGATGTAACTGTAACTAATTACTTTTAAACACTGCACACAACCTGTCTCCCCCACTCTTGCTCTCTAACACCTCTCTGCTAAAGAGCTGAAACGATTAGTCGACAGATAGAATATTATTTGGCAACTATTTTGATAATTGATTAACTATGTGATTGTAAATGTAATGGCTTAAGGTCTTTGACTGTTTGACAGACAAAACATGCAATTTGAAAATGTCCGCTTGGGGATATTTTTATAGAACATTTTTGTTACTGATTTCTTGACAGAAAATTAGAAACATTCTCGTTTCAACTTCCCAGATGTGAGGATTTGCTATTTATATATTATATGACAGTAAGCTGATTAACTTTTGAGTTCTGTTGGACAAAACAAGCATATTAAAGATATTACTACTGACTTGGAGACATTCAGTAAATACAAAATTATGTTATAGACTATTAATCAATTAACTAAGAATTTGAATTGTTAGTTGCAACTATAGTTTCATGGCAGAGAAGCTCTAAATATCTGTTACAGTAGAGTTACTATGAGCCCTATGGTTACTATAGGAATCATATATTGTAGTAACCCTACGGTTACTATGGTAACTTCACTCTTTTGTTCCACAGTGTCAGACTCATGTAGATTCCTGGCTGGGATTTATGTCATGTTGGATACCGCGCATGGTTGAGTTCTTTTCCTCAGTCGTTTGGGTTTAAATGGCGTCTCTGACATCTCACCAACATTACCGTTCCTTTGGTCTTTTGTCATACAGGGTCACTCTCTCTCATTCAAAAAGGGGTTATTAGCATAGCAGTCACAGTACCCTTTGTGGAGCCCTTGGCCCGGAAATGCCCACCTGCTGTGTTACATTTTACTGCAGTAAATGTCTTTGAAAAGAGGTCAGTCTGTGAGATTTTTGGTTCCTACTCTGCAGTTCATCATTCTGGTGGTGGACAGCACAGACCGAGAGAGGCTGGCCATCTCTAAAGAGGAGCTCTACAGGATGTTGGCTCATGAGGTAAAACGCCCATCTTAACACATCTTTGTAAGGCAGTAGAAGCCGACACAGACCCTGTTTTTTTTTAATGGACTGTGATAGACTTTTTCCACCCTGCTACATTGTTTACAGCTTCAAAAGGTGGCAGAAAGCGTGGTTATGGTTTCATTGTTCTCTGTGTTCTCCCCTCAGGACCTGCGGAAAGCAGCTGTGTTGATATTTGCCAATAAGCAGGATATGAAGGACTGTATGTCTGCGGCAGAGATCTCCAAATACCTCACCCTGAGCTCTATCAAAGACCACCCCTGGCACATACAGTCCTGCTGTGCACTTACAGGAGAGGGGTAAGAGACACATGTTGATGTGTACTGTATGTATGTGTACTGAGTGATACGCTTCCAGGATTTGAATCAATTCACTGATTAGACATTAATGAAATTCCATCAAGATCCCAACCGTGTCCAACTGCCTAACGACCTAGAGTTATGCTCACTTTACAGACGTTTTTAAAAGATCTTTAAAAAAAAAAAAAAATTTATTGATTAAAAACGTGTACATATGTTTTGGCACTGTGTAATCTTTAGCGAGTTGCTTGAGTTTTAAAAAGATCTTTAAAAAAAAAAAAAATTTATTGATTAAAAACGTGTACATATGTTTTGGCACTGTGTAATCTTTAGCGAGTTGCTTGAGTTTTTTCAAGTATATTAAGGCAAAAACACTGGTTATAAGAAGTTGTTTTTGTACACACTGTAAGTAGGATAAAAAGAGAGGAGAATAAAAGAGAGATACATTAATGTGCACTAGAAAGACATCAGAATTATAGAAATATATATTTCCATCCGTTATCAAGTAATAGGGTTATGAAAGTAATATTTTAGTTAATATCTTTCTTGAATCAAATCACATTACTTTGCGATTCATGCAAGATGTCATACAGATATCAACCATGAAGTTAAACACATAAGCCCCCAATGGACACTGGGCCTGCACCTCTCCAATAAGGTGTACAACAAAAATATTATGACATTTATTTCTTATTTTAATCTAACATATTGCACAATAGTATGTGGATTTACTGCACCACTTGTGAACAAAAGTATAATTTATTTAATTAATAACACATAAGCGTCTTGGACTTTTATTTCACACATTTGGATTGAAACCAGCCGTAAAGGGCTGCCATGAGTTCTGTAAACCACCAGATGTCACTGTGTGTGCAGAGTTTAAAGCTCTAAGGCTTCACAGCTTTTCTCAGCACAACTGAGCTTTTTCTACCCAGCACTAGTACATTATAAATATTTAGTGCAGCCAGGGGAAAAAACTGCCAAGTATACACTCCCATTTAAATAAAATGTCTGTCTTTTCACTTTTCCTCTGATGCATCTTCACTGTTTTTCCAGTTTATGCCAAGGCCTTGAGTGGATGACCTCGAGGGCTGGACTCAGATAGCCCCTCCCTCAGCCGCCGATGGCCTGACTACCTGCACCACCCACACGGTGGCAACAATCCTTACTGGCTTATTGTAACTTTTTTTTTTTTTTTTTATGATAAACTTAGACTTGGACCTCTTGAGACGGCACAAGACAGAGGGGCATCGGCACCTTCCACAGCTTAATTGTTACAGTGGAAGCAGGTGTCTCTCCCAGTCGATGGGAACGTGACCAGAACTAATGACCCCATCTGGTTATCTAGAACGAGACTTTTACAGTAAAGGAGGAGAAGAGGATCATTTCAATAAGTTAAGAGTATGTCCAAGTGCAAAGCAAGGCTGCACTGGACATGATTTACACTACACTACATACATATCATGTTACGTCACACCATATCAAATCAAGAGAATGCCATAGACATCACGTTGGTGCAGCTCTATTATTATTATTAATATTATTTTTGCCTCTATATAAGTTTGATCATGTTCAGGTAAAAATTGACAGGACAAACAAAGGGATTACAAGCAGTATTGTAAAACCAGGTGTGAATGGTGGCACTAGGGAGTTTTTCAGTTCTGTTTGTTTTTTCGTTCTCATTTATAGCAGAAGCATTATCTGTCACACATAAGCTACATTGTTGGTGGTTACTCTCACAATAGAACGTATTGGTGCGATATCGGAATGTGGTAAAATATAAATCTCCCTTCTTTATTAACTTTGAACCTGTACTTCAGTGTTTTGGCATGCAAACTATTTTTTTTAACTCTTTTTTTTTTTTTAAATGGACCCTTACTTTAGCCATTTAACAATTTTTTTCAAGGCTTTAAATGGCTGAAACATTATTTAAAATGCAAGTTGCTCTGTTTTAATAACAGTATTTTAAATTTTATACACTATGTTTTGTCAATGATGCATTATGATTTTTTTGCTTTTATAGGGAGTGCAGGTGTGCTCATGGCGACTTAGCATCTAGACCTGTTTTGTATTAGCAGATGGTCACTGGTGCTCTGCAGGTGTATGACTTATCCATTGCATCCTTATATAAACAGTATCTTTTATTTTCTGCAGCCATTTTGGTGCTTATTCCACTTTAAACATGTTGTACTTGAACAAAGGGATCAGAATAAGCACCATCAAAAAGATGCTACACATCTATGGAGAAGTTGTTACTCGTCATCAACCATCCTGGACATGAAGGTTCAGGGGGTTTAGTAGCAATAAGATGATCTTTACTTAATATTTTGGCCATCATATAGTTCCAATAATTGAACCTCGGCCTTAATTATGTTGATATGAGTGTCTGGAGGACCGTGTGTGTATGAATTTTTTTGCCCATGATTTTTTTTACCCTTGTTTAACTCTTTATCCAGTATAAGAATTCCTTGAACTTGGTAACAGATCTATGCATGTGTCACTTTGAAACCATGTCTACCTTTTGCAAGTTCCACACTGGCCAAAAAAGAAGAGGTGCATGAGTTTTATCGAATCAAAACAGTGATGAAGAACTGGTCCATCTTGGTCAGTAGGTGGCTCTGGATCTCTAGAGTATAGTTTGTTGTGGGACATGGTATTTTTACACTAAGGGGAAAAATGGTGAATTGTTCAGCCCCCAGACTCTTTGCAGCATTAAGGTTTGCAGCTTTTGCCTTGATCTCACAAAGCAAGGGAACTGGTCTTATACTGACAGCGTGGTGGTGTCCAGTCTGGGTCATGTACTGTATGTCAATAAAGGTTTGTTTTTAACTTTGAGCCTGAATAGATGTTTCTTTTTCAGCATATTTTAAATAAAATTCTAGGTTGGGGTAGAAGGAATAGCGTACTTAACGTGTACTTACAAGCTTGGGCCAAACATGTTACCTTCCTGCCAACTTTCCACTGGACAAAGTTCCCAACAAGGTGATTTTAGTGATTGTTTACTGTCTTTAGAGAGAAGAACCAGGCTACGGGTGAAAATGGCTCAGTCAGGTTTCTGGGCTGTCGCTGAGAAACACGGAGTTTGAGCTCCCTCCAAAGATTCTCTATTGGGTTTAGGTCTGGAGACTGGCTAGGCTACGCCAGAACCTTGATATGCTTCAGGTCATTGTCATGTTGGAAGACCCAGCCTCGACCCATCTTCAATGCTCTAACTGAGGGAAGGAGGTTGTTCCCCAAAATCTCACAATACATGGCCCCGGCCATCCTCTCCTTAATACAGTGCAGTCCCCCTGTCCCATGTGCAGAAAAAAAAACCCAAAGCATGATGCTACCACCCCCATGCTTCACAGTAGGGATGGTGTTCTTGGGATGGTACTCATCATTCTTCTTCCTCCAAACACGGTTAGTGGAATTTGTTGTGGTTAGGGGTTTTTGTTTGGGTTTGCTTTCCCGTTTTAGCCTCCCTGTGAATGTCTGTGTTTTCCCCATTCCCGTGATCTTCATCCTGTCTCATGTCCCCGGTAAGCGTCTGTATGTTCCACTTTCTGTTTTATTTTGAAATCTGTTTTCTGTGTTGTCTCTTTCCCAGAGTCGTTCCCCGTGTCTTCCCGCTCCCGTGATTACCTGATGTCTTCCTACCTGATTCCCCACCCTCTCGTCACCTGCCTCTTGTTGTCTAATTACCTTGTGTATTTAATGTCTGTGCTCCCCTTGTGCTTAGTCTTATCTTTCTGTCTTGTCAGCGTGTTCTTGCGCCTCTCAGGTCTCCCTGTGACTGTTCCTGTCTGAGCGCAGCCCCCGTTAGTTTCCGGTAAGTTTGATCCTCGTCTGAGTTTATCCGTCCCTGTGTCCGGCTGGATTTGTGTGTTTGGACTCCTGCTTCGCCCTGCGTTTTGTTTGGATCTCTGTTTGGACTTTTTCCTCCCCCCGCGTCAGTTTGGATTTATGTTTGGACTTTGCCTTTGCTCTTTTGATCGTGAACTGTGTTGATAAACCCCCGTGTGTAACGGCTCATTCCTGCCTCCATCTCTGCATTTGGGTCCTACCTCTGCCACCCCATAACAGGAATATGACCAAAAAGTTCTATTTTGTTCTCATCTGACCACATGACTTTCTCCCAGGACTCCTCTGGATCATCCAAATGGTCATTGGCAAACTTAAGACGGGCCTTGACATGTGCTGGTTTAAGCAGGTGAACCTTCCGTGCCATGCATGATTTCAAACCATGACGTCTCAGTGTATTACCAACAGTAACCTTGGAAACAGTGGTCCCAGCTTTTTTCAGGTCATTGACCAGCTCCTCCCGTGTAATTGTGGGCTGATTTCTCACTTTTCTTAGGATCGTTGAGACCCCATGAGGTGAGATCTTGCGTGGAGCCCCAATCTGAGGGAGATTGACAGTCATGTTTAGCTTCTTCCATTTTCTAATGATTGCTCCAACAGTGGACCTTTTTTCACCAAGCTGCTTGGCAATTTCCCCGTTGCCCTTTCCGGCCTTGTGGAAGTGTACAATTTTGTCTCTAGCGTCTTTGGACAGCTCTTTGGTCTTGGCCATGTTAGTAGTTGGATTCTTACTGATTGTATGGGGTGGACAGGTGTCTTTATGCAGCTAACAACCTCAAACAGGTGCATCTAATTTAGGATAATAAAGAGTGGAGATGGACATTTTGAAGGCATATTAACAGGTCTGAGGATCAGAATTGTAGCTGATAGACAGGTGTTCAAATACTTATTTGCAGCTGTATCATACAAATAGTTTAAAAAAAGTCATACATTGATTATTTTTTTTTTTTTTTTTTTAGATTGTCTCTCACAGTGGACATGCACTTACGATGACAATTTCAGACCCCTCCATGATTTCTAAGTGGGAGAACTTACAAAATAGCAGGGTGTTCAAATACTTATTTTCGTCACTGTATATGACAAAATACAGAAGTCTTTAAAATAGTCAGTGTAGTATGACAAAGTCAGTTAAGTATGTCATGTAAAAGTTGCAACACATTCTCAGTATAGTATGTCATAATAAATCAAGTCATATATACATAGCACGTCATAAAAAGTAATGTCAAAGTATGTCAAATGTTACCTTCCCTTCCTGTATTTTCTCTAAAAAAGTGCCCAGGTGAGTTTAGTGACTATTTACTGCTTTAAGAGAAGGGCCAAGACAAGGATGATTTTAAACACCACTTTATTCACATCTGCAATATATCGGCCAATCAAACAAAGCACAGAGCAGTCAAGAAAAGACATAACTCTAACCACTTGTAAGGAACATTAAAAAGGAGCTTCTTATTTCTAAAAAAAAATAATGTACAACATAATCAGCCATTTAACTGTAATGTTTTGTTCCTCTAAATTGTACTATACATTCACTTTCATTAAAGTCTTTGCATTGAGCAAAGAAAAACACTGGCAAGACAAACTTTTAGAAATAGGGGTGATAGAGGAACAGATCAGGTAGACAGTGAAAAAAAAAATACAGGATTCAGACTAAATTAATCATGTAACTGGATAACAGTGAATTAAAACAAGAATGGAACATTTGTTAAAGCTGATGTTTTCTAAGCTGCAATCCAGATGCCAATAGCTGTATTGGCCTTGCCCTACTGTGTAAAGTACAGACAAGTTTGCAGTTATAAGATTCAACAATATAAGTTTCAGTTATAAATGCAGTGTTATTACATTTCAAACGCAGTGCTGAAAAGTCCTCAGTTACATCACTGTTAAAACACGTAAAAAAGCAACACACAAAAATAGCAAAGGATGAAACAACAGGCGAGTTCTCAGCTAATCAGTAAGTCAGTCGTAACTGGGTTTCCATGGACCCAGCTGTGCCCATTCTCAGGTAGGAATGTCCCAGTCTTAATCTGTCCGTTTTCATTGATGCTGGTGTTTTCTGTTCTTTTTTTACATCATTTGCAAGACACTCCGGTAACTTGCTGTCTTTAATGGCCACTTATTCATTACAAGACCTTCTTCTCAAACGTCTGTGATCTGTCTATATGGAAATGTGGCATGTGTAGAGAAGCCCATATATATATATATATTTGCCATTTGGGGTTGGAGCTGCCAAAATCCATACTGGAGAAAGAACGAGTTTTACAGTTATTGCAGGGTTTTTAAAAGATGTCCACCAGCTCACATTACACCGTTCACTGCCAGCAAAAGAGAAAGCTTCAAACATGCATTAGTCTAAAGCATGAAAATGGCTTTGGATGAGGCAGCAAAATCTAAAAAAAAAAAGTAATTAAATAAAAAGGTGCATGGGACGAAAATGGGAAGAGGAAAGCCTAGATATTCTTTGGCCGAGGCGTGTCCATCACAAAAAATTCACACGCACAGAGCTCTGGGAAACCTGGGAGAAAAAGAAGAAAACAAAACTCAAATCAAAAGTTGTGGAAGAAATCTCTAATACTAGCAAAACACCTACTACCTACTACTTACACTTGAAAGAAGCCAAATTCAGTGACTTGACAATATTGCGAAACAGAATAATCAATAACAGTCTAACCTGTCCTCAGTGAAGCCGTCCATTTCCTCTTCATCATCCAGCTCCATGTCCAGCTCATTGTCAAGACAATCACGGCCATACCCACTCAAGACGCTGCACGAATGAAATATTTATACATGATCAGGTTATTGGATATGTTCTCTTTTGCAAACTGCACTTGTATTTATTATCTGATTACACCTTGGGAATCAAACTGCATATTTATCTACATAAAAGACTTATTTATCATGTGTTATGGCTGCTGACCTGACAGAGCGACATGTGAAGAATACAATCCTCTTGAGTTTCTTGTTGTAGAAGAAATAGTTGAAGGACCAGAGGCTCCCCTCTTCACCAAAAGGGTCTGAGTCCAGATCAGGGTTGTAGCTAAGAACGAATATTGAGACACCAAGCTTAATAGGGGCTGAAGTCGATACTAAAAAGGCTTTCAGCAGCATACATTGTCTGTTATAAAATACATACATGCACAAGTTTGTGCACACGGGCCTACCTGTAAATGTCACAGCTTTGCAGGTTAATCTCCTGATCAATGGCGTTCCACAGCTCCGGCCCCAGAGAGTTGAACTCCTCTCCCACAGCTGAGAACAAGCTGCTGTTTACTGCATTAGCCACCTGGAAAGAGGGCTTGGTCAAATAATTATATAAAAGAAAAAAGAGCCTTTTTTTTAATCCCCCTATGTTACGATAAAAGTATCTTCTGTGCTTCAGAAGGCAGACTCAGCAGCATACTAACCCAGTTGAGGCTGGGCTCTCGGCTGAACTCGTGGGCCCGTGCGGCGCTAAAGTCATAGTCCGGCCGGAAGGACTCGTTGAGCGTGGTGATGAGGTAGAAAAGAGTCTTCCTGCAACACTTGTCACTCAGGGGGTTCTCCCCGTCCTCACTGCTCTTCCCCAGCCTGCACAGAAACACAATGGAAAGGTAAATGAAATAGAAAGGCTTGAATCCTTAATTATCTTTTTCAACTATTGACTAATGCAAGACTCATTGACCACATTGCTCCATCCTTCATCATGGACTGGAGAACTCACTGTGAAGGGCTGGTGGCGCTGGTGGACTGCGGGGGAGAGAGGGCCTCCAGGACATGTGGCTCCCCTTCCTGGCAGAACTGCTTGAACATATGTTTATCGTCACCTGCCATCTTACAGGAGTAGCTCTCCATCCTGCAGGGCAAAGACAATATGAATAAATCATATTTTGTGGATAATCATTAACTTGTGTGCTGTAAACAAAGAAAGATTTCAGATGAGTGAAAATGTTTGCCAAATCCCTCAAGATTACTTTGAAAGCCCATTACATAACATATCAGGGGCATATCAGGGTATTTTAATGCATTTCATTTCAACAAATGTACCTCTCTATCCGCATGTGTGCATTCCTGTCTTTTGGTGGTATTCAGCTCTTGTATATAGTAGATTTACAACTTTCGACACCTAGCTGCAGTGTTATTATTTGGGGAAAATTAGATCTGATTTGGTATTGAATTTATTAAAAGCATTCACAGAGTGGAAACTGGACTGCAAAAGCTCTATAATCCATAACTGTCAAAATAGACCTCGTCTTTTCACTGGGAGCCACTTTCTGCACAAAAATGTCACACATGCCCTTTCATGTTTCTGGGTCAGCTTCACTGTATACCAATATGTGAGTGGAGCAGACTGGTGTGGAGTTGTTTATTATGCCACCTCCCGCCTACATGGGTTACGTAAGAGCAGAGGTCGTGCAACTTAAGACAGACTGAGACCCTGACAGGCCTTGCCAGCCTAATTATAGGGACACCGGGTAGCAGTGGAAATAACTGCCCTGGTTTTCCATAGACAACACAGCTGACCTGCCGACACAACACTGTCGGTAACTAGACGAACGAGCTGACACCGGAGCCGGGTGAAGACTGTCAACACGAAAAGGTTACTTCAGTAAAGCTACAGCAGCAACAGGCTCTGTTAACATCTGTACAAAACTAACACTAGCTTTCTTACATATTGTGTGTTAATGTATTTATTGGACTAGCCATTTATGTACCATTTATTATATTACTTTACTGTTTTGTGTATGTGAAGCAATATGCAACTTGTCTTAAGTGCAGTACATTATTATGGTTTTATTTTCATCTTTTCTATTTATGTAAAATCTGCTGGAAGCCTGGTGGGTCAATTTTTAGTTAAGTTAGTTTTAAGCCTGCAGGTCATGCTGCTATGAGGAGCTGTCTCACTAATCCTCTAAGCAGCCCCAACAACAGCAGCCTTGGCAGCTTCAGCAGCACTCAGCTAACATGCAGTATTATTGTATGTGTTTGTGTGAGTGTGCATACACACAAATTAGTAGGGTGAGAGGACACCATGCTGTGCGTCACTCCAGGTCACAAACAGTACAGAAGTTCCGTTTTACCACCCACACAGACTGGGCTGCATAACTCTACAACCCACTGCCCTTTATGTAACTATACAGTCACTGTAACCACAAACCTGCTGAAGGCCTTACATAACCTAAAACAGTTTGCTAAGTCAAAAATCTGCACAGTCAATTCGCTAGCAACTTTCAGTGTATGTTTTGAAGGGGGGCTTTAAGGTAGTCTGTCAGATTTGCATAAAATCTACAACCCACCTTTAGTAACTATACAGTCACTTTCAGTGTATGTTTTGAAGTCAAAAATCTGGGGGTATGTTTTAAGGTTAGGTTAGTAGTCTGTTTTCACTATGTTGCATAACATGCAGGTACTCCTTTTGCTCTACTACCCCATTTAATAAACAGAGTCAGTGATCTCTGAACCAGACACACCTTTCACACACTCTATTCTTGTTTCGTGACATCATACCAGACAAGGAAACCATCAGCCAAGTTAGAGGTTGCTTACAATAAATGCTCAACACTTCAGTGGCTCTTACTGTGGTGTAAACACAAAGTCTAATCAAATGTCTGACTGTCAAGTTGATGTTCCTGTTCAGTCATTAAGTCTGCATTACTGAAATAGAAGCAGTAAAGCTCACACAAACACACCTGAGGTGACCTGTGCATGCATAACTATCGTGTATGTGAGGTATGTATGTGTCAAACTAAAGCTGGAGTTTGTGTGGTGTCTGAGGGCAGCAGACCCCCGGACTAAAAGCCTGTAAAGGCCCCATTTATTAATAAGTAGTAAGACGATTACTGTTTGTTCCTGTAAACATGCAACAATAGTATATGCCAATAGTGGGCTCAGTTGGTAATGTTGCAATACAATCTATCTTAAGCCTATGGCCCTTACCTGCCAAGTATGCGAGACTCTCCTGTTTCAACACACAGCCGGGAGCTGAGGGCTTCAAAGCTGGAGCTTTCCAAAAGTTTCATTGCTGTCTGTGACAAAAAAACAAGAAAATGTTAGTTATTTGTAATGGTAGCAACGTCTTGTATCGTTCAATGCCTAGCTAACCAACCGACGTCAGAAAATAAATGATATGCTTCTAACCTGCCAGACAAACAACCGCTGTTGTAAATAAATAGAACGGCGGTGCAACAGCGCCCCATGAGGGCAAGTTTTTAGTTTAAAACACAATTTCCTCTTTTATACCACCGCCCCTCCCCCACCATGTTCAGTACAAGTTAACAAATCGTCTTCCTGGTTCAGTACATCGATGTTAAAACATAGCGAATTCACTTACCGAGCAATATTTGCAGCACAGGCAGGAAACAGCGGGTTCAAAAGCCAAACCGTGGAAACACTCGTTAACCGAACTGGTTACTCTAAAGCAAAAGATTACGACCCCCGCTTTGTTGATGATCAGCTAACGGTAGCTAGCGGCTAGCTTGCTAATTATTAACGCTTTTACTTCACAACTGCGCTATTAATTCGCACTCGATTTTAAACATCTTACAAAAGCACTCGGTCGAGAATGTGTTATTCTGAGGCCTTTTAAATGTATTGGAAAACTGCTCTTCCCGATTAAATGCGATGAGATTAAATCCAAAGACTGTTGGCGTCCGTCGGAGTCTGTCTGCAGCGGCATCCCTTTCGACCTAATTTTACAAAGAGGCTCGTGTTAGCTAAATCAAGTCGCCTTTTTCTAAGCGACTCGATCAGAAAAGTAGCAACTAACGAGCTACCTAGTCAAATAATTCACCGAAACGCGTTGTTTATGCAAATCTTCGATAACCTTAACGACACATCTACTCTCATGAAATTAACGGAATCTACTGTATGGTAACCCAGCCCCTTTTCTATTATAAACGCTTGGCTAATGTACACGCCCAGTTTTACTAAAGCCATCTCGTGATTGGCTGTACACATTAATGACAACTAATATGATTGGTTAAATTGTGTTCGGTCATTTCCCAGGCAAACTGTGTCATATGTTTTGCTGCTTATCGCAACGTAGCAGGTGAAACAAAAACTGCAAATTCAGAGTTGTTTGCTTGTATTTGAGATATGTACGTTCATTATTCGATTCCTACCTGTCTAGGATTAGAACAGTCAATGGAACCATTGAAATACTTATAAATACGTCTAAAATGCGTAGTTTAAATAGTGACTGACTTGTTTTGGATGTATTTTCTTAATTATTAAATTATATATCGTCTTTGCAAACCAGTTTCCTGCATTTAATTTGTGTTGATTTTGAGACTTCATCTATTTATTTTGTCTTTGCCATGTGTGTTTTATCCAATTGTATTTCTTGTTGTGTTGTTGTAACACACCCTGCACTGTGACAGTGTAAAAATGGTATGATTTAATTAAAGACTTGTCATAGCCTCAAGCATGCAGCAAAAGCATCGATACCGACTAAATGAAAAATAAATAGCAGATTGGACCAAAATAGACCTACCGTATAGACTTAAGTTTTATAAAAAAATATACATTTAATAAATACGTGACCCAGTGGCCTAATGGATAAGGCATCAGCCTCCGGAGCTGGGGATTGTGGGTTCAAGTCCCACCTGGGTTGTCATGTTTGATGTCAAATTTAACAATGCAGCAATTAAGTAGGTCTCAGTTAGGGTGTCATATTACCATGGTCACCATTTCACTCTGTATTTTTAATAGAACTTGACACTTACTATTAACATGCCAAAAGAACATTTTATTGACATAATAAATCACAAACGGAAATCTTCCATGTAGTAACTGGCACTGGTTTGTCAAATTTGAGTAACATAGTCACAGAAACATTCTCCAGGCTTGTGCACTTATTGTCCAGGTACTCCAGTATCACATTACCCCCATTGTACAGGGGAGTTTCTGTGTGAGCCAGCAGTGAGTGCAGGGTGTCGTCCATCTGGAAAGCCTCACCTGTCTGAGGATGACATAACCGCAGCTTCTGCAAATAGAGAGCAGAGAGACACGTTGTTAAGACTTATTCAAGAAAATACACTATGATATCCTTTTTTTCAGGAAAATTTGAATGTAAGTTTACAAATTAATTACACTTGGCAGAAAAAAAGCCTCTTAGATTAGCAATATATGGAAATCCTTTGTGTTATGAGAAGAATCCTCTATTTTGTGTTAAAAAGCAATTAAAACGTCACTAAGGAACTTCGCACGTTATTAGCTATATAAGTGTAGGTAGCTGTGAAAATACACAGACATTATGTACAGAAACCTTTTTGTAGCATTCAAGCTTATTTGTGGCTGTAACCCCATTGACATGCAAAACATGTAACACTGGTTAACCCTGCTTTTTGTAAACAAAATTTCAAGTGTGCAAACAAGACTTCTATACACCTCTATACATCTATACATAGTTATGGAGGAACCCTCAATTTGAGCTTTATAGTCGTCTTGTTTTAAATCTCATTTTAGGAAGTGGAAGTTATCAGAAAGACAAAAGAAAGTTCAAGGAATTAGAAATAAGGCTGAGAAGTGAGGGATGTATTGGTAGTTGTGTGTTAAAATCTATTGCTATTATCAATGACACTACCCCCGCTATCTGTTACCTTGGCCGTCAGTACATTATTGTTGTTCTTAAGACTAGCGAGGGAGGCTGCGTAATCCACCACTTTTCCAACACTCCATTTGGAACAGAAGAACATGGGTTGGCTGGAGTCTTTGAATCCTTTTGGAAGATACACCTGAAAATATGTTCTTTCTGTCTAGAAAGCCCAAATAAGGAGAGGAAGTAGTCAGTTGGACAAAATAATAAACACAGACATTGTAGATAATATCAATATGAAAAGTTATATCACACTATTTATGAATAAAATCAAGAAAGCTAGGATTTTACCTGTGGCAGCCCCTTGTCTCCTGCAGCATGCAGCTTCAGTTTCATTAATGCTACCTTAGCTGCAGTTGCACTGTTCTTTGCTCCTCTGCGTGCTTTACTTCGACATTTGTCCTTTGACTCTGAGTAGTCACAAGAGAAGAATAGCAACACATTCCAAATGTAAGTAGGTTGAGGAAATGCTAACAGATTACATTACATTACATGTCATTTAGCTGACGCTTTTATCCAAAGAGACTTAAGGCCGTTTTATGCTTCTGCGGAGGCTCCCCGCAGAGCTTTTCACAGTAGCCTGTAGTTACCTTTTTAGAGAGGTGCTTGTGAGGCTACGGCGAGGGGTCTGCGGGGGTACTCTGTCGATTCGACGCAGAAGCATAAAACTGCCTAAACAATTGCTATATATCATAGGTTTCACGCCTCTGGAGTAACTAGGGGTTTAGTGTCTTGCTCAGGGACACATTGATTGATGCATTGCAGTCGGAATCAAACCCAGATCTCCCACACCAAAGTCATGTGTCATATCCACTGTGCTATCACCACCACCAGATGTATGTTAAGTAATGACAAAGATGAAAGCACTTTGTTTAATACTGATCCCATGTGGACAAATATGAAATCCCAGAAGAAATGATGTCAAGGTAGCAACTACCAGTGACTGTACTACACCGTTACTTACCAACAATCTTTTGCACCAGCTCTTTTGTGGCTGCCATTCGAGGCTTTTGGACTTCCAACTTCTCACATTTGTGATCATCTTGATGGCGATGGCTATAAGGCAGAACAAGAAAAATAGAAACTATTCAATTTACCAGTTTCATTAATAAAATAGTAATATACTGTACATAATGAGGGCAATGTAGTAACCCCTTTCCTTTGACTGCTTCTGTATGAAGTATATGAGCTAGGAGGATGCTATGTACAGATCAACACGGGTTACGTTGCTTTATATAAAAAGGTAAAGAAAAAGAGAAGAAACTGTAAACCTACGCCAAACAGAAATGGTTTTCACACTGCAGACATGTTACTGGCAACAATTCTTTTCCCTTGCAGTCTTGAAATGAGCATGGATAACTTGTACTGCTACCCACGGTCCGGGATTCCCTTTTCACTGGCTCCTGGAAAAAGTCAAAGGAAATTATAAATCAACCCAGCCAGTATCTAAGTAATGAAGGAACAGAGGAACAGAGGAAGACATGTCCCAGTAGTAATCTTATCACAGAAGGACATTTGGAATATGCAATCAACAACACAGTGTACCTCTGAACATGAATGGGCCTCTCTGCTTCTGTGCTCAAGGCTGTCCGAAACAAAAAGATATTTTATCAAAAATAGAACATGAGAAAGTGAAATGTATCAAAGTACATTCATGACATACTTTATTTTACCATTTTTGTGCTATACTATATCCACAAATATATATATAATTTTTTTTTTACATGAACACATAACAGATTTTTGACTAAGATATGTACTGAGTGGAGATTTAACATTTAACAAATAAACTGGTTGGTGGTCCCTGATGGACAAACAATTGAATATGCTTATATACCAATATAACTGTGATGAGCCAAAATCACCTGATAATAATAGATTATGGTTACTAGTGATTATGCAAATTATTATGTTTTAAGGCAGTAAAATGTTGTCTTTCTTTAAGTTGAGTTTTCATACAGTGTGGTATAACTATTTTATTACTTAATTAGCACACTTCCGTTATTCATACAGAGCTACTCCGGGCAATGTCTATATCATTTCAGGGTGTGCATGTGTGAAATGGGATCTGAATACTTCCTCTAACTTTGGACATTTCTTTACACTGGGAGATTCTTACCAGAAAATACCACTGCAAAGATCACAAACAAATGGAAGAAAATCTAAAAGAAGAAAGTAGAGAACAAATACAGTTAGTATCTGAGCTTAATTCAACAACAAACTGCAAAACACAGACACCACATTGTTCACCAACTCTTCCAAAATCAAATAAATGCAACATACTGGGGGCTGCAGTGAATTTGACTAATTTGACTTTCCCTGGCAAATAAAATACATGAGAAACAAACATCTTTTCTCAATAAACGTTTCTATATACGACTCTTCTAAATGGTTAGAAGGGTGAACATCGGTGTCCGACCATGACTTTAACTATTTAGTAAGCGGTTAGTTTGCTAGCTAGTTACTGACCAACAGTAGCATAGCTAATACAAATGCTAGCTAGCTGCTAGCTGACAGGCTAACCAAGCTAAATAAGCGCTTGGTTAACACATGAGGCAGAAGACTATCATAGGCTAATATCTTTGCTCAAAGTCACTCAGATGAAGATGTAACGGACCTTTCTGATTGCAGGAATCGATCTGACAATGCTTCCCAATGTCTATTTCAGCCATTAGATAGCCGTAGGTCTGCGGATGTCAACACGAACTTTGACCCTAATCCCGAAAGAAAAACTAGCTACGTCACTGTTTCACGCTTGGACTGCAAAAATAATTGTTTAACGGCCGATTCAATTTTGTGCGAAAGTATTTACTTCCATTATAATTCAACACAGTTCTATATATATGTATGTGTGTATATATATATATATATATTTTTTTTTTAAACGTTTTTGTATCCGTTTATTTGCTTAAGTTAAGTTGCTATAAGTGTCAATAACCTGGTAGGTGGCGGTAATGCACCTTAAATTGGTTGTCATCCGCCAAAAAAAATCAGAAGAACAAGTCAGGTGTCAACTTTCTTTAACTGTCTATAGGTGTCAATAGTCTACGTCACTCAGGTATAATGGTCAAAGGTGTGTCTGATTTGAAAAAGCACAAAGCTGCCGAGCAGGAAAGTCTGCTCGTAAAACACCCGCCTGTAGAAACGCTGAGAAGCAGGACACAGAGGCTGGGAGAGCTCGCGAAGGCCTACACTGTAGTTACCTACGCAGTTTACACCAAAAGTTGCGAAAATGAGCAAAATCTCGAAACTATTCAAGGGGAGCGCCAGCTCGAGCTCATCGAGCTCATCGAGCTCCTCAAAGTCCAAACACCACCGGTCGCGGGGAGGACCTTCACCCCAAGAGGCCATTCACAAACTTCGGGAAACAGAAGAAATGCTGACGAAGAAACAAGACTACCTGGAGAAAAGAATAGAACAGGAACTTATGATAGCCAAAAAGAATGGCACAAAAAACAAGCGAGGTATGATTTCATCCTAGGCTGAAAATATCTGTGCAACTGTTTACCTTTGACCAAATGATTTATTATGTTCTCCAGGGCTTAGAATTGAGTATTGTAAATTTTCTAAAGGTTTTAAGGGAAATACCAAATTAAAAAAAGTATTAAAGAATATGTTAAATACCTTCAGATAGGCTAAGGCATCTAACCTATAGCCACATACCACAGGGATTTGTTTTAAGGTAGGGATGATGTGAGCAAATTTAGTTTTGATTGCAGTGGCAAGAATAACCGGCTTGTAACAAGTGAGGTGACAGATTATATAAAGGGAATTGCACTTTATTAAACCCTAAAGTGTCTCTCACTGTGCAAGGAAACCTATAGTTTTCACTGTGTTTTTTCCCGTGTGAAACATTGAAGTGCAGAATTGCTCTCTGAATCACCTTAGACAAAAAATAAACAAAGGGAGGGACCTTGTATCTTTTGTTTGTGAACGCCCAGCACTAGACGTTCTCTACCAATTAGCAAATACCAGAGTAAAGGTGTGAAATTATCAAAGAATCACACAGTATTTCTGTATCAGCTGCTCTGCAGGCCTTGAAGAGGAAGAAGCGCTTGGAGCAGCAGCTCACGCAGATCGATGGCACGCTCTCCACCATCGAGTTTCAGAGGGAAGCTTTAGAGAACTCGCACACCAACACAGAGGTCCTGAAGAACATGGGCTTTGCTGCCAAGGCCATGAAGCAGGTCCACGAGAACATGTAAGAACATGGTCTTATAAACAACAACAAAAACAATCAAGATTTTTACTCGAAAGGTCTTGGGATATGGATCCCCAATATCTGTGTTATTATTGACCTTTGGTAGGAGACCTTTAACATTATTTAAAGGCATTTTCTATTTCACCTTTGACAGGAAAAATTGCTAAATGAATTTCACTTAAGCAAATTCTTATTTATAAAAGTATAAAGCTAAAAGTAAAATCATCAAATTAGGACAAAAAACTACAGATTGGGGGGTTGTTTTTTCCTATCCGTATACCAAACCTTATACCTTTTTTATGTATTTTTTGACTGGACACATCATTTAAAAAAATATGTAGGCTATATAAACAATTATTAATAAATGAAAGGTAAAATGATCATATCAATTAAATTATTAGCTGCAGCCCATAGTTTCCATATTTTGGTTCCATATTTTTGTTTTATGGCATCCAAGAATAAAAAAAATAAACAAGCGTGGGGGTTGTTTTTAAAGAAACTCATTAAAGTGAGGAAAAGTTTATGTGATGTGTGATCTAAGTTCTTTTATCTCTCTCTTCTCATTTTCAGGGACATTAACAAGATAGATGATCTGATGCACGATATCACAGAGCAACAAGACGTGGCCCGAGAGATCAGCGAAGCCATCTCCGGCCCTTTTGGCGAGACATTCGACGAGGTTAAGATCTTTTAGTTCTTCCTCTCATTATCAAAATTTTATTTTTATTTCTCATAGCTGTCACTTCTTTTTTGACACAATATTTAAAAGGTTGCTTGGTACTTTCTGTGTGTTGCCTGCTAAACTACTCCCTGATTTACAAAAATGCATCTGACAAGCCCGTGTGTACTTTATGTATTTTCTTAGGATGAGCTGATGGCAGAGCTGGCAGAGCTGGAACAGGAGGAGCTTGAGGACAGCATGAAGAGTATGGGCGGACTACCAAGCGTGCCCAGCTCCAAACTGCCTTCAGCACAGCCCAGTCACCGCGCAAGTAAGTGCAACACTGTACTAGAGGTCAAACTACTACAGCAGCTACTTAAGACATTTCAAAATGTTCCAGCCATTTTTACATTGTTATCACCAAATATGAAAACTGCGACTGCCCAAACTACAAGCATATGGCTATTACTGATGATGGTGAATCGTTATTTATCCAGCTAGAATGCCACATTTTTACTTCAACTTCCCAAAGATGAACATTTGCTGCTTTTTGTATAGCAATGAAACCTTTTTCGAGTTGTTGACTGTTGGGCAGACAAAATCAGCAATTTAAAGACATCCTTTTGGGCTAGAATAATTTATAATCTATGGCTGTGTCATTTTTTAAACATACATTTTAAATTATTTTTGGGTGGCTATGTTAGGCCTATATTACGGTAATTCTTACTTGCAGCTTTAACCCTGATAAGTATTTGATAGCATTAATTTTTAACTGTTTCCCACTTTTTACAGCAACCAAGAAAAGGGTTGAAGATGATGACGACATGCGCATGCTGGCATCGTGGGCAACTTAAGTACATTAAGGAAGGGTTGCTGTACATAGCCAAATCTCACACTTTCTCTTTAGCTTTTTAAATTATGTCTGAAGGTTAATAGGGAAAACAAGCATCATATTATTTTTAAAATAAGGAATCAACAAACTGTATTTTAGATTTATGTTCATGTATCTTTCTTTGTTGTCCTTTCTTTACAGTAATCATTCTTATCTAGCCTGTGAACAGATGCACTGCTTTCATAGGCCTAATAATGACATAAGTATATGACTGCAATGTTTTAACACAGAGCAGAATGCTTAACTGTATTGGCTGTAAATAAAGTCTGATTTTGCATTAATATTTAAATATATTGCTTACTTGCATCAACGTTTAACAATAAAACAGTCCCCTAGTGTCTAATGGTATTGTCTTAATTACTTTGTTTAGATTACAAATGGTGTGTGTGTGTATATATATATATATTGGTTAATGTGGACTCTGTATGATTAATTTTTCTTTTTATGGTGAATAGTGTTTTGGCATTTTTTTCACTTTATATTTATATATTACATAATATATTCTAAAATACAATTTTCTGTATTTTGTGCCATTTTTTTGCCATGCTTTTGTTTTGAAAGTTGTAACCGGAAGCAACGTATTTACATCACTGCTTCTTTCTGTTCAGGAGGTAGGAGGAAGTTCTTGTCCGGCGAACTAGCCGCCCAGAGACAAATAATACCTGAATAAACCCTCAATTAGGATTAAGACTGAGTATGGATGCGAGTAGACCACTTCACACGGAAGGTGAGCAAGCAAGTTTGTTATCTGTAACTATAGTTCATTTACGAGTTGTCAAATATAGGAAGTTCCCGTGGCTATTCAAATTAGCGCGAAGTTAGCAAACTGTTTGCAGGTTAAACATTACTCCCTAAACCGGAATGTGACACGTTTCATACAGTCTATTTGAACACGTACAGAGAAATGAAAAACTATTTCACGAACTTTTGTGTTTTTATTAACCTAAAATTACACTGTTATTAACTAAGTCTCTTGTGCCGATATTCTCGTATGACTTTAGCAAGATGTCATTGTTAATTGATTGGGAAGCTAGCTAAGTTCTAGGAAGTTAACGCTATATCAATAGCACTGCCCGAGTACGTGATGGATAAAAGTGTGTATTTGGAAAGGTTGGGTAAAATTACATCCAAAGTAATATTACCAATACTAATTAACCAATTGGAATAATTTTGAAAATATGATATAGATTTAGTTCACATTAAGAAAATGTGTTTTGAGTTTTATACGGTAGCCAAAATATATTACATTGGGTTTAACTTAACTATTTTTCAATTAATCGGTTAGTTGAAGACAGAAAATTCTACAATTTATCAATTCTTTGTTTAGGTACTTTTTAAGCATATATTGAAATAAATGTAAATCATGAGTCATCTATGATAGTAGTAGAAGAGTTTATTTGGGACTGGGAGTTTGTTTAGGACTGAAGATTTGACAAACTATTTGAATATGTCAACTTGGGCTTTGGAAAATAGTGATGTGCATTTTTCATTATTTTCTCACATGTTACAGACCAAATGAATAATTGAGAAAAATCCAGAAGATTAATTGAAAATAAAAATATTCATAGTTAGTATATAAACTATTGTTAAGAATCTATAGCAACCTATCCCAATACTGAAACATAAATGTAATGACCACAGCCAAAGAGGCCTCTGGATCAGAAGAGGAGGCCAAAAAGGCAGCCGCTGCTGTGGCTAACCGCCTGCCTGAGGTTCGTCTGGTGGTGCTGGGCTGGAGGTGGCCGGGGAAGAGCCTGACTGGAAACACCATCATAGGCCGAGAGGAGTTTCGCTTGGAGCGAGCAGCCGAGTTCTGTGTGAAGAGACAGGCAGAGGTGCTAGGGCGGGAGGTGACTGTGGTGGACACTCCAGGCTGGTTCTCCGCCCAGGATACACCACCCTCCTATAAACAGGAGTTAGTGAGGGGAGCATCTCTTTGCCCTCCAGGCCCGCACGTCTTCCTGCTCGTCATCCCTGTGGGCATGTTCACAGACGTGGACCGTGCTCGCATCGAGGAACACGTGAGCCTCTTTGGTGAGCGTGTGTGGAAGCACACGATTGTGGTTTTCACCTGGGCAGAGGTGTTGAGCACCATTTCAATTGAGAGGTACATTCGCAGGGAGGGCAAGGAGCTGCAGTGGGTGCTCGAAAAGTGTAAGCGAAGATACTTTGTTATTAATAACTGCATATTCGGGGAGCATCCCCAGGTGGGCCGCTTGTTGGAGAAAGTGGAAAAGATGGTGGCAGAGGAGGGGGGTTACTACAACCCAGAGGAGGTGGAGAAGGAGAAGAAACCTCTGGATGAGAACCAGAATCCAGCCAAAGAGGGGCGGGAGCTGGGGGCACGGCCCAAACAGAACTCTGGGCTGGGTTTGTCCAAAGTCATGGAGGTGGAGCCGCTTTCCAGTGAGTGATGCCCTTATCTTGGCTCATTAGAAAGTCCAACTGAAGTCTTAGAATGTTATGAGTGTCTTTCTGTTAATTAAATGCCACGAACCTCTCTAACACCACTATAATAACAGTGGTATCACAGTAGTTTAGCTAAATTCATCTGAATTAAGCTTGTATTAATTTAAAATGGAGCCCTAATAATAATCCACCATGTTTGATTCTAGATTAACAAGACATGGCTGATGGAACTTCCAAACCACAACTAACCGAGCATCTGCCTTACTGCGCTGATGGCAAAGCGGTTTATTTGACAAAAAAAAAAAAAAAAAAGGTTAACTGAAATTTCACCTAATTGAAATTTCACCTAATGTACATGAATCAGTGTGATTTATTTATTTTTTTAATCAGACATCTTACTGCGTTTTTGTTTGTGTGTGTTTATGATTCTCACTGTGAGGATATGAGAGGCCTTTGCCACATAAACAGGTTGTTTTCTTGCTGTCCAACAATTAATACTCCCGGTATTAATATTTTGTTCTTTAGTTTGGAAGATGTTCTTAGGTTTTTTTTATAGTATCTTGAGGGTTGTGTGATGGTAGGGTTTTCATTTAATCAAAAGGAAGCACAGGCTGTTACATGTATGACTGTCATTATTGTTAAACCCAATGTGTACACTCCTTAGTCTTGGCGAATACCAACGGCAGAACTGCACTAATAAATTGTTACTATACTATTCTGTCGGTGACTGCTAAGGGGAACTATGTTTATTTTATTTTTTTATGAATTCCCATTATTTGTGACCAAACTGTAAATGCTTATAAAGCACTTTGGCAGTTGCTGATTTTTTTGTTTTGTGTGTTGCCTTAAAGCAATGAAATTGTTTTCCCTTAATTTGATCTTTCACATTCACATCACTGTGATGTAAGACATGTACAGAGGGATATGTTTGAGGCAAGGATGTTGTAATGGGTATTTTTCACAATTGGTTTGACATTTAAAATGTATTTTACATTTTATAGACCAAATGATTTTTTAAAGTAATTAATGGAGAAAATAATTGATTAATCCACAATGAAAATAAGCGTTAGCTGCTGCCCTACTACAGAGTTCACCTTATAAGGCCTTCTCACCTTGCTGCAGGTGGACTTAGGACCCTGTGACATCACTGGTTACAGGTGGAACAGCACATTTCTGGCCATATCCATCGGTTACCCTCGGTGGTCAGAGGTGAAACGCTACAGATTTAAATCTTTCAACCACAAAGGACAGCAAAACACTGCTTTTGAGCCAGTTAAGTTACTCTCAGATACAAGCAATGTGGTTGGTGAGAAGCACTGAATGTAAACATACCTTTTGTTTACAAGGTGTAGATCTTGCTTCCAGCAGGCTGTACAATTAGTATGTAAGACTCTTGAACTTTGTTTGTTATGGTGTACTATTATTGGATAGCGTCAGCTGCTCTGGACAGTGGGCAGACCGCCAAACCTCCCATGAGGTTAACTGTTATAGGCCCTCGGATGAATCAGGTAGTGTTACACCACCATCCATGTCCCAGTTAAAGGAAATATACAGTAACCATAGTTACATACTATTACACAGTAGTGTTCACCTGTTAATCCTTGCCCTGAACACATCTCGCTACTGCAGATCAGTTCACGTATATACACATGGTTAGCAATATTACTGTCTAATATAACTGTCTACTCTTTTACTTGGGAATACTGACGTTTTTTATGTAATCTGGTGAAATGTAGGTGTGAATCAGGTACTAGTAACATTGCTAGATTGGCTGTGAGTTTCAAGGACCCTAGTTGTAAAATGACTGCCTTCAATCTTTTGTAAATGTGATATAACCAACGCTCAGGATCCAAATGTGCTGGTTTTCATTCTCGCTTTTTTCCACTCGGACACCTGGTGAATGCAATCATCAAGATGGTTGAATAGAAAACCGACAAGGCCGATAGCCAGGATTTAAATCAACTGACCCAAAGCCTTTTATCGTATAAATGCTGTAGATAGTAATGTTTCTTTAAAGAAGCTGCCAGTAATTTCATGAACGTGTTACTCATAAGAGAGTAAAGAGCAAACCCAATGCCGTATACACAGCTATGCACTATGATTATTTCATCCAGTGTGGGCCAATAGACATGTTTGTTATAATTAAAAAAAAAAAAAAAAAAATTACTAAACAATGAGACAGGAAACAGGTCTGCTGTAAACTACTGAATGCACACTAGTGCCTAAAGGACTAACTGTTACTGATATTATTTGTATTTTATTGAAGGGGTTGACACAAACACATCATGAAAAAGTACCTTAACGCTGGTACAGATGTGGGTCATACTGTATTTGGTCAAATAAGAAGTCTGATAATCAGCACTCTGTGTTTTTAAAGCAACATAAAATAAAAAAATGCACCAGTCAGAAAACAGCGGAATTATTTAATGAAAAATATTTATTAAAGAGAAAAAAAGTCTTTGACATTAATCGCAAGAGTCACTAAATAAGGTTAGGGTTTAGCAGACGTGTATCAAAACTGCTGTTTGGCATGCCACCTAATACAACCCGTCTTTGTAGCAGACAGTATTTGTAATGGCTATTGAGTTACTTTCAGAGTCCAACATGTGAATCAAGTTACTCCTTAATTATATTAGCTGTATCCTCTGTAGGCCTGCAACACGTCTCATTGGCCCACACTATTTACAGTAGACTTGCTTGTTAGAAATGCACTGTGCTGTTCTTCTATTAGGTTTAAATAAATTTGTATTTTGATCTAACTCTGGGGCCTGTTCTTTGAATAATTGACCTATCACGAAAATGTTCTTGAATTTGTTGAATGATGTATATGAGGTCATTTTAAACACCTGGGCTGTAACTGCAAGCCTTTGAACTTTTGGCTTAAATAGAAGAGGCCGCTATTAAGCTTACTATGGCTGCAACCTACATACCTATTTCCCTCATTAATGGTTCTTTTAATCATTCATTAAGTCTATGAAATTTCACAGAAAATTGGGAAGAATTTGTCTGCGCCTGTTTTGATGTCTTTAAATTGGTTGTTTTATCTCATCAGTTGTCATATATGACCAATTAAACCACTTAATCCTCACATTTACGAAACCGGAACCATGCAATATTTGGCACAGTTGATGGTTAATTGATTACTCGACTAATTGTCTCCGCTCTAAAGCTTAAAACTAGTAAACTAATAAATAGCAATCATATGAGAAAACACAAGTAGTTGTGTAAAGAGTATAAACTGCTGTCATATAGTATTAGTTGTGTTTAATAATGTAATAATTTAGAATAAAGGATTCATGCAAGACATGACTGAAACATGATGCATTACACCCATGATTATACCTCACCATGTAGCCATCCCCCTTGTTTACTTTCTTTATGGACAGCAGTTGTAGTCCATCATTTGACCACTAGATGGCAGCAAAACAGTTCAGAGGTGATGGGAAATATTTACAACAGCAGCAGAATGAATCACTGCACTGACATGACCTTACTTACAGGAGATTAATTAACTCAATTTGGGGAATGTAACAGTTGGGTGTCCCAAAAATGACCATCTACTTATTACTGTCTATAGGCTAAAATGTGCAGCACATGTCTTTATATAGCACACTTCATTACTTCCTGTCTCCATCCTTGAGTTGTAGCTCTAGTACCAAAACTTATAGAAGTTTAATTCTCTTTTTGTCCTTAGTGCTACAGCTTAATAATATTTCCCTCCTGTCTCATTCCTCCATTTTAGGCACTTTGCTGTCTTGTTAACTCAGTTTTCTCTCTGTACTGCTGTAGAGCTTAATGTCCTCAATTGGGTGGGAAGTCCACTATCTACCTGATCCAAGGATTTCACACAAACCAGACAGCATTTTTTGCAATCATGCTCTCTTTTAGGGCTGATATAGATGATATCAAGTATAAAATTATTCTCTTTAAAATAAAACTGGCTGCTGTGGATAGATTTCATAGTCAATTGATTGACTTGCAGACTGAGCTTTCACAGTAAAAAACTTCCCAAAATGAATCTGTTTCAAGATATTTTTTCACATGCATTTTTAAACAAATGATGGTGGTATTCAAGCCACAATGAGGCATAAGTCTGCTCCTTGTTTCTCTGCTGTGATGGCATACACAAATACTGATTAAGATGAACAATTAAGTAGTGGATATTAAATGTTCTCCCTCTATCCTAGGTACGTACTACTTACTAATTAATCAAATGTATTTTTAAATAAAAAAAAAACAGGGGTAAAATAGCAATATTCAACAGATATCCTTGTTTTTTTTACAACATTGTTTATTTCAAATGTAATCAAAACAACAGTAGTTACATAAATTACAGACAGCTATGATACTGTGTGATTTTGAGTCTTATTGTGTGTCATGAAAAGATAAAACAAGGTCACAGTTGTTGTTTCTTTATATTAAGCTTTGGCAATGGTCGCTGAATCTGTGTGACCTAACATCTTTCAATCAGACTCAGTCCAGAGCAAAAGCAGTAACCGATGTCAACAACACCACTATGCTGCTTTTCGTCTTCTAAAATAACTTTTTTAAGAAAGTGGGAGTGAAAGTGATTAACTAGTCAAGTCCAGTGGCGCAAGTGAAGACTTCCGTTCTGCGGTTTCTATGATCAAAGTGTTTCGGCTTTGTGTAGACGTGTTTAACACAAGCAAATCCGACCGTCGGCCACTTTTTATTACTGCATTTTCATAAAAAAAAACGGTACTTTCCTGTTTTCCGGACCCCGCCATATAAAATTTCAAATAGGCGCCAAAATCACTGTTATAAAAAACACTTGCAGTTTCAGGTGGCAATACAAGCAGATGTTCCAAGCACTTGCAAAGAGCATTTCTCCGCATGGATCAATTTTAATAATATCGAAGAACTGAAACTAATCGAAAACTATTTAATGAAATTGTAATCTATTTTTTTATATCGATGTTTTTTATATCGATGGTTTTCAGGCCTACGGTTTCTCTCTGATCGACACCAATGGTACCGCATCACATCTCAGAGTGGTTGTAAAGAGACAGGTCTGTGTCAAAGTGAGTCCTTAGTTCGGTATTTGTGAAAGACTCCTCTGTGCATCTTTGGGTGTGTAGGTGAGAGAAGGATGAAGATGAGAGATGTTAGCTAACGCCCGCTCGTTGAATTTTCCTTCTCAAACTTCACATGCCGTTTTCAAATATATGAAAACATATAGCATCAAAATTCGTAGTAAGTTTAAATTTGAAACAATAGGTCCATAATTTTAGATAGTGGTAGACAAAATTGGACTTCTCTTTTCTGGCAGAGGACGGTCGATTATGCCTGACAGCCGATTTGATCAGCTGTAACGTTAGCTAGCTAGCTTGGTAGCTAAAATATAGGCTAACGTTGGTGGGTTGAAAACGGACTTATTTTAAAACACATTTTGTAGAAGGGAGTTTGAAGTTGAACCATGGACGTATTAGCTACAACACAACTACATAGCTAGCTAGCGGGAAATCAAGCAATCTGATTGGTTCATATAATACCCACCGGCATCACTCCGCATTGAGAAAAAAAGCTAGTACATCTGTACACCCACTGTCATGACACAGAGCTGTCTTAAAATCGGCAAAGTATATATAGAATATACATAATCTAAACTATTAAATGTCCGGAATCTCTCTTTTTATCCCATGTAACACCGCTTGAACATGTGTGGAGAAATCAAAGACTGTATAACCATCTATGGGAGAAATCCAAAGATCGACAGGCTTCCATTTCTAGTTACAGTTGCTAAGCTACAATGGGACAGTCGTTGTTAGGAGGAGGGGTTTAGAGCACATGTATATGACACACACATTGTAAATGTCAGTAAAACACCACTATAACCCCAAAACTAGTTGGTATGTTGTGGATGGTGGTATAGCTGCTGAGGCTGTGGGGAGGTTGAGGTAAATACTTGAAAATACAATGCTGATTAGTCTTTGGTCTCAATGTGACGACAAGGTGGCAACTGAAAAAATCCAGATGATTGTTACTTTTATATAGGCTATTTACAGTGTCAAACTGAATGGGTGTAATATTGCACTTTTTATTTTTCAGTAGAATTCCAGGATGCTGATCTAAAATGAGTCTACAATCATTGGTGTAAAAACATGATTTTGTCTTGAGATTATATTTTTAACAGTAAAAGTGAATGTTTGAATTTGTTCAGTCAGAAGCCTTGTGTATTGATTGGTGACAGTAATGATTGGAACAGTATTCACATTTACGTAAAAAAGTAGAGAGAAAAAAAGGCCACTCATAAAAAATAAAAATAAAAAATGTTTTTCTGTACTATACTGCTATACTAAAAATGTTTGCCATGAGTTACCTGAATCTGCAAATGTTTTGCCTTGGTATATACATTAATGTGTTGACACGAATGAGTCGTCTATGGTTATGCTGGCAACATACTGGAAAAGGAAACTAAACTGTAAAAATCAAGGAAAACTCCAACCACGCCAGTTTGTTTTCTGGCTCACGCAAACTTTATCCAGATACCTCAGATTAAAATGAATAAGAATCCCCTATGCAGAGCCAGCTCAAACATATGCACCCATAAAGTAGGTGGATATCCATCACTAATGTAAACTGCTCTCTTTTGCACACACACACACACACACACACACACACACACAAGCTCCTGTCTTGCAATTTTGCATTAGTACCACATGTCAAATGAGAAAAAAATTGTGCAAACTCTAGTTGGGGACACAATGGCACAGCACTGCGGAAATAAAAACAACAAAAAAATACATAAAATGATATCCATTAAGTGAGGAATCATTCAAAGAACCAATCAAATGATTAAGAAAGATAACATGTGCCCATCACCCATTAAAAAAACAGATATTCTCAGTGAACAAAAACATCTTACACTTAATTTTTTAGAAAAGTAAACAAATTTAACAGCGCAGCTGAAATTTTGAGCTTTTCTCCAAGCTGCAATCAATTGCAGTGACAGGCAGTTCACGTCATATCACACAGCTGCAGCCTCTCTGTGTAGAGCAGGCAGTGGAAAAGTCAATTATGCCTGCTATGGTATTGAAAAGCAATACCGACGGTCTGTACAGATACTAAATGTGCCAACCCCTGGGAAAACAACACACTGAAAGAAAAAGGAAACTAAGTAAAAACCTGATGGATATACCAAGGCCTATACAGTATAACCCCACCGACAATAAAGTGGAAATCTCTGTTCACATACTCTGTATTGTTTCTGAAAATATATATTGTGTAATTCACCCTGCTTCCCCCTCAACCACACCAGTATCCAGTCTAGGCAGTCAGGCTGTTCAATCCCTCCATGGCAAAACATAACCAATGCTGACTGAGTCGATGACATCAATGCTGGTCCCTCCCTCTGTCCCCCGTAGGGCAGTTTTTTGCCAACAGGAGCTGAACAATGGGTTTGTCTGAGACCAGTTTGAAGGGCTTTCTTATTTGCTCATATTGTCGGCTGCTGTATCCAGTCTCATCTAGCGCTCAACCGGCCAATTCCGCAGTCTTAACGAGTCATTGTGTACACTGATAAGCAGATCCAGGAGGGTTCCTGGTGAGAAGTCCCTGTGGAGCAGGAGGGAGGAGGCCCATCACAGGAGGGGGGCCACAGGGATGCAGACACCCCCTCCTCCCTCAGCACTGCTCAGACTCGATGAAGCCCTCCTTCTCCTGGCCCACTGGCTCCACCTCTGCGTAGGCTGGGTGACCTGACCCCCGGCGAAACTTCATGGCTGGCCACCTGCTGGGGCGTCTCTGTGAGGGAGGACAGGACAGGACAGGACATGTGTGAGGACAGCTTTTAGATAAATAGCAGTGTCATCAAGGTAAAAGGTTAGGGCTGAGATTGATCTATGTCTGTGATCTTAGGAGAGCCAGAATGTACAAAATCAACTCCCTATACTACTATATAGTGCATTAAATTTGCCAACCCTTCCCTCATTTGATTTGTGTCTGAGTGTGTAATTTATGCTCTATATAGTCCTACCAAAATAGAACAAAAAAGTAGTGTCCATGGCATGCACCCTTCTTTCTACTATCAGTCCTACAAAGCCCCACAAATTACAGCTGTGCAACTATTTGAGGAGTGTTTATTGCAAAAATATAAATGCTACACATTAACACATGCAGGCCGGCGCACACACCTCAATGACATGTTTTTTCACATTATATCATAAAACCATGATAAATCAAAGATGTCTTGACATGTCTCATATTTGAGCAGTTTAGCCAAAAGTGATCAGACAGCAACTTATAAAAAGACTACAAGAAGAAGAAAAAAAAGAATACTTTTGTTAAGTAGATATCTTTTGTTTTGTTTTTGTTTCTTTTTTCCTACCCAGGAAATTGGGTCCAGACCAAAGGAGTATTCATCTATGGCTAAAGACAGTCCCCCACAGTGTAATATATACTCGTGTTTGAGCAACATTTAATAAAAGCTACAGTTCCCTGCAGTTTTAGGAAATTATGTAGGCTTTAAAAAATGGTGTAGACAGTATTGAGAGACCAACACTGTTTCTTTTTTCTTTTTTAGGATTTGTTGATATATAAACAAATATTTAATATCACCTGTCTTATCCTTTAAAAACATTAACTATAACATGTATACTTTGTATGCCAAGAAGAGGGCTTCACTTTAGCAAGTAAAATCCAAATCAGGGAGTTCCTGTGAAGGACAATGACCTTGTAATATTGACAATGAGAACAACTTTGAACATGAGCATGATTAAGACTTTTTGTTTTGTTCTCACTGTGCTACACTCCCCAAACAGCTCCTACTCATGCTCCCAGAATTCACATTCATGTATTAAGAAAGACTGTGTGCAACAAGTTTTTATCATTCCCCTCTAAAAATTGTGTCGACATTTCATGTATATGATTATATATGGATATGACCTGGGACCCGTAACATATGCATATTTACAAGTAAGGAGTTGAAGGAAAATCGAGCACTGAATGGTGTCTGTTTTTTGTACAGATATTGTTTCTTGCTATTATGGCGGAATGTTTGAAGGTTTGAGAAAAATGTGTCTTTTCAGAACTAAAAAGTTTGTATGCTTTATTAAATAAAAAAACATGAAATCTTGAATATAAGTCATGAATTTTGTTGTAGTGATAAAGGTAGTCAAAGAAAAACAGTGAATATCTTTTTTTCCAGCATGGGAACAGATTATTGTGGATTTAACTTCCAAAATGATAAGATATGATTGCGTAATTAATCATTCAATGTATGAAACACATAGAGGATTCATCTTTTTTTACTCAATCACAAGCTTACTACCTACAGACACTCATCTTATAGGTCCATAAATTGTTCAAATATTATTGTTTATGTAATTTTTAAAGAATATTAGCTAATACTTTTCCAAAGAACTTTCACCATAAGGTCCATTGAACTAGCTGCTCTGGAGCGTCTTCCTTTTTTTTTCAGGGCACTTTAGGGACGTCTCGTACGTCTCTGTCAATCTCAAAAGCTCCAGAAAGCTACTAAATGGACCTTGTTTTGAGATTATTTTTTTAACTAGTGTTTCCAAGGTCAAGACTAAACGTTCACTCTTAATGAATAATTTCATTTTGGAATCAAACTCCTCTTAACACCAGATGGTATCGTCTTCACCAGTGTTGTAAGGTAACAAAGTACAATTACTTTGTTACTGTACTTACGTAGAATTTTCATGTACTTTACTTTGTTATTTATATTTCTTTCTATATTACTTTTACTCCATAACTTTTCCTAAATGAAATGTATGCTTTTACATCACTACATTTCCCATAAGTGTCTTTGTTACTCGTTACTTGCAAGAAATGCTTTTGTACGTTGGAGTCAAAGATTCTTCATAACAAAAAAATGAAATTCAATTTCTGTTATAGTCTTTGTTGATGTCAGATTTTGAATTTCATGTTTAAGAGAGTGTGGAAAACCCAAATATTACACTTTACTATTAGGAAGCCACAATAAAGATAATAATCAAGGTTTTTCTTTACTTTTACTTCTAAAAATTAAGAACATATAATATCAGAAAATTACTTTAGACTTTAAGTCTTTTACTCAAGTCATATTCTAAAAGGGGACTTGAACTTCTACCAAAATTGTTTTCTGGTAACATACTTGTACTTATACTCACGTATTCCTTCCAAGTACTTTATACAAGACTGGTCTCCACTCACCTCAATAAGGAAGAGGCTTGCTGCAGAGGTCGGGTGATGGTAGATGTACACGGTGACCAGCACGCCGCCAACCATGACGAGCATCACCAGGAGGATGCCCAGGATTAGACCAGTGTGCAAAGGTTGTGTATCTGGCTTCCTGTCTACAGCACTGTCTGCAGGCAGCACTGAAAAACAAAACACCAAAATAGCATGTTACAGGTTTTATACAGAGATACAGATACATGTTTTTTCTTTTAATTATACAGTGTCTTAAACGCATACTTGATACTTTGGATGAAAGCATTCACCATGCTTTCACCAAAAGTATGTTTATCTCCTTCTACTGCAGTTCTGTTGTTGACCAGCAGGGGGCACTCATCATTCATCAATACCCTACTCTCTTACATGTCATAATATGCCTTAAAATTTACATACTTGTAGCCCAAATTTTGCTAAATGTCATCACATTGAAAAAGAGAGACACTAAATTTCAAAACTTAAAAAAGTGATGCCGCAAAGCCCCGTCAGCCATGTATGTTTGAAAATATATACGTTCACATTCATTTTTAGAGGATTTCATAGTTTTTTTGTGTCCGTCCTAAATAATTAGGAGAACATTCCCTTCACTTTGAGAGCAATTGGGTCATGTTCAAACAGTGTCTTTAGTACTCAGTGGCAAGATCATTCTGTGGTCTGTGGTCTTTGCGTATTCATGATCAGCTCTTCTCTCCTGCAAGTACAAGTTAAAGAGTTAATCCCAAACCAAGGTTAGCAGCAGTTGTTCCTAATAGGATGAAAGAAACCTATAGATTCTGATAAGAGAACTTCTGTAGGCTTCAGTTGTGGCAATGCAAACTGAAGAGACTGTGTATCAACTACATATTAAGTCTGTCCTTCAGTGACCTTTGGAAGAAATCCCTCGTCTTCAAACTTTCGTCAGATTCATATCAGATTCTTTCTATTCAGAGTCAACCCAGCAGGTGTTTTGAGAGTTCTCTTGAAGATGATGAAAACATCCTGTAACCTATTGGGAATATTCGTTTTCATCTATGGATGCAAAATGTTATCCGAACACAAAAAATAAGATCATTTTTACCTGCAATTTGTCAGCTGGAAGAGCACAATGAATAAGAATAGAAGAAAAAAATACAAGGGAGAAACTGTTCTTAGTCCCAGCTGTGAAACACTGATCATCAGGGGAAAACTAATGAAGTGATTAAGAAATAAACCGCAAGGATGTCCACACATCTTATCTCACACAGATTTATAGCAGGTTCATCCCAGATCTATTCACAAGGCTGCAGATTTCTTCTTCTATGCCTCCCTGACAACACCTCCCCCGCTCCTCCCTGGCTTTAATTAGCAACTATAGCCACTGCCGAGCTTGTCAGCCAACCAGCCTCTCCCCTGGCTCCCTGTACTGCCCCATTGATTTCCAGCACACAGAACAACCTGGTGGTAATCAACCCTGTCCAATGTGTGTATTGGCAGTCAATGTGAATGTGTGGGTCTGTAAATCAGTGTAGCCATTATGTGCACTCCTTAACTGGAAATTCAAAAAAAAACAAAGTATGGATTATTTGGTGTGCTGAAACATCACTCGATATAGTTTCACATTAAAAAACAATATATTACCTGCATTGCCCATAATCTGACTGAAAACTTTTTCATAATGCCTTTTGGTGTCAAATGGTGTTATTCATGATAGCTCTCAGAGTTTACCGTCAGTCAGCCTTACACGTAGCAACGCAGGAGCCCTACTTTTTAGAGGAAAACAATTTGGCAGAAACAATGACATAATGACATTCTCGCTATATAATCCTAAAAAACACATTGTGAGGTAGTTTTATTTTTCTCTTGTCTTCTCAGAAAGGCATTTTCTTGGGTTTATCTATCAGAGCTGAGGAGTCCAAGAGCGATCTCTTAGTCAGCTGGAAGCCCAAACAATGCGGCAGGCTGTTAGTCTGGGGTGTTAGAAGGTTAGCAGGGGGCATGCGACTGAGCAGAGATGGAGACAAAATGAGAAATCAAAAGCCTTGCAGCTAACTACTGTAAGCAGCAGGATGCTAGCGGAGACAGGTCGGCTCAGGCCCATGGAGGAGCTCTGACTGACAATTTTATCTGGATTCCTGCAAGCATAATATTTATAACAAAAGGACAGCAGAGTCTATACTGGGTCAACGTGGGTTGTTGAAAGACAGGCCAGAAAACAACACATATTTAGTCTTCATGCCTGCTTTGTTTAGCCATTTGTGTGGCAATGCAGTTGAAAGTGCAGTAAGAGTATACAGTCATGCTAGCTGCCCTGTGAGGCTGTACTTTGGCACAATGGTGCACAATGAGCTAAATGCTAACACATTGATGTTTAGCAGGTATAATGCTATAATTCACCAGGTTCATTTAGCGTGAAAGCATGCGGTCAATTGCTAATTATTTAAAGCTAAACAGCCAAGGCTGATGTAAATCTCACTTGTTTTGAGGATCACCATAGTCAGTAGGGTTCATCCTGTGGGCACCATCAACGTCTGTATAAAACTTAATTTCAATCCATCCAATTGTTTGCTGATAGTGTTGCGACCAATTACTGTCTAAACAATAATTAATGGATCAATCAATTCATAGGGAAAATATCCTATTGCTTATTTACCAATTTCAAATTCTTTTGTTTGACCAAAAGTATAAAACCCAAAGATATTTATAAGAAAGACAAAAATAAAATTGTGAAAAAAAGTGAAAAGGCTGTTGCAGCTCTAGTTGATGAGATATTTCAGTGTAGCCTGACAGACATTTTCATACATAGAGCCGGGCTGTTAGCATGGCTAAAATATTCATGAGTTCATAATTACGGAAATGTTTGGTAATAGTTATCATTGTAGCACAATTCAGTCTGGACACAGAAATGGCACATCTCAAGCTAATTGCTCTGAATTCATTCTCCATCAGCATTGCCCTTATGCCTGTTAGAACCCGAGGACACTGAGTAAGCACTAATGGGCAGCAGAGCTCTTAGAAGGCAATAAAATACATTAGAGCTTTTCATAAAGGACAAATGAGACCCACGGAAACCTTGCCAAGCTGATCCTTTTTCAGCTCTGGAGCACAGCCGTTCTCTCACCTGGCTAATGTTTTTTTTTTTTTAGGAAACTGACAATACAAAATGAGCAAATCTATAATTCAGAGTCTTGTAAATGGGTGCTGAAGAGTGAGGGTGTTGAGTAGAAACTCCGGAGAATGGGCTGTTTCTTATCTCAGCACTTACTGTAGCCGTAACCACCTCAACGTTTCCTACCACAGTCAATGTCAGAGGACACCTTGGTGTAACTGGCTGACATGAGAGCTGAACAAGTGAAGACATCCTGGATCATCTAGGTCGACTGGCATGAAGTAGACACATTTTAAAACCCCTCTAATCACTGTCTGTTCTATAAAACATGTATAAATACTAATAACATTTATTAACTAACTGGGCAGTAGAAATTCATGCTTTTTATGTCTTCCCCTAACATTATGATCATCCTGGTGCCTTCCTCCCAATTACTTTTCAACAAAATCAACATTATTGGCAGGTATGTGCTTAGATGCATGAAGAAAAAAATGGCCCACAGAGAGATATCATCACAGTGCCAGGCGAAGGGAGGAGAGACATGCAGCGTTTGTGTAATGAAAGTGTGATAGAAGCCGGCAAATTCCAATTCTCTCAAGCTGGAAACATTTTAGAGGCTATCTCCGGAAAACTGATAGGATTGGAGAGGTCATTTCAGGGTATGGAATGTTTTGCACATATAAGTGCTCAGTACATAAGAAAATGTTGAAGGTGCTGAGATAATTGTAGCATTTTTTTAAAACATCAACCACAGTCAAATTATTTGTGATAGTTTGATGTAATTTATGTGAATAACGCATAAATTAAAGAGTGATGTCTTAATGCAAGCGTTTCATGAAAACATGCATAAAGTTGACCATTCAAAGAGCCACTATATTTTCATGTTTGTACAGCTACTGCTTTTTCTACCTCTGCCTTGTAGGAAAACAGCCATGTCTTACTGAAAAAATATCATATACATGGTTTTTATGTTGCCTTTGTAACTTTATTTGCTCCTTTTGGACACACAGCCTCAGTTGTCTGGTCTTTCTGGTCTTCCCTCCCACCATTCCAGACACTATAATTGATTGCTGCAACCCACAAAGGACAGTTAAGCATTATAGTTTAAGTCTATCAGGTGATTGAGCCACACATCATCCAAAAAGATCAAAAAGCAATCAGGGACCAATACCTCAGTGCTTTCAACAGAAACAGGAGGCAGACAAATAAACACACACACAGCGATGAGTAAAGGCACATAGCAACAACAGTTATTGGATGCCACAGCATGGGAAGATAAGAGACCTACCCTGGTTGTCTCTGAGATGGAGTGCAATCTTGGTATCATCTGTGAGGAGACAAAGAGAGAAAGATGTGAGCGTTCAGGAATAATAATTAATATTTCTCTTTGTAGTTTGTTTGTGAAGCTCTGACAATATAATCAACTCCCCGAAGGTCCCAAATGAGATAAAGCTTCTTTCATTAGTGGACCATCTTCCTTTCCACATGAATTTTACTACACTTAAAATCTGATTAAAGCTTTGACTATAATGGTCCAGCATGCATAATTCAGCACATAAAAGCTGTCTGGGGTTAACTATACAAGTGAAATATGGAAATGTAGCGTGACCCACTTCTCCTCGAAGGGTAGCAGGCATTTACGCACACCGTAGGATTCACATTATGCAAATTCAGCACATACACTACCAGATATATTATACTGAACAATTTAATTCAAAAGGATTTTCTATTTCAATTTTCAAAAGAACCAATGCAGCCACATTTGGATGTCTAAAATGAATCATTAAATGAGATATTGTACTGTAAGAGACCGCATTCAATTTTGTCCAAGTCAATTTGACCCCAGAGTGAGGGTCCATGAATATGGATCATCATTATTGGTTAATCGAAAAAGAAGCCTATGAGTCTGTTGCTAGTTTATTTATTTTATTATTGCTGTTTATTTCACAAAAATATGTATATTTATAACTGTGTTTTGATTTATACCAGAGCTGAGAGAGAAGTAACATCTACTCTGGACGCTTTTACTCTGAAAATTGATTATGCTTCATTTTCTATGTTTAATTATTTTCTACTGCAATTCATACTCCTCATATATACTGTACATATATGAGTTAAGTTGCCCACACATTTTGCCAAATAACAAAATATTTGAACAATGTACCAAAATTCCTCAAATATTAAATCATAATTTTTACCTTTAAAAGGTCTTCATAAAAGACTATGTCACGGTTTCTAGTTATGGTGGAGGTTTTACAGGGTTTTAATTGGCTATTTACATGATTTTTCTTCAAAAACCTGAAGCTATGTACATACTGAGAGTATGTTAAGATGAGTGCAAAGTTAATCCAAAATATTTAAAAGCAGATAAATACATACAAGACAAACTGTTTAAAAGACATGTTTCTGTTATTAAGCCTTCCCTCATTGACATACAGAGAAAACAGCACCACAACCTACAGCCCTGACAATGACCATACAGTTGAATCAACACTTCTCTAAAACAGTTAACAATAAGTGGACATTATAACCATCATGAAAGTGAGATTTATTGCAGAAATGTATAATATATTATATATTATATTATGTATTATACAGCTAGATTTACCTGGCATCTGAATATATTTACTCTATAGCAGGCATATCAACTTTAGTTGAATGTCAATAGAGAGAGATTAAAACTCTCCCCGTTGAGGTTTCTCACAGCCAAACACCCCTCCATCCACACATACACAGTTCTCTTTATGTCTACATTCCTTCCTCTCACTCTCTTGTCCATCATGAGCCACCCAGCCAGCTCTCTAACCTGACCTTTGACCCCTGCAGCTGAAGAGACAGGCGCAAGCCGGGGAAACCGATCCTCTGTACGTGTCAGAAAATGCAAGGAGTTTCTTTGCGTCAGCTACAAAACAAATACCGCAGAATGACCTCTTGACCTCCTGGACACACACACACACACACACACACACACACACACACACACACACACACACACACACACACACACACACACACACACACACAAATACAGTCACACACACCAAACACATTTTAGTCCTCTCAACACACCCTGGTTTGATCTGTAGGATCAGGTGTTGTCTCCTGCCTCTCAGATGGACAGTTTTCACACTGCATCCATCCTCATCACAGCAGCCCATCCAGCGCCCCAACTGCAATGAAGTGTCCATTTAAACTCAACCCCCACAAGATGATTAATGGGGGTGTGATGGAAATAATTTTGCCTACTCCCTCACTTAGCGATGAAAGTAAATGCCTTTCTGTGAGAAAGAAATAATGGATGACCCAGGCTTGAATGTAGAAAACCTTAAAAAAAAACATTAAAAACCCATCCACAAGATAGGAACAGAGTGGAATAACACTTCAGGTGCTGCACTACAAAAGATTCTCAAAAATAACTTGGAAAACGCAAGTTATTTATTCTCTTTAAAAAATTACATTTTCAGGACCATTTTTAAGAATTTAGTTGTTTTGGAAAAATAAAACTTTAAAACTTAAATGTCAGTAAGTTAATGTAATACCACTTTGCTTTATAGTAGTTACAAAGGAACGGTAGTAAAGAGAGAAAAATAAAAAAGAGGAGGTGGACAGAATGAAAAATATCAATAAACCAAATATTAACCACAAAAATAAAATTTTCACATAGAGCAATTACCATAGGAAGCACGTTCTTAAGGAACAACAACCCAGAAATATAATCACCTTTCATTTTCAGTTTGTAACTGAGCACAGACAAGTTCAAAGGCTTGACTTAGAAAGAGCCAAGAGTCCTTGCTGAGGGACCATGAAGATGGAGTGTGCCATGAGCTAAAACTCTGATTGATGTGCTTTATCTCATGACGTCAAATAATCCTTCATTCCAACATCTAAGTCTGAAGATATTTTATATTTTAAATCTGAACTCATCTCACTATTATTATATTTCACTATTATCTAAATTTGCTACATATAATTATAATTGTCATCACTGAGCCACACACTGTTGCACATTGTGGCATGTTCCTTGATTATAATGAACATGTGAACATGGGCGCTGGCCCACATACAACCTGCTGAAAAAGGTCCCCAACAAATGCACTATTTCTTCCTGTTTAAGTGACATTTGCTAAAAACTACAGTGCCCAGCTGTTTTAGGAAAATTACTAAGCCTCTGTAGCAATGAAACCATGTACATTCATGACCTTTTTGTTTTTGTCTTTAGTGGAGATGAATGGGATTCAGGGCTGGGAGCCAAATTAAGTGTTAAGACTAATGCATTATTGGTTGTGGTTGGTTTCTATGGGATTAGTTGACAATTGGAAAAAAACATAATAACACCAGTATTATCCTTTACATTATAAAAATACATACAGTATATTAAAAAAATGGAATGAAAATGAAACATATTTTAGCAAATTAATTACGAGGATAAAAGTGAATATCTGAAATGATTTGTTGTCAGTCACCTCAATGCGATGCATGCCCGTTGTGCATCCCAGACATCACATACAGTTAACACAAGACGAGCACGGGAGAAGACAAGACATACAGTACGTGTACTTTTGGTATTGAATATTTACACAGTGTTTGATATGATGACAGCAGGTGAGTAAGTGGCTCTCGCCTATCATTTTAAATCAGAACCACCACGTCTGGAGCTGATTAAGATAAATCACAGGGTCACAGGGTTAGCTAACGTTAACTGTTCCCAGGCAACAGAGTTGGTTTTGCCTTTTTTGCTCAACCAAACACTGCAGTGGCTGCCCTCCTTCAGCAATCTTTACTCAAGTTTTTTAATTCCAGCGGATGTTATGCACACGACTTGCCTCCCTGACTGTATAGGCTGAGTGAGTTTATGGCTTCGGGTGGGGGCGGATGTGCACGTGCACATAGATCAGAACACAAGACAAAATAAGAGTGTTCTTGCAAAACAGAACATTGCAAAATAATCGTTTTTTCTCGATTATACTATTTTGGTGATCGTTGGGAATCAACATCAAAATTGAAATTGAAATTCAATTAATTGCACAGCCCTACTCTTTCCTAAAATAAATTTGCACAAAAGTCATAAAAAGGGAAAATTAGCACAATCAATCCAGCCAACTAGTAACTCTCGCACCTCTAGAGAGAAGTAAAAAATGTACATAAACAAACTTTGAAGGACACATTGGCCGTTTTCCTATCATCAGCAGAAGAGGATTTGCATTAGATACGTAACTCTGAAATTATGCTGCAGTGGGGTTTGGGTTAGCCTCATGCTGGGGTGCAGTGAATCACGTGCTCAATCACTGCAATATCAAAGGACAACACCCTCAAACTGCTGCAAACTCAGTGAGGATGAAAGATTAAATGTGTTATCCTTGAATACTTTTCTACTCTAAATGTCAAACCCTTTTTTGATTTTAATTTTATACAAGCAAAGTAAAAGCCATCAGAAAAGTGTTCGTTTATTAACCTCCTGGTGTACTTACAAACTTTCCAATGCCTCGTTTTAGAAGTACACAACGTAATTGTACTACTGTAGAAGTTTGGCACCATTACGGGCATAAATTAGCGCCTGCACTAAGCCATTTGGCTGACAGCGCTAACTCGACCAATGTTCGACCAAGGGGAAAAAAAGCTGGGGGGGGTGTTTGGCTAGAGGTCACGGTGCAAAGGACCCTAGGGTGAAATTATTCCGAACTATCCCTTTAACATTATTTTAAGTTTCCTACTTACTCAATATTTATAGTCAGCTTTGTTTTAGCTGTACCAGTTAGCACAACACTGGCGTTATTTCATTTTTTTTTGTCAACAAACCAACCTGCTATTTTGTGTACTTTGTTTTTGCTATATGACTTCTAAATTGCAAACCTACTATATTTATAATACTTATGATACCTATTTTAATATGTTCTTTTGTACAGTATTATAGTTTTTTGTACTATTAAAAGTTTCAGTGGCAGATTAATACACAGTTGGTCTGCTGGTGGCTATTTCCGGCAGCAGGAAGGTGTATGTGGGAAAAACTACAGTGCCCAAGCTAGCCACTATACTAGCTTTCAGAAGCTCAGAAGATGTGTTGATAATACATCTATAACTGTTAAATTACTGTTGGGTTTTTCCTCTTTAACTGTAGGTACTTTGTAAGATCAAGTCATTACCAGACTTGGTAAAAAAAAAAAAAATCTGTATGTTCTACTGATCTGTAACTTCAGCCCTATTCACTACAGCCTTATAGGAATATACTGTATGTCCAACCAAACACATGTTATAAATCTGTACAATATACTTTATAGCCTCCGTTCAGCGTTTTAAATTTTTATTTTTCCCTAAAAAGCCACAGTAATGGAACCCGACTAGAAAAAGCCCTCAAATGTAAAATAAGACCTTGAAAGCGAGAGAGAGAACACAGGTAATAACAAGGTACAGCTTTCAGACAACCTCAATATCTGGATCAGATCGAGCCAATTTCATTAAACTCCAAAATGATTGTAAAGTCACTTTCCACTTACTGCGACAAAAGCCAGCGCTCAATCTAATTTGCTATTAAACATTTAGCCTACAAAAATGAAAACTGGTCTTTGTTCGTCATAATTAACCTGAAAAACGATTAAGAAGAACAATACCAGGATAAGAATATGATTGATACATCAACGGATCCATCATCTGAAAATGAATTAAAGGTTTCTGAAAATAAAGATCAATTGCTAACCAGCAGAGCTGAACAACATGATCACAGGTTTGTGTGGGTGCATCTATTTTGGAGCGATTTGTCCTAATTCAAACTGCATTGTTTAAAAGTTGGGACAAACACAGCTGCTGCGCCTTGCACCACTGCCTGCCATCTGGAATGAATTTCGTGTGTGTAGAGCTTGAGTAGGCCTACATATTTATGCATTTTCCAAGATAGAAAAGTGTCTTGCTCATGTTATAAAAGAGGAAACACATCAATACCAATAAAGAACAGTTCCAGCAAATGCACTTTATTTAAAATCTTGCCAGAACAGAGCATCCATCAATACCTGAAGGAAAGCTCTGGGCTTCTAAACAATATGCACTGAGGGTTCGTTCCAGCTCTTTTCCACTTTACCTTCAGTTGGGATGCTGGTGGGAAGGTGGGAGGAGGAGGTTGTGTCCCTGGCAGTGGCCTCTTTGCTCCTGGATGTTGTTTTGGGGGCAATCGCGGTGGTAAAGGGGTAGACATACGTGGTGTCGATCATGTCACACATCTTGTCCTTGGTCTGAAAGATGAGAAATTTTGTCATGGCTGTGTGCTAAAAGAAATAAATAATGTGTGTGTGGGGGGGAGGGGGTGAAATATAAGAGGGGTCCCCCTGTATACTGTAGCAATGGATTGATCTTCCAGGCAGCTCCAAACACACACACACGTGTTTTATCATTAGCGAGCTGGACAAAGAAACATCTAAATCACATTTAAAATCATGTCTGATCAGCTTGTTTTCAGCTTGATTGCTCACCTCATCTGGGCAGCTGTTGTCCACCCAGTCCTGCCGATGGCGATCAAAGCCACTGGAACATCTGACGCGAGAGGAAACAACTGTCAATCAAATCTTTAGTCTAACAAAAGAGGTTTAGTAAAGCACTTCTATAAAGTTGGGGGACTTGCAATTTTACCTCACTGCTTCCATACTGCTGTGTTTTAGTGTTTTAACTCAACTTAATTTTAATTTATACCAGCTGTATGTACTATTGTGAAATGATAAAGTTGATGGAACCATTATATATGGTGACACTAGTCAATGATGTGTCTGTATGCAGAACAATATGGAGGAAAGCATCTGATGGTAATATCAAGCTCCTACTCATTATACCCTCTCTGTGCTGGTTAACACTTACGTCTTTAAACTCCTCACACCCAGTTTCTAATGCAAAGTTTATTTTCCTCTCTACCTCTTTATTTAACAGTGGACATTTGAGAGGTGAGAAGAAACACAGGAAGAGAGAGCATCGTAAACACTTGGCATGGCAATGCAGGCTTTCTGTTCAAAATGTTGAAGTCTCAAGCTCATTCAGAGCAACAGATCTCCCACATGACAATAAACTTTAACAAATGTTCACCATCATAAGAGTCAGACATTATTATGATCACTTTATATAATAAAGTTCTCTAAATAGTCTAAATTCTCTGTATCAAGCTGAGAAGCAAACATCTGCACCTCCTCTGCCTTTTTTAACAGTATGAAGACGTGGGATCTGTAAGGGGGAAGTTCAATGGGTCATGGGGCCTTGGGATAAGGGTGCTGCAGAGTAATAACCTCAAAAGGCAGACAGCCATCGAGGCGGCAGCGACTAATCCTCCATTCTGTAAATGGATCAAAATTATAAATCGCCCACTAGTGAACTCGCCATTATTCTGTCTAGGCCCACAAACTGTATCCTGTCTGGGAGGAAAAGTTAGTATGCAAAGCAGTAAACCCACTCACACTGTGTTCGGTCAAACTAAAGTTGAAAAGCTTTCTGCAAATGATTTGCCACTGCAAGTGGGAGATATACGGAAAAATGCACACAAATGAAAACAACCTATGACCAACTTACAATGCAGTAACGCAGCCAGCAATGGTATCTGTGCTTTGTTCTGCAAGGACACTATGAGTCCAGTAGAGTTTTAGACATCCCCAGCAGGCACAGATTTCTCAAGTGAACATATTGTTATGGTAATGGGTTTATGTGTAGAAGTCCATTTTCATCTCCCTACCTCTCTAATCATCCCATTCCTTTTATTCCCCCCCCAAAATTCTGCCTCATCTGTTCCATCAGGCGAGACAGATTCCTCCGCTTAATCCCCCACTTTTCCCCAACTGCTGAGAGGGAGGAGAAGGAAGTAAAATGAGACACAATATTACCGAGCAGGTCTAACTTGTCCCTATGTGGAGCTTGTGTTTTGTTTCATCTCAATGGCATTCATCGCAGCTAGATGCCATCTAACGCAGTGAGCCACGGTGCTTTTAATTAGAAATGGGCCAAGAGGCTTCATTTGAATATAAATGAACCCATGACGGAGAATATCTCTCTTTAGGTTTTCAACATTCACAGCAGGATGGATAGATTATATTATTCGGTTCCATTACCATTTCTTGAGACACCATCTCAAACTCAATGAAGTCATGCATTCTTTGCATTGAATTTTTATTTTGTTTATTTAACAGGGGCCATGCACAGCACAAATGTTGCACTAGAGCTATATAGATAATTTGCATCTGCGGTCCACTGGCTGGAACGAATTAAAAACAATACAGTAAAACGATATAAAACATATAATAACAGTTAAAAAGCAACATTGTTTGCAAGCCAACAGTTTGCAATATTACAAACAGTATTTCACATATAAAATGTCTTACAAAAATGTTTGGCTATATACACTGTCTCAGAGTTGGTTGGTTCCATACAAAGGTTTAGATAAGTGATCACATTATTGATTAGTCTCAAGCCATGTTTTAAGTGTTTTTAAAATACTAAAGCTTGTGCATTCTCTGATTTGGGTGGGACTGCAAATGCTGACTGTCCGAGAGCAGTTTTCCTAAATTTGGCCGAGCAGTCACTATATACAATAAAACTATAAAACTATATAATACCTAGTATTGTCCCTGCAAAATGACACACAATGATTAAGTGGCGGTGGCCTAAGACCATGAATTGATTTATACATTAGGCATATATCTGCTTAACAAAGGAAACTGTCAAAGGTCAATAAATTATACTTTTTAATGATGTTACAATGATGGTAGATTCTTGTTTTTTTTTGTGTGAGAATTTTCACTGATTGCAAAGAGTGTATAATTGTTTCAGCGTAGTCACGCCTGCCTTGGACCAGCTTGTGGCACAGTAAGAAAAATGTGAGAAAATCATGGAGTGCAGAGAGGACGTTGGTGTCTAAAATGTCTAAAGTTCATCAGACTAGTTCTGACACTTCTGGTTACCTTTTTATATGTGTTTTTATTTATTTAAGCAAGAATCAGTGATTATGCTTAGATACTTAAATGTATCAACAATATTTACTACCTCTCCTTGAACTAGGAGGTCAGGTTTATGTGTGTTATTTCTATTGAATGCCCACAGTATTGCCATGCTATGACTAAGACAACAGTGAGTTAACCAGTCTGATACTTTGTTCAATGCTGCAGTGAGATTTGAAGCAGCTTGTTCTCTTGTTTTAGCATGGGTGTAAATAACTGTCTGCATACATCTGGATGTGGAACTCTGGGCAATTCAAGGGCAGATCAACAAATTATAATCCTTCAGCTTTTCATTTAATCAATGTTTTAGATACTTTTTATGGTCTGCAATTTTTTTCTAGCAAAAACCATTGAATGTATTTACATTCTGTATTTGCCTCTCTATACAGCAGTTTTCAATGTTAGTGGAGGAGTCCGCCATCAAATTCACAGAAAAACGAAGCGCACATTGATATCTCCCTCAATGTTTATTGTGTTTATTGTTTACTCTCCTACAGCTGTATTAGAGCTTTCAGCATACAAGTGGTGAAACACGGGTGTCACCAAATCAACTAGATCACCCTCTCATCAAGTCCTTAAAGGTATAATGCGTAGTTTCTGTCTCCCCCATGATTAACAACAACACTGTCATGGCATCCACATGAAAAAAAGCTTTTCTGTCATCGCGCACCATCCCCAACCATTCTCCACGCAGTTGCTTGTAGCCAAGGAGGACACAGAGGATTCAAAAAAAGTCGCCGGACAACACCATTTTCTAAACTTAGCAATACTGAGAAAATACAGAGAGAGTTTTGTGGAGCTGATAATTATCTTTGTTTGACTTATTTGGCAATGGCTTGAATAATATAAAAAAGTTAAAATAAAGCTTTAACGTTTTATATTCTCAGAAAAAAGTTAACCATATCCATTGGTGTAGTGGGTATAATGAGTATTATTACATTAATGCATTATTAGATTTACTTAAGTAAACAAACTGAAAACTTCTTTCATTCCTTCTTTCAATTTCTGATGAAAGTGTTCTTACACAATTACATTTCTGAATATAAAAGTATGCAATAACAATTTCCTCGGAGACTACGACATACTAAATCCCAATATCTGTCTCCTTAACAGCCATTCATTTTTTTAAAATTGTGTTTGTAATGCTCACCAGCTGATTTCATTTGGTAAACAAATCCCTTCAGTTCCTCTAAACACATCAATGTTTGACTACACAGGCACTTATGGCCCACTGCGGAGCTACCTGTCATGCTTTATTAAACTGCTTTAGTACCAGCGGCACATCTGCCACAACAAACTGATTTAGTTCAGAAGTTAGCATGAGATAGGTACTGTGCTCTCAAGTTCCCAGCACTTCATGTGCGAGAAGTACATTTAGGTTGTTCTCTTAAAACTTCAGTGTCTTTCATTAACCCGGGAGCCAACATGGCTGCAACTGCTTTTAATTAGCGCATGCTTAAAGCATGTTTGCCTTTTTCAAAGGAAGTGGCTGAAGGATACAAAGGGCAGAGTAAGGCTGAATAGTCAGATATTAACACAGTTAAAAGCTAATTAAAATGCATCTTAATGAGATCACTGCTAGAGGCATTCAGTATCTCTCCACAGCGGCCATAAATTGCTGAGAGGGAAAACATTTCTTCATGTTGCTGCGTAGTACATTTGTTTATCTCTGTTAAAGGCAGAAACATGAAAATATGCAAAGCAGAGGGGAAGTCAAATTCAATGTAAGTCCTGTATAACAAATCTCAATGGACAGAGCAGAAGTGCTGCACTTCGCAGTCAACCACATTACTCAGAGAATAAATTATGAGTTCAAAATAAAAGAGTGGCAGATTAATATTTGATGCACGAGGCATTCACAAGGCAGCTGCACACAAGAGACGAGACAGTGGCTGCCCCGAGTTTGACTGTACGAACCCCAACAACAACCTCCAAAAACATTCAAATTCACACATTTATCAGGACAGTAAACGTCTTTTGACTTGTAAGTTTTCTTAACTTTCAGTCTGTGCATGATAACACAACTCTACTGTCTCCATAATGTATCTTGTTCCTGTCTATCATTTTAACTCAAACTTTTTCTATCCAACAAAACAAAAAAACCCAAATCAGCTCACATTTCAGCTGTCAAGACATTCTGGGGAGAAATGCCAACACTTCTTTAGCAGCTCAAATATTTACTTTTGTTTGAAGTGCAGGGAGACGGGAAGGATAAGATAAAAAGTGGAGCAGAGGTTGACAGAACAGATGTGAGTCGATTGAATGTTAAAATGAGCTGCTATCTCATCTAAATCGTATAACTACATTCCCATTCACTAAGCGCAATGGCAGCCGAGATACTGTAGACAGCTTACTTGTAATGTTTCATCATTCATACTGTATTAACAAGAAGTCTGTGGACTGTGTGTACTCCAGATGGGTTATGTTTTACACTGAAATATGCAAACCACCAACAAAACATTAGTTTAACCTTGACTAAATTTAAGATAGTGTGGTTTTAAAATTGTGTTCACAATATGTATAGTTGTAACTAACTTATCTCTGATTGGTTCAGCTGATTGTTCTTGAGCAACTACTGTATTATCGCTGAATTATTCAGTAAAACAAACTTTTGCTGCCAGGCATGCTGGTGTAGTGTTAGCCCCAAACCTGTCTAGGCCTATATTTAAAATTTAAATCATGTTTTTTAGGAACATTACTGATCCAAATGTAAAGATTTTAATTCTAGTACAGAAATGTGAACTGCTATATTCACCAAAACTACAAATGGCAAGATTTTTAAAGAGGGATTTAATGATCATAAATGCTTGCAGCTGGATAGAGATGTTGGATGAAGTTTTAAGAGTAAAGTATTTGTTTGTGTAATGAATGCAGAATTTATATTTCTACTAAAAAACACTTATTTTAATATAAGTCTTATAGTTTAAAATTCATACCCCCCAAAAAAATATAACCTTCTTAAAAAAGGCAGTTGTGCATGGATTACAGTATGTACAAACCAGAGTTAATGGGTGTGAAGTTAGAGCTGAAACAATTAGTTGATTCATCAATCAACAGGAAGAAGTTTGGCGCTATTTTGATAATCAATTAATCGTTTCAGTAACATTTTTAAGCATGACAAGAATTTTCCAATTCGTCTGATTTGCTGCTTGTCAAAATTTGGCTTTAGTTTTGTACAGTTTATCAGACAAGTATTTTTTAAAGGTCCCATGGCATTAAAATTTCACTTTATGAGGTATTTTAACATTAATATGCATTCCACCAGCCTGCCTTTGGTCCCCCAGTGGCTAGAAATGGCGATTATTTTTTATAATTTATACTTTATACTGTTGACTGATCCCCAGTGGGGAAATTACAATTTACACTCTGTTTTGTTAGAATCACTACACACAGGCCTGAAATACACACATATGCTCAGGACCTATTCATGCACAAATGGTGAGACGTCAGAGTGAGTGGGCTGCCAGTGCTGGACCAGCACCCTGAGCGGTTGGGGGGGTACGTGCCTTGCTCAAGAGCACCTGGCAGTGCCCAGGAGGTGAACTGGCATCTCTCCAGCTACCAATCCACACTCGGTACTTTGGTTCGCACTGGGACTTGAACCAGTTACCCTCTCCGGTTCTTCACCCAACTCCCTACGGACTGAGCTACTGCCACCAATATAGGTGGATAGGTGATAGATAGGTGTAAACCGAGCCCTGGGTATCTCTGCCTTTGAGAAAATGAAAGCTCAGATGGGCTGATCTAGAATCCCTCCCCTTTCTCTGCTTTGCCCGCCCAGAGAATTTGGCACATCCTTGAGAGAGAGACATCATGGCTTTCAAATGAACAAAGTGGCAGTTGGTCAAGGCCTCCCCCAATAGCGGCACATACTAAGAAAAGCTCATTGTGGGACTGGCTCTAGTGGCTGTAATTCTGCACCAAAACTGAATTTTGGGAAAGAGACTTCAGATACAGTATTAAGGGACCACTAAGGCCTATATAAAAACATAAAAAGAGCACCATGTCATGGGACCTTTAACTACATTTTGACATTTTAAAGACTAAATCATTTGCAGGCTAGTTGATAATGACAATAATGGTTAGTTGCAGCCTCAGTGAGAATGTGTTGGGAGGAGAGGAGTAAAAGGAATTACAGATGAATCCTTTGAGAGTAAAAGTGTTCAAAGGTCCAACCTGTTGAGCCGATGGCACCAGCTGCAGTTGAAGTTGATTTGTGAGGAGATGCACATGCTACAGCTGGTGAACTGGAGACAGGCTGGGGAGGAAGAAGATCAAATCTCAAACAATTTACACAATCAATAGCCTAATTGACATACAGCCAAGGAAAAGGTCAACAGTAAATTCCTCATTACTATAAAGAATCCCTCAAATAACACTCTGAGCCAAAAGCTGTTTCACTAAAGTTCTTACTAAAATTCTTACTTGGTAAAGGCATAATTTCCACGGCTGTAGAATTGGTGATCTTTGTCTTTGTCAGCTCCACGCGGTGGTACTCGTAGATCGTCCTCCGCCTAACATCTATATTATGGAAAAAGACGAGACAGAGTGAGAGTGAGAGCCACAAAAAAAAACATCACAAATCTCCTACCCGGAGATAAATAAAACTGGGACAAGTGGCCCCTGAAGTAAGAGGAAAGACAGCGGGAGGCAGAATCAGGTCATATGGGATGCTACCACAGCACTTTATTCCTCCGCTCTTTTTGTGCCCAAACGTCAGGCCACAATCTGGCATTGGACAGTAGCAATTTCCCCTGAGAGCTGATATCAATCAGATCATGTTGAAAGGCCGCCTTCTGAGTCATCTATAACAGCAAGTCATCAGTCCGGGAAAGATGGATCAATTGATTAGATACATCATTGACTCTAATTAGATTCTGGCCCTTATTACTCATACGGGCCATGGAATAAGGCTTGCTTTTGCTGGCCATGCATCTTCACTCCCATAAGTGGAAATGGAAACAGAGGATGGAATACAGCATTTGTAAGAGTCACAAAAGCTCTTATCCTGCATAGTATCTAAACAGATGTGATACTAACTCATTGGAGCTGCTAAAATAGTGGATAATCTAAACCCTTATTGGATTGTTATGGGACTTTCTATGCAGGCCTGCGCTCCAGTATATCAGTACATCTGTAGAATAAATGACTAAGATGCACTGCAACGTGCAACACTGCATTACTCAATACATGCCATTTTCTATAGCAGTTGTATTTGCTTGACCAATGAACTACAAAATTAAAATTCAATACAATAGACTATTGTGTATCACAATGCCACAGAATATTGTCATATTCTGAAGCAGTTAAAGCAGTAAAGTCATACCCTTAGTAAGATGAGAAGAGTAATAGCACTTTCATGTCTGTCCAGTAAATATGAAGCTGAAGCAACAAGACGGTTAGCCTAGCATAAATACTGGAAACAGGAGGAAACAGTTAGCAATGCTCTGTCCAAAGGTTAAAACAAATCTTCTTACCAGCACCTCTAAAGCTCACTCATTCATTTTACGTCTTGTTTCTTTTGCTGTATATTTCTAATAACAATGTACAGATTAACGATCAAAACATTAGTTTACACAGGTTAAGGACAAGATAGCAAATAGAGAGTATTTCCTAAAATGTGAAACCATTCCTTTAACACTATTGGAGGTTGTTCTTTTTGCTTGGTTGAATGAACAGTTGGCTGAGCTGGCTGCAGTGTTGTTCTTCTCATGTGATAGGATGTTGTTTCCCTGCAGACTGCTTGGTTTGATTAAACACAAGAGAACTGATCAAAGCAGCAAATGAGAGCCAGCTCGGTCTAACCTGAGAATAAGACCTCCCTTCTTTTCCCCTCATCTCCTCTCCTCCCATGGTGCCTCACTTCCTCTTGCCTCTTAGCAAGGGGATTATCAGCTGCCTAATGACACGGTGGGGGCCAGAGGAAGGTCATTTCCACAGCCTTACCCCCAAATTCCACAGGATGCGGAATGGCTGTGGCTCGGCTTCTCTGCGTGACGGCTCCGTGCGTTTTGCCGTCCGTCAACACCCACTAGGTCCGGATTTGTTGCGGAACGGCTGCGGCCATGACTGACAACTGAAGTCTTGAGGACCCACGAGATTTCGCAAATTCATGTAGAATAGAACCACAAAAACCATCCAGAGGAGTAGAGAGGAAAACAACTCTGTGCTGTGTTTTCAAGGTGTAGTGCAGGGAAATATGAAAATAGAAAATTATAAATATGAAAATTAACCAGATGTTTTAGACTTCCTGTACCACACAATCTGCTGTTTGCTGAGCGGAGCTTTCCAGCGTCCAGCAAAAATAGTTTATTCTTAAGCAAAGATCAGCTGTGAACAACCTGGGTCTTCCCATGTGCTTGTACCTAAACTGGTAATTACACAGCCAGGTCACAGGACACCCACAAATCGTCTCTTTCCTCTCTTGCTTTTTACTGGATGACTTGCTCTGCCTGGAGGCAGTGTAAAATGTTTTATTGAGCTTCTAATCTGGGGCAAAGCTACAGTGGGTTAAAATATGTCCCTCTAGTTGCCATGGTTGCCATGCAGTAATTGACTGCAGAAACACTTAACTGAGTTGAAACACTTCTTCATGATACAGCCCGCAGCGGTCATGGCTCTCCTCTCTGGTCGGATTACGACTTAATGTTCTCAGGACATGGAAACGTAACAGAAGCCATTTTCTAATCTGCCATGACTGTCTTTATACACAATGAAAATTGTGTCAAAGTATTTTTCTTTCACCAAAATTAGATTCGATCTGAAGCACAGCAAGACAGATCCACCGCACAATTGGTATTTACTTCAGGTAACATTCTGTTCCGTTCTCTTCAACATCTTTTCCGACCTAAATTTCCAATGTATATGTAGAGTGCAAGAATAAGATTAACTGTAACCATCCTACAAAGAAGGACGAATGAGCTACAATGGTGTCCCACATCTGCATAAAAGCTGCTGATTACTTACTTTTTATACAGCTAATGGGGCTTCAAGCCCCTTGGACTGACAGGGGCAAGATGCAAATACTGCCCTTTTGCTTGGACATGAACCGTGCACTCTGCAAATATCACATGCTCGTTGCTCAACAAGAAAAAGAACATTGTTTGTTTCAGCTGATGCAGGAGTTTGATTTTGTCTGCAATGACTGAAGGCAATCTTAGCAATCAACTATTCACTACAAAACCCCTCCCCTGGGGGTGACCTCTACCTCACACAGTGACTGTGCACCCCATGTGGGCTGAGTCCTAAGCAATGGCCGCAGGTTTAAATACAATGGTCCTGCTGCGGCCCTTTGCTGCATGTTGTCCCCCATTTCTAGCTCTACTTTCCTGTCTTCAACCTATCCTATCAAATAAAGACCACACAAGCCCAAATATAAAAACCTCCCCTGAACAGATGATTATTTCTCGACATTTTGAAGCAGTGTCCCATGCACACTGCTTCAACAACTTTAGTAAGACATTAAGTTAAGATATTAAGATATTTTGCAGTTTGGAGGGTGATTTCTGTGATTTAGCTTCCTTAAGTGTTTTCCCAAAAACCAAGAGCAAAAATATAAAGAATGGATTAAACAGTGTGTTTCTCTGCTCTAACATTAGCTGCAAACTTACCACTCCAGCAACCCCCATCAACGTTAACCGAGATAGCGTTACATTTGCCAAAAACAGGGGTTAGTCCATCCCGACAGCCTTGTAATGTTAAACTTCAGTGTTGATATGAACAAGTATGCAAGCTAAGCAGCTAGGTTTATATAAAAATGTACACACACTCTGCTCTTATATTTTGTTTCTTTATTTCATTGTCTTCTTCATGGATCAACAACTGGTAAGCATTATACATTTTTGCAAGGGTCCTGTTAACTTTAGCCTCAAGGCTTTTGACATGAAATCTAGAATGTAGCCATTAAGTGCAACTTTACGACCATGTTTACAGGATGCTCGTTTTTCAGCCCGTAGATCTGACATTACCGTAGTTTAGTTAGTTAGCTAGCTATAGCTGATCAACCCTGCCAGACAGTTGACATTTGAGCTGGCAAAATTGATGGTCACTTGCTACAATAAGAAGCCAGCTTTTGTTTGACCAATTGCTCAAAAAATGACAAAAGAAATTCCACCAACTCATAGTTAGCATTAGCTAACATTTGTTGAAAAAAACCCGCTAGTGACATTCAACATTTCAAATTTTCAAATTTCAAATTTATAAAATCAACAATTATAACGGCGGAAAATAAGAAGCTGCTTTTGTTCATTTCTGTGTGATTTCAGATGGATTATCAGAACAGAAAAAAGGGTCTGACATAAAGACGAAAACTTACACTCCCCAGCGATGCCACACATGTCCCAAGACCTACGTTTCAATCTGCTTCCATTCAATATTTCATCACTCCGTATCTGCACACACTGGTTTCATCATCCTGTGCCAGAAGCATCAAAGACTTGAAACTTGGTTTGTGTTGTCTAGAAGGACAGCTCTAACAGGTTCACTAGATTCACTCAGTGCCAGTTACAACCCCTAAAGAGATTTTGTAGAAAGGATCTTCAGATGAAACAAAAAACAAAGTCCACACAAACACAAATCAACATGCTGTAATCGCCTCCCCATCCAACTCAACATAAAGGTTTTTTTTTATGATCTGGTGTTTAAGAGTTATTATTTATTAACTTTGACATAAATGCTATCCAAGTTTCAGAGACACTATCAAAACAGAGTTTAAATTACTGAATAAATCACATCTGACAACTCATTTTTGTGGCAGACTTTGAATCAGAGCCCATGGCAGAGAGAAAGAGAGTCTGACTGTGGAGAAAATGTTTGAAGTGTCTCCCCTTTGCTTGCATTTGCTTTAACTTTAATGGGCCTAAATTGCAGTAACTCAAAAGCGAATTGGAGAGGCAGATCTGGAGCTGTGCCCGCAGCTCTGCCCACTGACAGAGGTGGTGACATTTGGGAGGCAAAGCAAAAGAGACAAGGCTGAACTCAGAGCTATGAGGCACAGCTTAAAAGAGTAAATAAAAAGATGACAAAACAATGGACTCTTAGGCCGTGATCAGACAGAGCGCGTTTGCCCTGCCTTTTTTTGTTGAAGATCAAGACAACAGTCAAATCACGCTAACTCTGTGAACTGCTAGTAAAATATGCCTCCAGCTAACTTGATTAAAGCGAGAACCATCTTAAATTTGCACTTGGTGGCTACATACATGATATTGTGGTAAAAGACTGAGGCTATGCTTCATGTTTCAATTAGCATCTCCAACAGCTGATGATCCATGATCTGTAGAAGACATGTAACTTGTTCTTGTTTTGTATTGTAGAGCTAGCAGCAACCATTCAAAACAAAATAGTAATTGTTTAAACTTGTTTGGATGCTTGCTACAAAGAACACATTGGGACAGAGTGACACAGAGGTAAGATTAATGCGGTATTGTTCTTATTTTTACATTTACAAGACAAACGATTTTGGGGGTGAGGACTTCCCTCAACCATGCAAACATTCAGCAGTTGTATTAGAGATAAACCCATCCATTTCTGCCAGTTTGCTTTCGTGGTTTTGGTTTTGTAAAAGTTACAAAAAGACATCCCCCTCCAAATTATTAAACACAGAATATCATTCCTACCACAGCCCCATTAGTACCGCTTTGGTGTGCTGAAATTCCAAGTTTGACTGACTTGCCGTGCCTAGTTACGTTTGCTTTGATTGGAAAATCACTGTTGAGGGGAAGGGTTTATCGAAAAGTCAGTTGCATGGTTTAATCATGCATTTCCCCCCCTTTTTAGAAAAGTTGTCATTAAGATGTATTCAAAATGTCTTTCTTGAAACAAATGAGTGAATCTAAACTAGAAAGGTGCGTTTGGGACTCACTGGGTATCTGTTGGATCTTGTGGACCACTACGAAGGCATCAGACAGGCCCACCTTCACCGGGTGATTGACAGAGCTGATCTGTGACACCTCAATGGGGATCTGAAATAGAAGATTTAAATTAATTACCAGAACCAATATGATCTGTCTGGGACAGGCTGAAAAATCATCACCAGTTTGAAAGCACTGACAATTCAGCTAATGTATTACTTAGTCCCATGGGAACCTGCTGAAACACTATGCAACTTCAACAAGCATCTGGCTTGTTTTGGTGCATAGAATAGACATTTCAGACACATATTGAGCGGAAATGAGCAACAACATTGTGAAGACTGACTTATGTATGAGAAAAAAAACAAAAACTAACATTTATGGTTCAATCAGATAATATTTTAAATCTGGTATGTAGATTTTACACAACACTGGAAGAAAGGAGGTAAACTAAACAAAAGTACTGATTGTCTCTGGAATACATTCTTAAAGATGGAACTGCAGTTCAGCCTTACTAAACAAACCTTCATCAAGGATCATGCAAAAACTCAGATTACATGTAATGGTGGGGTTGCTATTTTCAGACACATAATAGCAGTGTAATAAAACACCTTTTTTGTTAATAAGCTTTTCTAATATCTGAAAATAACCAATTACAAAAGAGGCCACTGTCGTAAACGCGGACTCCTGCTGTTATAAACAATTTCATTATAGATAATAATGACTTATCTATTGCAATTTTGCACTCTTACAGCAGTCTCTTTTGTATAATATGTTTTTCTTTTTGATTAAGTTGTTTATCTGTGAAATTTTAAATTTGATTTATAGACACCATTGGGACATTTCAGATAAAAACCTGGAACAAATCAGATAATGTTGCAGCCAAATTAAGCACATGGAATTAGAATGAGACATTAATTGATATTTTCTTAAGGAGAGGCAATCATTAAACATATTAATTTATAATAGTCATGTTGGCGTCACTCTTCTTTATGAGTAAAAACACATGGACATGAGGCTGCAGTAGGTGTCAATAAAAGTCAGATAGAATAAGAAACAAGAAATACCGGTTTGAGGGAGATGTTGGGTGAAATGAAAAGGGAGGGGAATACTTTCTTTATGAAAGATAAAGAAAAGTGGTTTGATAATGGAGTTCTGACCTCTTTGTATGCAAAAACAATCCTGCCGGTGTTGTGCAGTGTTGCCTGGAAGGTGAAGCTTCCCAGATTGTAGTTGTCCTGTAGGTGGACATGGTCCCATTGCACCACCAGAGCAGTACCTAAAGGAGAAACAATCACTTACAGCTTATTACTACATAGAATCACCTATATTCAAGGAAAGAAACAGATGCCATTGATAGCTACTGTCACACTTTTTATTTTGTAACACTGACTTGTGTTTCACTGTTTTAGAAATCCGATCTCTACTGTCCCAGATCTACCAAAAATAAACCGCTGACCGAGAAAAGTCTGGGAATAAGAAGCCATCAATATATCATGTTTGTTATTAGATATCTTATTGAGGGATTATTTCCTGGCAGAGACTTCATTGCCCCCTCTGGGTGTGAGGGGATTGACACTGAAGTAGTGTGAGCACTGATATGAAAACACTCAATGACAACGCTGTAAATTACTTCTTCTTATGGTATAAAAAAAGGTTTCCAGCTACACTGGCTGAGACGGGTCACCAACTGGGACAAAGTAAACCAGAAAAACAACAACACTGACACAATGAGTCAGTTCAACCAAATTATAAAGGACCTCTCATAGTATTTAGCCATGCATATAGTTCATCTGCCGTTAAATTTTACTTAAAAGTTACATTTATTTCACCTTCATTGTACTGGGGTGAGACCGAATGTTTCAGAAAAATAATAATGAAATTGAAATCACAAAATTAAGAGCTGAAATGACAAGGTGATTAACTGATTAGTTAAGCCACAGAAAATGAAGCTCCAACTTTTCAATTAGTTATTTAAGTAATGATGTGTATTATCGGTTTCCATCCTTTATTGTATCTCCATGTTCACCACCCCTATTGTATCTCCATGTGCACCATCCCTTATTGTATCTCCATGTGCACCATCCCTTATTGTATCTCCATGTGCACCACCAGGGTTACAAGATAAAACATGTTTTTTGTAAAAGGGGTGAACTGACCATTTAGACATGGATGCCCAGTGTCACAGACTGGAGAAATCAGGCCTCACATTACATTTACCACTGTTTTGATTTACTGTGGACTTTGGAGGACCTATTCCCTCCTCTGAGTTAGTCATTTGGCTGGGCGCCAGGGCAATAAGAGCAAAATTTGGACCGAAGGTTAGTTAAGACAACTAATTAGATCACCTTTACATAGCCAAAACTCTTCAGTCCAAAGTGAAGACAGAGATTTAGCTAAGACAGTTTGGAGAGCACAGGCTTGCTTGTACAGGAAACCCCATTACAAATGACATTATTAAGTGGTGTGTATAGCGTGCCTCTGGCATTAGACGTGGATGTTGCATGTGTTAAAGTAGGAGGTTAGGCAGTTGTTGAGTTAAGGGCAGCAAATACAGAGCACTCTTTGACACTCTCTGGCACTATTGTGAGTCTTTGGGCGGACTGAAGAGTTCCTGTGTAATGCATTAAAGAGAGAGTTTAGGAGAAGTCAGAGCAATAAATTGCTAGTACCTTATGGCACAGAATGCTTACTCAGTCAGCACAAGTTAGGCTTAATATAAGTCTGCTTAAAATGCATTGAGTTCAGGAGGGGAGGCTATCTGGGGCTTCCTGGCTAGAAATACAGAGTGGGTGAGGAGGAGGTGTGGAGGAAGCACACACTGGGCTTGTTTCTAATTCTACTTACAAGCTTAACATGCTGTACCAACTCAAAACAAACAAATCCAGTTTAGCTCTATTACGCAAACCCAACCACTGAATGATGGAGTCATTTAATGTGGTTCAGGGCTAGGCAACAGTTTTCTATCTTATCTGTGCTGTATATTTTTCATTTAACATTTTCAAATGATTTTGAATGATTCCCAATGTATAAAATAACATTAATTAATGGCTGTGTTATAAAACTGTCCCAGTAAGCTGTGACAAGTGTGATGCTGGCAACAACAGTCAAATTCAGAAGTCTGTCAGGTGTTATTACACTTCCATCCTCTATAATTGTGCACAATCAAACTTCAGGATAGTTTTACAGCACTTAAAATCCTATGTCTTAACCAATCACATCCTAATTAAGCAGATTCTAATTAACAACAAAACAACAACACTGTCTCTGTGAAGTTTCACACAATTCTCAGTTTGTGTGTCGAGAACAAACAATATGCCACGCCCAGTGGCAGTCTGGTGTGCATGGGATTGTGTTGTGTTTTATTTCTTCAGTTTGTATGCTTGCAGTGTGGTTGGTGTGTTTTGTTTTCTTTTTTCACACTCACTCTCCACAGATACCAGTTACTCATCAACGCACCTGGAATTCATCAGTTGATCAACCACCTATAAGGACCAGTCTGACTTTCCACTCCCTGCCAGATTGTAAGCTTACCGCAGTATGTGTTACCGCCAGCCTTCATGCAGTATTTCCAGTCTTGTTGTTATCAAGTTTCTAACCTGTCTGTTCCATGTTCCCAGAAATACTCACCTTCGGAATCTTCTGCCAGTTCTGTCTTGCCTCGGACCCAGCATCTCCAGAACCAACATCTCCACTGTCTGCTCTGCCATCACCGAACTTATTAACACTATGCCAGCCCCAGCCTGCTTCAAACCCAGAGTCTCACACTAGCTGTTGACTTTCATTATTCAATACACAGATTATTTTTGCACCAATTCCAGTTTCTGCGCCTGTGTTCTGTCCCCTACTGTGACACAATATGTCTCTGCTGTGAACACCTCATCAAACTGCTTATAGTTGGATGGAAAGAAGCACTAATTCTTCCACAACACAACAGACCACACAGTTCTTATGCTGTATTGGCAGGACATTGATGGACAGTGTGCTGAGGAGCAGGCGGGCTGAGAATCGATCCGCTGCCAGTTTGGTTCAAGTCTGATGAGCTCCACTGCAGAAGGTCACACAGTTGGTCAGTCACTCTTCTGCAGAGGGCTTAATGACTGTCATGATGGATAACAACCATCACAGATGACAAAAGAAAGGTACAGAGCGTAAGGAAGGGCATCAATTTAGTTTAAAGGGAGTAAGTGGAATTTAAAGGGGATGTTACAGAGGTCATGCAGGGTTTCATATAAATGATAACGACTACCCATTTCTATTAAATGTCAAAATTTAGGTATGGGCAATATTGATACATACAGTACTGTACTGTATTGTGATATAATAAATGTTATGTAGAAACCAATTGAGAAATTGTTGAAGAATAAAACAAACAAAAAGAAATGTCTGTTTTTGACCATTTCCTGCAAATAAAAAACGTGACAAATCAAGGTAGCCTACTTAATACAAAAATCATATAATGTATTTTGACTTGCCATTATCACCATTAAATTACTTCATTAGTAACTGCTTTGTTTTACCATCATGTTACTTTTTTTCGTTAGTCTCTTAGGCTAATGAGCCATCTTTGGGGCCTCTTCAGCCTTGAGAAGTTTATTGTTGTACTGTGTATTTTCTGTACTTTGTATGATCAAAATAAATAACAACAACAACAGATACTTCACTTTGTTATCTTGACTGTTTTCATGAGTCACAAAGAAATTAGTCTATATCAGCGACGTTCCCACTTCTGGGATTGCTCCGGTGCTGCAGGAAATTCCTCCTGATGAATGTTGTTTTGTCGATGTCCGTTTTCTTCCGCTTTCTTTATGTTGGAATTTTGAACTCCAGTCTATTTATCAGGACTATGGTTAACTGCTCCTCCGATGTCTGCAGGGTAAATCCAGACTTTTCAAATCAAAATCCAGAGTTTTCTCTCGCACGATTAAAACAACTTTTGAACACACACATTCCCGAGGCTATTTTGCAGTGGCTCCGTGCTGAGCTTAGTGCCACCCATGTCGATTCTGATTGGTTTAAGGAAATGGCAATAAACCAGAGCACATTTTTCTCCTATCCCACAATGCTTTGTGGACTAGCCAGACCTTCCTCCGCAGCGCTGTGGAGTACTCAACTGCTACACATTGAGGTAGAAATAAAACAGATAAGCAAACTGCTATTACCGTTGTCAAAGTAGATGACAGTAGAGTTTCTGGAGACACTGGGGTCAAAGTTTGCCATTAGAGGAGCTATGTACTGTGTAGCTGTTAGCATCCGGTGGACCACGTCACCCGTGTAGATGAACCCTGAGGAAGAAACAGAAACAACTTTCAGCACTCCAAATTTAAATGTAAATGCACTCTAACACTGTTAGACTCATTAATGTATCACTCGTAGTGTTGAATCTGCTTGAATAAAGTGTTGTAAGGTGGATTTACCCTTTAGTAACTCATAAAAAAACCCATCAATCTTCTCTCCCTCCATTTCTCCCTTACCTTCCTGTTATCAGATTCAATATATTTGAGGAAGACTGCAAGTCTGCCCTCCAGTTCAAAGTTAAAAGCACCTCATTAACTCATAACCATCATCTCTGTTTCAGTCTTGTGCTGCAGGCTGCTTCAGCTAGCCATGGTGATTAATTCATCTTTAATCAAAAACAGAAGGGCACATCTGAGGGGCTTTAAGGGAAGATAGGCTGAATAAGCAGTCAATGTGTGTGTTTTTCCGTACATCATCAATCATGGACATTAACGAAGAGACCATGACAACAAAATGGAATTATGTTAACCTTTCTAATTTTTTGCTTCCCTTCAAAAAGGCACAAATAGCTCTCTCCACAGAGAAGGATGTGCTTAGTCAACACAAATTAAAGCCGCAGCATTTAGCAGCATGTAAACATGGTTATTAATGGAGTCCAGAAAAGGGGAGAAACGCCCACTATTCATTACGAGGGAACCGCCTTTGCATAAAGAATTTGTACTCATGACAATAGAATCAAACAGCATCTTAATTTCCCTAATGACAAGAAAGTTTAACAAAGTCAGCTGCTATTTGAAGATTTTTTTCAAGGCAAATAGCTTTTGTTTCTCACTCTGCAAAAATATCCAAAACAAACCTTAATATGCACTCTTCAAATTATGTTTTACTCAGAACAAAGGGAAAACATGGCATTTGGGTGAGACAATCACATGCATCCAATATCATTTGCCTTTGAAGAGCAGTTAAGAATGAATAAGACACTTACAGTAACCGTATCTTGAAAAAAGACATGAACAGGTGCTGGCTGTAGCTTCCTATTTACGTACAAACGTGAGAGTAGCAACACTCTTCCCAGTAAATTAGTGAATTTTCTTAATAATTATAGTTGGACTATAACTACGAAAATGTAGTTCGACTCACTTGGTCTTTAGGATGGACATTTTATCAATCATGTACTGAAAATCACAATAAAAACCATCAAACAACCCAGAGTAAGAAACCCTTCTCTTATGAAAGGATCTCTGTGTTTTGTTGCAGAAGTTCAACAGAAGTACAGGATGAAGTGGCAGCCTAAGGCATGCAGAGAGGGGAAAAAACCCTGCTCAGAAAGAAAAGAGGATTTTTGGGAAAAGTCTCATTGAGGCTAAGCCCATAAACCCCCATTTCATGTTACCATATGTCTTCTCATACAGGAGGCTGGCTATAAAAACACATCTATCACTTTTGAAACCAGGAGCAGAGCATATCATGAGGGGAATCAATCTTTCCCTAAAGACCTCCCAGCTCAGTATTACTTCTATATCGAGCAGTGTCAGCACACACAGAGAGGGGTGGGAGTGAAGATGTGACTTCATTGTGAAGTCCCGACTGTAGAGAACTCCACCTGGAGTGAATGAGATAAAAGATTCAGTCCTTTATTGCTCAATATAGACGTTGCCATATTTACAGTTAGTTGTTTTTTTTCTATCAAAATTGTACACGTTTTCCACAATATATCTTGAATCGAGGGCCAATCACTAACTTCTCCAGAGCTATTTCTCAAAGGTGCATTCTGCAATGGGCAGTGAAGGAAAACAAAACTACTCAATACTATTTAGGAAGTTAATGTCAATTAGAGTTGCACATCCAAGATGTGTATATAGGGCTCAAAATTACTTTCATTATCAGTTCATGGAAACGTCAATTTGTGATTTTACTGTGAGCTACCTTTGGACAGAGCCAGGCTAATTGTTTCCCTGTTTCCAGTCTTTATGCTAACCTAACTGGCTGCTGGTAGGAGCTTTATATTTAGTGGTATCGATTGGGACCAAAAGTAAAAAGGTGCTTTTTGTGCTTGCAGAACATGAACACAGCACAGCAGGTAAAAGCATGGTGTCATGGTAAATGATTGTAAAGAGGAGAGAAAATAAAGAGCCAGCGCTGTTTAGTCTATCTGTTTAAATTAAGGTAAACATAAACATTATTCCCTTATGGAACAGTATGTGCAATGCTGTGTCTGCACTCTCCTTTATTTGATTGTGCAACGACACAAGTGAGTGCCTCCAAATCAGCCACTTTACATTCATGTCATATTTACCCAAGCATGATTTTATCTCTTCCACTCTTTCTTTGGCTTTGCTTTGATCTATTTATCTTTTCACTTTCAACCTCTAAAAAGCTTAGAAATATGGCCGACCACACACACACACACACACAAACACACACACACACACACACACACACACACACACACACACACAGGAAGGGTTGTATTTCTGCTCTCTACCAGCAGACTGAAAACACAATACAACTTATTTGACGGTCTAAAGAAAATCAGACAGCCTCTCAATACACCAAAGAGGTGAGAGCTACGGGGCTCTCAATGGAGAGGCAATTCATCCATTATGGCCGTCACTTACAGCAGAGGGAGACTGGACTGAGGAGGAGGGGGGAGGAGAACCTGCGGAACAGCATACAGTATATACAGGGAGAGAGGAGAAATAATGGAGAGGAGTTTTTAGGTAAGAAAGAGGGATGGAGCAGGATAATTATTTCCAAGTTGTGTTTATATGTGCTGCTGTGCAAAAGTGCCGGGCTGTGTATGTCCAAGAAAAACATGACCGGGAATTAGTAGACCCACTAGACTAAAGTTTCACTTTATTGAACGTTGTGTTTAGACAAGGTCTTTGTTCTTTGTACCGAGCTGTGTTTAATTTACGGGATATGTTCTGTTTATCACAGCTGTTTTTAGTCGAGAAGAGCCTGGACTGGATCTCCCTCTCTCTCTCTCTCTCTCTCTCTCTCGCTCTCTCTCACACACATGCACACACACTTTATTTTGTCTTTTAAATACGAAGCTACGAGTTTTTTTTAATCTAAATTAAATGTTTTTTATCACAATACTCACAATACTGAGTCAGCCTATAACCAATCTATTATGTCTTACTGAGAAAAACATAATCTGGCAAACAGAATGTAATGTGTTTTATGTTTCACAACCGTGATTTCTGGGGAATCTTTAATATTACCAGTGACCGTCAGCATGACTGGTCACTGAATTCATTAGCCCAAAAAAAAACAGAAAAGTTATCTTTCTTGTCCTAACTGTCTCCTAGAAATAGTGTTTATGCAGGAGAACATAATTATTTGGATTATATTATACAGTGGAAATGTTTTTCCAAGTAAATACATCATTTCTATTTGAGACTGAAGGCCTACTGCTTTCCGTATTCAGTGGTGGAAGATTTAACTTCACTAAAAGTAGCAATACCATAGTGTAAAAATACTAGTTATAAGTAAAACTTCTGCATACTTTTTTCTGAAGTAAAAGTACAAAAGTATTAACATCAAAATATAATTACAGTACCAAAAGTAAAAATACTTTTGATACTTATGATACTTACTTAATACTTATCTTGCAGCCCTTTAAGGAGTTTGTTACACACGTGTTTCCTTTACCCCGCCCATTGTATGTATTGTTATGTATTTGGTGCCTTAGATATAAATGCTTGTCATCACTAATTAGCTGAATAACGATAATACCTATGGTTTAATAAAACTGTTTTTTAAATCTGGTTGGCTGGTGTGACAGCTGACCCAGTAAACAGCATGCCACAGCTGGATATCCATCAACACAGCTGGCAGAGGTCAGATTATATATCATCACTGGTATTCACAGCCTCTACATGTCGAGATGTCCACACTATTCAACACAGACTACTGAACAAAAACAACCTGTCAGTTCTGCACAACACCTTCAGTATGCTGACAGTCACTGTGACACACCCAACTGTATCAACATTTGTTTTGTTGTTGACATAATCTCTTTATTTCAAAGACATTTCCAGTTATATTTACTGTATATGTTCTGTCCCTTTTTTCATTAATCAGGCATCTAAGGTGCTGTAGTCTATTGAAGTGACTTTGTTAGTTTGTGTGGGTCTTTAAACAAGATAATAGCAGTGTTAAAGTGTTTAATTAGCAGCATGCATAGTTGTCTGCCATTGATTTTATAGTATTTTTTAATATTACCACTGGAGAAGCTGTGTAACTAATGGAATATTTTTGATCAATCAAAATTATTCAACCAATTTAACAATTAATTTAAACAATTAAATCAATTATCAAAACTGTTGATGGTTATTTTTTTTTAATCAACAAAACAATTGACCGGTGGGAAGAAGAGGACGAGCTGACTGATAGGCCCTGAAATGGAGGAGGGCGTCTCAGAGACAAAACCCAAGAGGCCTGGGAGAGGCAGATAGCTGCCTCTTCCTCCTCTGTCTCATCCCTCCATCTCTATCTGGAGGAATGCAAATTATTGTTATCTCCTCTTTAGTAGCTGTCGACTCCTCAACGGCACCATCATCCCATTTCAAAAGCCAACTCAACTTTGCCACTGATGGAGTAATGGAGATGGTAAAGTAGGGAAACCTGAGACAGCGATGGTAATAATAATAAACTAATAAGCGATTATTATTTCTTTATTATTCCAGTGACAGTTAAACGCAGCATAGCATCTTTGAAATAGTTTGGGTAAGAGCAAGGATTTAGTCTTTGATGTGATAATAGCTGGTTGGGGTGTTGTGGTTTCGCCCTCAAGACTCAAGTGGAAAATTGCTTTGCAAACACGTCTGCCGTGTCACGTGTTAAACCCACACAAATGCACACACACACACACACACACACACACACACACACACACACACACACACACACACACACACACACACACACACACACACACACACCTCCTATACCCCCACCTCCTTATCTATGTCTGTCAGAGTGTGCTAGGCCACTTGGCACAGTCACTCCTGTTTCCAGTCCAACCCCACCTTCTGGTTTCTCTTCCAGTTAAGTCTGGCGTGGAGTTGGTGGTGTTGAGTATTGGTAGTGGATTGTTTTTTTTTCTCCCAGTTTCTAACAGACTATCCTGTGGAGGTGAGAGCTGTAAATGATCTTGTTTCAGGCAGAGTGTCTGTGGTGGTTTTTGTGCCAGACCAGCCTTTTCAGCTTCCCAGAGTCAAGATCAAAAGAAATAAGTCATTGTTTGGTTCTTTTCTGTATTTAGGGGTGATAAGTCTTTGTACAGTAGCCACGCCACACTCACGCATGTACACCAAGTACCAGAAACACATGCTGACACTTTTTTTCTCTCCATTTCATAAATGCCACTGTATGCCAGACTCCTTTTTTTTTTTTTTTTTTTTAAACCTTACCACATTCCCCTCCTAAAACCAGCAGCAATAAAAATGGTCTGTGTACAGTCTAATATGCCAAGCACATACAGTATATCCAATAACAACACTAATAACCTCTATTGAAAAAACAGAGTCCAACAACCGTGTTCACTTACCACCAGTCGCCACGGTGATTTCACGCAGGAAATGTCCATAAAAAGGGAACTCGAAGGAGAGATTAACTCTCTGTAAGGGACAAAAACAGACAGATGACCCGGTTTAGAAAGACAGAGGCAAGAGGAGGATTTAGTTTAGAAGACAAATATGGTAAAATAATACAGAGGTCTCTACTTTGTGGAACAATCACTGGTTATTTCTGATTAGAATTAGAGATTCAAAGAAGAGTGGAAATGTGGTAAAAATGAGGAAAGGCAAGGAAATTGCCTTTGTTGCAATACTAATGGTAATTTTTGAAGTCAAGCAAACATGTCTTATGACATTTATGGGTAAATACACATGTGCATGTACCGTATGTATATATGTATACATTTCAATTATATGAAAGCCCATTTTTGCTAGGAAAGAAGAAAAAATGACTCACAATGTAAAAATTACGAAAAACTAAGTCAAAGTTATGTGTTGGTAGGTACAAATTTTGACTTTTAAAGTCCATAACCAGGATAGCGATATGGTTTTAGGAAACCAATATTGTAATAAGTTCTGTTTTATTTATTCTGTCAGTTTTCAAGTGAACAACTGAGTGCAACACTGCGAATGCCATCCAGGAAAAGCTGCTTCACTTTTGTATTGTGGGAGGAAGTGGAGTCATCCTTCTTCTTCTTCTTTTTTTTCTTCTTTTTTAACACTATATGATTTTAAACCAAATGATCTTTTTCTAAACTTAACTGAGTAGTAGTCTTTTAATCTTAGACTTAGTATTTTATTTCATACAAATGGGCTTGCATATCATAGTATTTACAAATCTGTTGATGGAGATTAACATGTAATAAAAAGGGCTTCATGAAATTATAATATCATGAAATTACTCTTGGACCAAATGAACAACAAACTTCTCAAACAGATTACCACAAATGATAGTTTATGAATTCATTATTTAATCTCTAAACTGAGTATGCTGCGGTCACATCGTACCATATTGCCAGAAAATGTTATGGAGATAGACAGTAAACATGCAGCTATTATACATCATCCTGATTATGCCGGAGGGAGTAATCCTGCGGCAAACCACACTGAATCTCATCGACTATACAGCCAATTGAGAGCTTAACTTTCCTTCAGTCCCGTGATGAAGGTGACCTCTGCGGCTGTGTTTTGTTTTATGACCTTTGTGACCAATTCCTTTTCAGTGTTGCGGGCCAAAGTGCTGGTGGGCAGCAGTGCGAGGAGGGAACATGAAAACCTTTCTCCAATCCTGCTCCAGCACTCAGAGTTTTATGGAGTTTCTCAGGACTTTAACTGCCACTATAATAAACTCTATTTGTTTAAAATGTTAGTCTGCTGACACGGTGGCTGCATTTCAGCACAGATGGTTTTCACTTCTTCTCTGCACTGCAATCTTAGAATTATGCAGGCAAGATTTCCATTTCTCCTTTTTGACTCCACATTGCTTGGCTGGACATTGGATTGAGAAATTCACCTAATGATTTTTTTTAAGCCAAAGTCAGAGAAACCTCCCACATCCCTCCTATGCGGTTTAGAAGAAAAGCCTTGTTCTGTGGCTGCAAAGAGTAGCTTGCCTCAGATTGTTTGGTTCAATCCATCATTACATGACTGAAGGTAGAAGAGCAGAATGCACAATGTGGGACTCTATTATATCTCCTCAACAGCTATTGTTCACCCTGCTTTCCCTTTTTTCAGTCTGTGACTGCCCTGCTGCCATGCTGCCCTGTCTTTCCTGCTGCCTTTTGTGACCTCATCAGTATGCACCTCACATGGGTCACCTGCCTGTGTAGAGGATGAGGGAGGGGAGCTTTTAAAACTTCATTGCAAAGAAGATTTTTAACGGTTTAAATGACTTTCAACCACATCTCCATTATTTTAATGATAGGGGAAACAAATATATTGTAATATAGTAAGAATCTGCCATGTATTTTACTTAGATAAACATTTTGATTGTCCAAAATAAAGCATCGCCTTACACTTGCCAAGAGACCAAACCAAGTAACCAGGTTAAATGCTCATTCTTAAATCTCTTCTCATGCTGTTTGTTGACTTACCGCTGCTTGTCTGTGTGTGTTGGACAGAATCCCATGGATCTTCACTTTGTCCTTGTCCATCTGGTCGATATCTACCCACAAGTCCTTGCTCATCAGATCTGAAGGGTTGTATGTTTTTGATGTGTAGTAGTTGTGATCTGTATCCTCCTGTAGAAATGACAAAAAATGTACCCTGTGAGTTTACATACATTATACTGTAAAGACTGTGAAGACGCATAATACGGTAAAAGTTATTTAGAAGAATGTAATGCAGCTTGGAGGAGAGAGTGCTCTGTTGCTCTGTGAAAAAAGCTGATGGAGAATAATAAAACATATTCATAAAGAGATATCCTGTGAGCTCAAATCAAATTCAAAATAATCTAAGACAGTTTTTAAAAAAACAATTAAAACCTCTACACCAACAGAAAACGTACACAAAGTATGTTTTAATTTTGCTGCCGAACAAAGTATCTGCTAAATTAGATTATATGACAATCATTTCCACTATGTGTGCATTCTGTTTGTCCTTTTATTCAACTCTGTGGTTTCCATTAGGGCATAATCAGCACACAAAGACGTTTTAATGTCTACTAATCAAATTAAGAAAAACACAAGAAGCCAATCAACTTCTTTCACTCTTAAAACCAGACTGCAGAGTCAGGATTGCCTTTTTATTACAGAAACAGGGACTCTTTAAAGCCATGTGGGAGCGGCCAGCCTGCTTTTATTGTTTCCTGTACAGAATTATGCTCTTATCGTGGGCTTCCTATTGCCTGTCTCTTTCCCTGTGGGTCTAATAAGATGCCTATCAGCTGTGTCTTTTATCTAAAACATGGTTAAAGTTAATGTTTTGCTGAATGGGGAGTCAGGGAAGTGTATATTATGTCTGACTGTGATACTTACTAATAGGAACCCATGCAGCTTTGTGCACACTTTGATGTATGGGTGGTATTATTCTGAGCCACCGCGCTTCGGTTGTCAAAAGGCCATGAGACAAACATTAATTAAAGCCCAATCCTTCCATTTTCATTTCGTTTTGCTTCACGAATTCACCCTCAGAGAGTTATAATCTAATACCTATACACAATATATAGCCTGGAATATAAGAGGGATAAGGTTGCAGGCTTAGCAAAGACTGTGATAAATATCAAAATTCCAAATGGAGTTCAGCCATGTAGGTGGTGGACCTTTTGATCAATTTGTAAATTTAAACAAACACTGCCAGAAGCCTTCAACACAGATTAAAGTGCAGACATATCGTGTCAGTGGGGAGAAGGCCCCTCCAGGCAGCCTTAGTCAGCACATTCCCAGAATAGAAAACAAGGGCACAAATGCACAACTGTAAAGTGTCTTCCTAATCTGCTCAAGATGTGTTTTTTTGTCTTGTGCAGAATGATGGAGAGAGATGGAGGCTCCTCAGAGGTGAGAGGGGCCAGTGAAGGGGAAGGTTGGCAGGGTGACCATTGTCCAGCTGTGTGTAGGTGGACATGAAGTTGGAGGCAAACACAGTACAGAGTGGGAGATTGTGGGAGGAAGATACTGTCTCTTTCTTTAAATCATGCACTGCAAACCTGTGTCAAAATGGGCCAGCAAGTAACGTGTGGTACTTGATATTGATGTATGAAAATAAAAACAGTTGGTGGTTGAGATCAGAAACCATTTCCACCCAAACACATTTACAAAATGTAAAATCATTATAATAATTGTTTAACTTGTCATACAGTATAGGTGTTGATGAGAAATCATTTCAGACAGTTGACCAATTAGAGTTTAGCAAGCCGGATTAAGACTGGATACGTCACTGAGTACTGATTGGTTAAATTAAAATAAAACAAAATAGCTGGAAGAGCAAGAAGCGAGAAATAAGCTCAAGTGATCACAATCTCAGGTTGGACGAATGAAGAGTGACAAAATGGTGATTCACTGTGATTAACACAGAGCCATACTCACACAGAAAGAGTTGGTATTTGTATTTTATAGTATCATATGACCTCACATCAGATATATTTTGACAAGCCTTGATAATCTCTTCTTACTTGATGGCGCAGTGACGAGTGACCGGCCCGCCAAGTGTCTTTAATATGCAGACTTACATTGTCAAACACATTGAAAAACAAAAACAGGTGACACAATGTGAAATCTATTTATTTCTTAAAAGTGGTACTGTGAAAGAGATGTGGTCATGGCTGTGATTCACCAATGTCTGTTGGAAGAATAAAGGAAGAGTACGCTGAAAACTGTAATCCCCTCAACTGCAACAAAGTCTTTGCTCCTGAGAAAAAAAAAAATTCCATTTATGCGTGAGCACACTTAAGCTTTGAATAAATGTTCCAGTATGTTGGGTTTGTCAGCCAGCCCTATTTTTTTCCTGAGATAGTACCATCCCCCCCACACACACACACACACACACACACACACACACACAAGAAGCATTAAAAGGATCCCATTGCTCATGTGTGAAGCTCTTTATCAGCTGATAATGCCTGTGATCCGTTATTCAGCTCCGTTTGCTGCCAGTTGAAGCAGCTTGATGGTATTGATGGTGTGTGTGTGTGTGTGTGTGTGTGCGTGTGCGTGAACCATGTTTTACTACATTTGTGGGGACCAAAAACTGGGAATACAGTATACTTATGGGGTCCTGACAGCTTTGTGGGGACAAAATGCTGGTCCCCACAACTTTAAAGGGCTGTTTGAGGAATAAGACTTGGTTTTAGGATCAGGGTTAGAATTAGGTTATGGTTAGGGTAAGGGTAAGGGTTAGGGTTAGGCATTTAGGTTTGATGGTTAAGGTTAGGGTAAGGGGCTAGGGAATGCATTATGTCAATGACTGGTCCCCACAAAATAGTGAGACACACTTATGTGTACGTGCGTGCGTGCGTGCGTGTGTGTGTGTGTGAGTGTGTGTGTGTGTGTGAGTGTGTGTTGAAACTCAACTTTGTGAAACTACATACTGGTCTGAGCAGCAATAGCCAATTTTGTATGCATTTAACAAAGAAAAGTGTGGAAACTAATGATTATGATGTAGAGGTCTTCACTGAGTTAAAGATGTTGTTCCCAGTCCAAAACAGACCATTGGAAAACATACAAAAATCTGACGGGCATAACTTACGGTAATTTTCACTCTGGTATTTGACATATGGACACACAGATAATGTTAATAAAGTGACACCCTTCCGGTCCTGAGTATAATTTGGGTGAATTGGGTCCCGGGTCAAGTTCCTCAGAGCCCAGAGGACCTATAAATACCTCTCACATGCCTCTGAAGTATAACAACATGTTTTATGATTGCTGATTGCATTCAAAATGCTCCAAAAATGCAAAATCACACCTTAAATTTGTGTGTGTCAATTTGTGATTGTCACAAAAACAATGAAATTGGAAATGGAGAGAATAAAATGAATTAGTAGTCTGTGGTAAATCCAAGCACCTGATATATAATGTAAGTGTTCTTTTTCTTTGGTTGTAGATCTCATTAATTTGATTTGCAAGCTGTCTGATGGGTTTAAGTGATATTCAAGGACATCTGTTCATCTGCAGAAATGTCTGCAGACCAACATGTTCGCTGATCCAATTAGAAAAGTCTACAACAACACCAAAAGATGATTCTCAGTCAGACGGTTATAGACTGGAGCAGACTGGACACATACTGAAAAAACAGCTCTATGCTGTAACAGCTGCCTGAGCTGGTATAGCATTACAGAGTTTAAACACTGCACAACATAAAGACAAGTAAACATATCTTTCCAATCACATTTCCTCTGGGAACCTTTTAACAAACTTGACAGCCTGAGACACAAAAAAAATCCTAATTTGCATTCACTGCAAGAACTGAATATGGAGTGTGAGTAAAAGCAGCACTGGTAATCAAGTGAAGTAATGAAAACCTCGGTGTGTGAATTCTCTCCCTTAAGAAATACACAAATAAACAGTGTAGTAATGCATGAAAGCCCCAAAGAGCCTCCTGGGCTGTGGAGTCCCAGACATCCAATAACAACCATAAACCACACCCTTATTACTACATAGCAAAGCTAGCTATACAAACACCAGTACACTGTATGCTTTTATTGGTAACACGTCTGACATTGGTTACATTCTCTGAACAGGCTGTACATTACTGTAGATATGAAAAGCCAGGTGTGAAAATCAGAAAATCAAATGTATTTTATACATTATTTCAGAGGGAACACAAGGAGTTTATTGTTTTCTGTACAATATATCATCCAAGCATCTGCCGTATGACGTCTTTGTGTAGTTTGTTTATGCTCCTCATAAAGATAAGACTTAAAATGGTTGCACCTGACAGCTGGGAGCAACCTGTAAAGTAGTTCTCAAAGAGGTTAGGACCCATGTTGGCTCGCTTGGTATGCCGATGGGGTTTTCAAATGACTTCTTACATTTAGCAGGTGTATCAGGTCCACAAATAGCCCTTTATAAACAAATGCAAAGGTCGCTACCAGAGAAAAGGTTAAATATAATCCAAGAGGTCCAGTTTGAGTGATACAAACATGTTTTATTGGGGTTCTTCAGATACCAAACACTGCACAGTGGTTTGAAATACTGGGGACATTTCGGTCCCCAAAGATAGCTGCAGAGTGAGTGCTCCTCGCGTTCAAGCTGCTCTCTGGTACAGGAAGCTGTGGACCCAGACCCAGGGCAAGTCTGAGTGAGACGGAGGTACCTACCCGAAGGAAGAGAGGCTTTACCCAGTCAGGCTCTGAGATAACATTATCTTCTGCCTTTTGCTCAGAAGTGGTGAATTTACAGCTCACAGCAATTTAGTATCTGGCTTTTGTTTGATTTCTAGTGTCAGCAAAAAATATTGCACATTTACAATCCTTATTTACTGTAGTTAGCACGCATTAGCTCTGAGGGCTATCTTGGCTCGTTTATTATATGATGTGAACATTGCTATCTCCCTGAACATCCTGCCAAACCCTAACCCTTCAAAAATTTGGCAGTTCAATAAAGAGTCGCTTGATAGTCTATATGAAAAAAATGATTGAATAGTCAAATATCTGTATTTAACAGCCAAATCAATGTCAAAATCAAGTCTGCACATCTGCTGTGCCAGTACAATGTTCTCATTGAAATGGATGAGGACAGATTGTGTTTTTTTCAAGCAGTGCTCTGTACACGTACATAATGGCAAAGATACTATTGGTAATAGCCTAAGATGTTCACAATGACCAATTAATTGACCAAGCCATTAATTTACACAGACATCATTTTCTTCTGAGACAGGTAAGTGGTCAAATTGAGAACACATGTTTTTTTAATATTCAATATTTAAATTTTAGTTCCAATTATACGCTATCAATATCTACCTCCAATGATTTCCAACTATGGTCTACAAAGTCTCCAACAAGCCTACTTTAGGTATTACTTTGAAGAATCATATGTGTGCAAAATGTTACTCTGACTAAGCATTAAGCTCATCCAGAGTAATGTGGGTTGATAAAAAAAAGAATAATGTTAACAAATTTGAAAAATATCACCAGCATGTAAGCTCCTTCAATGCGTATGTAAACAAACCATGGCACATAGAATGTAAATTTACAAAACAACCTAACAGTTGGAGTTGAGAAATGTTTGCGACCTAAACACAGGTTGAAAAAAGCTGCTCTTTGGAAGATAGAGTAACAAATAACAAAACACAACCGTTAACAGCCACATGCCATTACTGACTGCATGTCTAAACTAGTACAAGTGTGTCCTCAATGAAAGAAAAAGTGAAGACATTTGGCTTGAATTCAGTGATACCGATTTCCCACAGCTTGTTCCAACTTTGCCTTATTCAACCTCACAGTGACCTGAAGCCGAGAAGCTGTTTAATCTGATAGCTAACAGAGTGAGTGAGTCACAGGCATTCAGGGTGTCAGACAGTCTGCTGTTAAGGCCACTGTTATAAACCTGCATGTCGAGGTGAGATTCATCTATTGTTGGGAACTCGTGTTATGGCACCACTTAACCCAAACACAAACTGACCTCAAAGCAAAGCCAACAGAGGAGATGGAGAGATTTCTCAAGTTCTTTTAAAGAAACCTGATTTATGATAATTAAAACAAGTTGTGTTTTCCTTATTCTGTCAGATAACTCAAATATATGTTGTCACTTTTTTGTTAGATGGGAAGATAGATACCACTCTCAATGTCTTTAGGGTAAATATGAAGATGGAGCCAGCAACTAGTTAGCTTAGCTCAAGGGCAACAGCTAGCCTAGCTCTGTCCAAAGGTAAAAAATCTACCTACCAGCACATCTAAAGTGAGTAAATTAGTGAGCTTTGTATATTGTTTGTTTAAAAAAATATGGTTTTACAGGGGGATAAAAGCTGGACTATTTCTTGACCAGTTCCTAGACTTTTTGTAGAGATGATGAGACTCCTGGCAAGCCATTTCCCCGTTTCCAGACTTTAAGCTAAGCTAACCGTCTGCTGGCTATAGCCAATGCATTCGTTCATATTGAACGATCAAATATGAGAGTAACGTCAATCTTCTCATTGAACTCTCGACAAGAAAGCAAATAAGAGTATTTCCCAAAATATCTAACAATACATTTTTAATGCAACTAAACAAAATGATCAAAAAATCAATAAACAAGAGTTTTTTTTGTTGAATTGATTAAAATACAACAATATTTGGCTTTGTGAATGTGTCTAAGTGTAGATTTTTCCTTTTGGTGGACACACAGTCCCTCTTTGTCTCCATCATTTAAAGCTCCTTCAGATCAGAGGAGACAGCCTTAAAATCCATTCAGCTCACTACTGGATGGAGGATTTCAGCTCAGTGTCTACTGTTTCTGCCCCTCTGAATATGAAGGCTTTTCTCATGTCAACAAAGTGTACGTGGCAGGTTAGGGAATGAGTGTATGTATGTGTGTATCTGTGTGTGTTGAGTAATGACAGGAGGAATGATGGGGTGTTTGGGCTGTTGACTCCTTTTCCATTCAGCATGAACAAATGAGTCTCAGACAGCAAAAAAACAATGTGTGTTGATTGTGTCCTTACATAAATGTTTGTGTCTTTGTGTCTCCATGAGTGTGTGAATAATTACAGCTGACGATCAAAGCTGCCTCCCTCTTGGCTGAAAGAGTCATGGCTGTGAACCTGAGATGATTAGAAGCCACAGGAAAACTTAACGAGGTGTCTAAGCCCAGGCGGCTGCCATCATTATGACTGAACGCCTCGATGCTGTGCGCAGGCCCAGGCGCCATAACAAGAAGACACGGACGACGCCTTTCATTTACATAGACACAAACACAGGCCAAACACGGCTATTAAACTCCAGCAGCTTCATAAACCCTTAAAACTGTGGGAGACCAGGTTAATTTCCTGTTCTGGTCTCTCCGAGGTCAAGTTTAAGAAGATCCAGCCCCGCGAAGAAGGGCTGAGCTTAATTTGATATAAAATATTAACCCTCAAAGACCCCTTCTAGTCTTCTTTTTCATTACTTAATATCCACTCTTCCAGGGAGATTTATAATTGCTCCAGGGATGCAACCAAAGAGTATTTTTAGGTACAGCTCCAAAGAGGACCTCATCGATTCATTCTCTTTATATTAGTTGGCTTCTTTACTAGACAGAAAGGTTTACTGTGGAGCTGCGCTGATCTCACTGAGTCACAATAAAGTCTGAATTTGTTCAGTGGGAAGACAATCATGGCAAATTTTTATTTAGATTATCGACCCCAATCATTTGCCTCAGTTTCAGGAAGCCATCTTTTATTCCACTTTGCAAATCAAAATATAGCATTGCAAAATACAAAATCAAAATGGTATTTTTGATAAATGATATAACATAAAACTTTTTTCTGTGTACTTTGTATTCACGGCCATCTATTACTGCAAATTTCAAATAAAAGTGCAGCAGTGGGGGGTAAGTAACTGGAGACTGAAAGTCTGAAGGTGTACGGGACTGTGAAAAGCTTGAGAAAGGCTGCACTCAAAACAATTGAGGTCAACAACAAGACAAAGCCAAGATCAGGAATGAACTTATTGGTTATTATCAGTCGAGTGATGGCTAAAAATATTGTGCATTGACAATATAACACCATACGTGTATTGTACATTGTATGCATGTATCCATGGGTTTAATCATATTGACCCATACCTTAGACTTTTAGGCACTTCAGTATTATGAAGTTTAAACTCAGATATAACAGAGCAGTTTCCCAGTTATGTTTATGACTTGGAATCTGATGTGAACACTATTTTAGATTCAGAAAATAGTACGATGATACATAGTATGATACAAACACGGCATAACATCTACCACCGTAACAGGTGCAACGAAACTAATAGAAAGATCACAAAGATGTCAAAAAGGAATAGTCTGTACATTCCCACACAGCCCGCAGAGTAACTGAAAACACCTGTGTGGGAGGACCATGAGTGTGTAGGGCTTTTAATGCTTCCAAGTTAAACGGTGCTTCAGTGACTTTATAAATTTAGGGTACTTTGGGGTTAAAAATCAATGTGGCAGAAGCAGAGAAATCCTGACTTTTAAGTCACTCGGGGTCAAAGATCCTGCATGCTACACTTCCGTAATGCAGACTTTCTGCAATATTTTCAGAAATTCCCCCAGAGCCACAGAATATATTATAAAACTCTGATTTCAATTTAAAATGGCATACAGTTACAGTTATCTCTGTTTTGACCTTGGTGTGAATCAGCACCTACCTCTATCTGGGAGCTATTGTCTGTTTCCTCTGCAGACAGCATCCCTGGAAAGCCCTCAGGCTCCTCCTGCTCAGGATCCTGGTCCTGCTCTTGACTTGCCCTGTTGCTGTCCATGTTACGAGGTTTTGGGGGAAGCCATCTCCTCCACCGGTGACTGTACAGCTTCACGTCAACTGCTGTGTCCTCATCTCCTGCCTGTCCCTGCACATATGAGTAAGAGACTCCTGGGGAGACAGGAAAACAAAGTGTGATTAACAAAATAAAACATTAGTGTAGCATGGCCCAAAGCCAAATCACCTTGTTACATAATGATAAATGTAAAAGAAATATACTTTAATAAAGCATGCTCAGTCAACTATATTTAACCCTGGAACAAAAATCTGTTGCCATGTATTGCAAATTGGTGGGTTGTACAAGCAAAATGATTACACTTATATTTGTACTTTCACTAAGGCAATAGTCAAATTACAAAGACTGTTACTATTTAAGCCATTACTCTTTTACCGCTCCCTCATAACTTACTGTCTTTGCAGACTTTTCTCATTGCTCAGGGGACAAATCTCACTGCCTAAAACAGATGCACATTAGCAATGACTCAGCAGACATCACACACACCAGTGGGCCACAGACATACACAATCATCCCTATCCCTGAGTCTGAAATGAGACGCTGGTGACGGGTGAAAAATGGTTCTCTGTTAATGTAAACACAGACTTGATTAACCATGCCTGAGACAGACTGCTGGATTTGGGGTGAAATCTGCTGCATCATTATACATGACTCACTGATTAAAGTGAGTCAGAATAAAGGAGAAAAATGCCTCAAATATATAAATATATGTTCTGTCCTTCCTTCTAGAGGTGGAAATAAAAAAATATATTTTTTCTGTTCAACATAATAAGCCTCAAGGTGCTCCTTCTGACTAACACCTAACCTGTTTGATTAAAGAAATTCTGGTGTGTTGACTTTGACTCTGTTTGTTACTTAATGACCAATCTGATTGTTGGAGTGCTAACCTGGAAATGATGGGATGAGCGTGACAAACGCCTTGAAAATCTGACAATCTTGTCAGTCTGAAATGAAGACCGATACAGCAACGGCATGGCCTATTTCTAACTTAAAATGTTTTCAGAAACACGTTTCGAACTATTTTAGTAAAATACGAGATTGTATTCCCAACGAGCCGCCATTATGGTCGGTATTGAAATTCCGGAGAAGCCAGACCCACGTGATGCGTTAATCCAATCAGCTGCCAGTTTTCATTTTTTGGGCGACAATATAAGCGCTGCCTGCTGTTATGGAAATGTATTTAATCCTGCACACGCGTAGAATGTATGCTTAGGTCGGCGTCGCTTCAGTGTATTCCGAGGCCTTTTTGACCAACTTGGGCCTTTTCTAACAGTTGGCAGTCAGGTTGGTGTGTCAGAACCTTAACCAGGAAGTAGCATTCTCTATAGCATGGCTCTGCTTCACAAGGCTACAAAATCCTTCCTACCAGTGCATTAAATATCTACGACAAACTTTAAACCTGACAAAGAATGCATGTTCTGCGCTTGCTTAGATGGGTTTCCCCAAATCACATGGATTAGAGATGCTTAATGGCGTGTAGGTATAAATGAGAGTAGGTAGATGTGGTCTGTTCATCTGTTTGTCCTGTGAGGACTGCAGACTTGTTTCCCTGCCTTCAGATTGTCCTGCTCCCCAAGACTCTAATAGGATTAAGCGGATAAAGACAATAAGCAATAAACTTAATTTTTATAGCACTCATCCAAACACAAAGTTTACAAAGTGCTTGCATGCTGTTGCAGCTATGCAAATTGTTTGGCTGTAGAACTGAAAATACTGCTGATTCCTCTACTAAGACAGAGGTCACTGGGCTTAACTAGCAAAGTTCCACTCCTTTCCCATCTTTCTCTTTTCTCTAACATTTCTACCTCCTCTCTCATCCTCCTCCTTTCTCTGGGCCCCCCGATCTGTGGTTCTAAAGAGACGAGAAGAGAGCATGTGGAGGGGCTTTAGATGCTAATTCGCCTAAAAATGGAAGCTGATAGATTCACTTTATAATGACCATTGGAAAAGCAAGAAGCGAGGAGACCAATCTGTGCATAAAGATGGGTGTTGATGTACACTGAAATAATTTAACTGAGCAGATGGCACAAGGACAAAGTATGAAAGGGGTCTGAGTGCAATTTGCAGCTAATTGTTTCTGGAACCAAGAAGAAGAACAATTAAAAGTTTGTGCTCACCTTCACTCTGTAATGTTAAAGACCGCAAACCAAGCTCAAAATCTTGGTTTAATTATAAACTCAGACCAACATTTTAACATTCACTTTAAGACAAACTACGTTACACAAAGTCTCAGCAAGACTTGTTAATTTAAGGTCAGCCTAAATGTTCTGTTCTTTAAAATTAAGGCTCACACCTTTTCCCTTGGTCACTGATTTTTATAAAATTTAATTTTTGGAGTATTTGTTACAGGTGTCCATCCACACATCTGACAGCACAGATAAGCCTCTATGTTAAACAATCTAGCTGTCAACGCAGGCAAGCTGTGCAGTAATGGCTTGTGTTTTACTCCCTCTATGCGTGCATAAATGCAACCGTTACAACCGCTAGTTTAAGCTTTAAGTTAACCACAGACAAGGCAGTCTTTGCACAATCAAGTTCTCTTTCTATGTGAATCATCTCAGTCTTATTGTGTGGTGTTAGAGCAACTCCCCTGGCCAACCATTCACTCACTGTCTCATTCTTACCACAAACATTATCTGACACTCACTTAATCCCTAATGGTCATTAGTCACACCCATGCGGGAAAAGTAGTGCAGGCAAACTTCATGTCAACAGCAGTTATATACTCTCATCCAAGAGGCACCGACACATCTATTTTCATCCTTTAAATGATCTTTGTCAGTCGCTCAATATACGATAGAAAGCTGGCCAACAGCAGATGCTTTAAAATATACCATGGCAACAACATAGGGACCGTGGATAAATGGCTGCTCTTTTCCCAGGATGCCCCTATGTGAACGCTCATGATGAGTCATCCTTTAAAGGAGCACATGCACCTGCATTTCTCTTGTGTACACCACCTTTGAGATTCAGAGGCAACATATTCTCTTATTATCCAGGGGAAACTCTGGGTCTTTTGTCAAGCATTCGGAAGGGGAATGAGGTCAGACCCATGAGGGACACCTAAAATAACCCCCCAGCAGGACAAGGCTGCTCCCCAGTGCGAGACTGTTCCTCTGCTTTTGTGTGAAAGGAAATCTTTCCCCTCTACTTTTCTTTCAGTATGTCTGAAAGCCCCTGCATACCTTCACCCTGACTCTGTCAAGCAGCCTTGTTGGCCGAACTCATGCCTGTCAACACCTCTGATTCACAAACACCAGAGGGACTGTAACTTGGTTCCACCTAAAACCTTTCAAGGACATTTAGGTCATAAAACCACAGAATAAAGGTGCTGTCTGCACCCCTTCTTTCATTCAGTCCCTGCTTGTTTTCCCCTCTTTTCTCACTGTTCCCACCTGACTCAGTGTTGCTGATAGGAGACTGCCACACATGACTGGAAAGTAGAGGAGGTGAAACGCTTCATTGCAATTGTGCATGCTACTGTGTGTGTGGCGTGCATAATTTCAGCAGAAAAGGGGATTCAAAGAGTCACATTCCCATAGTTTCTTCACCTTTCTATCTCTGGGTGTCAAAGTGCTTCATTTAATGCCCACTGAAAGCTGTTTTATCAGTGTAACAGCAGACCCTGCCTAGCACAATGGAAGACCTTCTTTCTCAGGCTCTGGGCAGAATCAACTCATCACAGATTAAGTTGATGTAACTTTTGCTTTTGCTCATTCTCATTCTTATTTTAGATACAAAACAACCACAGTTTGGATAATCTGTGTGATAAAAGAGCCTCTTGTTAGAGCAGAACTCAACAGATTCTTACATAAAGAACAGACAATGTGATTAAAAGTATAGCTCAGATCATGAAAGAGAATATCACAATTTTTTGTCTTGTTCTGTTCATTATCAAAGATTCATTGGGAACATTATTCAGGAGAGGCACTTCACACGCACGCATGCTGCGTGCACACACACATGCTGCGTGCACACACACACACACAATATGAAAGAATGCCAGCAAATGATGCTCTCAGCAAAACTTCTGATACAATATTTTGTAATGGTTTTACAATAAATTTTCTATTCAGAAATATTGTTCGTTGAACCAACTCTTCAAATATTTGCAGAACTTTTGGGTGTACTCAGGAATGATTTGTTGCAGCAAAATGAATGGATGTGTATAACTGATGAAAATCAGTGACTGAATTTGGACTGCCTCTGCTTTTTTGCATTAATCTATTGAATGTTTAGTCTTGAAAAAAATCAAATCACAATTCCCAGAGACCAATGTGACATCTTCAAACTGCTCTGTTTGTCTGACAAACAATCCAAACCCCAAAAATATTACATCCAATATTATATAAACCAGATAATATTGTCTCATTTTCATTTTTTAAAAGCTGAACATAGAGAATGTTTAACATTTTTTCCATTACAATTGGCTATCAAAGTTTTCATTTGATTTTTTCATTTTCTGCTAACTAATTCTATCAACTAATTATTACTCAGCGTTCTAAGGCCGGTTGGTGCATAAAGCAGTCTTTGACACTGACACACCAACAAACAATTGTTGGCCCTTCACAAGCCAAATTATGTTCAGGGTCATTTCAAGGCACCAAATACTGACACTCAAAAACACTGACAGTGTTACTGCATTAGCCTTCTGATACTAAAATAAAGAGGCAGAGACAGATAAACTCAGCTATTCAATGTGACTGATAAGTTAATAAACTGGGTTTAATAGGAGATGTCTGCTGGTTTGATCTTGTGACGAACAAGATGAGAGTTCTTTAAATAAGCTTCTATATCTCTCACTGTGTGTTAATAGATTACAGATTACATAGAGCAAATGAAATACAACTGATTTATTTTCATATTAACTGAGTTATTTCAATGCACATCATGTGTGATGCCAATCCAACTGCAGACCCTTTAAATCTCTGTTGCCTGGGGTGGAGAGACACATTAACCATTACGCCACACAAATTCCAGACATGCAACTGTCTTTGATTATTATGCAGAGCATAATGTGCTTTCCTAACCTGCCGTAGCTTGCTTTTTACACATCCTCTTTTAAAAAACGAAGCCGGTCATTAGGCAAACACATAAAGTCGAAAAGCTGACTGCAGGAGAAAGTTAAACACAGGTAGACTGAGAGGCAGCACCAAGAGATCCAGGTTCAAACAGCCGTCATAACATTGAGATGAACAGTGTGATGAAGGGGAAAATTAAATGTGAGATGCATATAAATCTCACATAATCAGTGCATGAGACAAGTTAAGTCAGAAAATTAAATTGAGTGTGCACAATGAACAAAACAATTGTTCTTACACAAAATGCAATGACTTTCCCTCCAGGCAGACGCATCAAGTGAGCGACCTCCTGTTGTACACTTTAGTGCACCAGAGATTTTGTTTGGCCAACAATTAGTCACATCTTTCCAAGTCAAAGCACTGCAACACAAACATCACCCTGAGGCTCAGATCAGGACCATAGATTCTGTAGAGGCGTGTGTCTCTTGTGCTTGTTGAGAATATTATATTGCTACTAATTTCTCACTTCAGTAATCCACAGGTGGATCAAGGCCTCCTTTGGATTAGAGACAAAGGACAAAGACACATTTGAATTTCAGCAAAACTAACATAGGAAATCTGAATGTGCCACATTATCATTGAAACAGTTGACATTGGACTTTGAGCCTTTTATAACTACATCAGAAAGGTTACTGGCAACATCAGAATAAGAGAATCTCTGACACACAATGTGTGGCGAGCAGGCGCTCAATTGTTTCAAATAAGAAAAGAGGCAGCTGTGAAAAGGGGGACTACTGTATAAATAAAAACCAATTTTTGAAGTTTCAAAACTGTTAATTACAAGCCATAGAAAATAGAATTGGGATGGGAATTCATTAGAAGGAAACTAATGAACGTTCGCTGTGCCTGGGGAAACCTGGCGCCTGTGAAGAGGACAAGTGTCAGATCTGCATGTTAGAGGAACGAACGAGGCCAGAGGCAAAGAAACTAAAGGGGAATTATGAGAGAGTGTCCAGTGATTTTTTAAATCATTTTTGAGTCACGTGATCAGCTGGACAGAGATAGCGGCTTAAGATGTAGCTCCTGGCACAAATTTGTTATTCCAATTTCAAGATTTTACCACGTTGTGCTTTTTAGAGTTACTTGAAGCAAAATGGCAAACAAGAACAAAGTCCAACGCGGCGATATGGACGCCATTGCAGAGGCATTGCTGGAGAAACAGAAAAACTACCTTGAACCACGTTTTTCTCAGATTCAGTCTCAGATTTAACAGATGGGGATTGACAACAACAATAAGCTAACGGCTATCCATGCCCAGCTAGCATCTCTGACTGCAAGCCTTGGGTCTATCAGATCTGATGTGAACAACATAAAAACTACTGTGGAAAGCATTGCAAGTATTCTTGAAAGCCATGTCAACGCTTTTCAAGAGCTGGAGGTGCAGATATGGAAGGGATAAACCAAAGATGCAACATCCGCATCGTCGGGCTGAAAGAGGGGCTAGAAGGTGTCAATGCTATCCAGCATCTCTCGCTGTCCCTGCCTAAGTGGTTTTGAAATCTATGTGAACAGGGCTGTGCCCCGTCGTCCTGCTGAGGCGGGGAGAGCCGACGCTTCAGATTCTATCACGGTGGGTGCAGTAGAAGAGGATCAGGACTGAAACAACTGCCTGATGAACATGGACCATTGGTTTGTCTTGTTCTCTTAAGGTGTCCTGATTTTTGTTGCACTGTTGTCTGATATGATTACAAAGACTGTTTCTGAATGCTTTAACAGGGCCTACTCTCCATAGGTTAGCTGGGCCACTGCCAGGCTAGAGGTTCCTTTCCAAGGTGTTGTTTTGTGCTTTTTGTTTCGTTTTTCTGTTGACTGTTCTTTTGATGTTAATTTAGTGCGGAAACAGTTGCTGTTGCAACCAGGTAATTATGGGCTAGTGGTCCATTTTTGCTGCCCCATATCCAATCTTGATCACAGACCTAGTTTCAATGTTAGCCTTTCTGGCTATGCTTCCTCCCATCTTCTTGTTTTTCCTTTTGTCTTGGTATCCAGGCTTTATCAGTTCTTAGTGATTACTGGCCGCTCTGCCCTTCCTATTGAGAGTATCTGGTACGCGATTGTACAGGACTCAGTGTTGATCTTGACTGGCATATCTAACATTCCAGATGTATCACGCAATCCAGACCATCAGCAAATTCACTACAATTTCATTCATAGGACATACTGTATCTCACCCCTGTGAAAATGCACCACATGAAAATAATTAACAGCCTTTTCTGCTAAATTAAAACTCAAGGTACATATCTTCACATGTTCTGGGAGTTCTCTCCTGTTGGTCAGTTCTGAAACAATATTGCATCTAAAATTTCCACCTTGATTAATGTTACTATGCCTGTTACTGTCAATGATTTGATTCTGAAGGACCTGCCAGCTTTTCAGCTTTCTAAAGCTCAAAAACATGCTGTGTTTGCTGGACTTACAGCTGCTAAGAGAAGGATTGCAACCTGTTGGAAGTCACTTCATGAGTTGTCTATTCGTACATGGATCCTTTTTTTTGGGATGTCACATACATGGGACTCTCTACGGCTTGTGTGGGTGGAGCTCCGGGGAAGACTTTGGAGACTTGGCACAGCATTGCTGAGTCCTTATGGTCAATGCTGTAGCCTTTTCTTTTGTTTGCATGTGTGATTGATCCCTTCTCTTTTGTTTGTCTGTGTGTGTGTCTGTTTGTGTCTGTCTGTTTCTGCATGTGTTGTTTTGTCTCCCTCTCTTCCGTTTTCCTCTTTGTGTTATTGTGGCCCTGGGACACTTTCCTATGTCCCAGCATGTTGTTTGTAACTGTTTGTGAATATTATCTTTACTATATTATGTTTTGTGAATATAAAAAATAAAAAAATCTGATCACAAAAAAGAGAATGTAATTGTTTTTTAAGCAGGCTTCACCGAAAATTGTTAATTCCCCTTCCGAGCATCTGCTGAACAGCTAAATACACTGGACACAAACTCCAAGCAGGCTAAGCCACAAAGCACCCAGTAACATCCCCGGAGCACACAGTATCAAACCCCAAAACACAGGGTTTTAAGTGCTGGAGTAAACCATCATGAAGTAAACCATCATGGACTCTGCTGTCACCGCTGCGGCTTTCTTTATGTAATTGGTGGTTGTCTTGGCTCCGGCATTGGTCAGTGCAGGAAGTGTATACAACAAATGCTTTGGCAAAGAGACAAACAGACAGGCACAAAGAGCTGCAGGCCGTCAGGAGGCAGGGGGATCACAAAGAGAAATTTGACACAGGCGTTTAGGAATTCAGAATTCCAGTCAGGCACAGTGTCTGTCTCATATTTCAGGAGATTGAGTGATTGACTGCAGGACTATGAGGTGCTGCTGTTGGCTCTCATCCCACTCAACTGCGAAACAGCAGCTCGGCTCGGGAGCCCTGAGGCCTTGGATCGCTCTACCATGAGAGAGCTCAGGCCTGGCAGGCAATGTATCACTGAACACCGGACCTCCTGTAACAGATTATGTCTCCTACCTCCAGAGCAGACCATCACCTGTGGTAATATTACTGTACTCTTACAGGTCACCGGCTAGCCAGAGCCGTCTTTGCACAGACAAAAGCCCAGCTTCTCTCACCCTCTACCTAAATTGCTCCATGAAAACACAACATCTGGGCTTAGTGCTTGCTTAACAGACCTTAAAATTGGAAATGGTCACATCTGTACTGAAATATAGAGAGGGACTGACAAAAATCCTGCACTTTTATTGTGATACGCCCAATCACAAACAATAGCCTCGCTTATATCCTCCCGGTTCATACACTCTTCAGCTGAGCTTCTGTGGATTAAAAAAACACCTACACACCTAAGATCTAAGACGTACAAAACACAATACACACTCTTTTTGTTTACTCCAAGAGTCTCTTCATCATTGCAGGTAACAGACTTACTGTTGTCAGAATATTTTTTTTAAATGACGATCTTATCAAAGTCTGCAGTACTTCATCAATAAAAAGAACAAAATTTACTTTTTTTCAGGTTTTTATAAATGTCAAAGTAACCCTAATACTGGTTGTTGAGAGAAAAACATGCTCTGATTTATTGGCATTTCTTTAAGCCTATCACAATTGTCTTGGGCCATGCTAAGCCAGCGACAAAATGACAAAGCCACTGTAAATAGCCTCGGGAAGTGTGGGTGGAGCATGTGTACGTTTAAAACTTATTTTAGTATTTTAGAAAATGACAATTGGACAGATATAATCTAGTTATCTGTCTTAATTTACTCTGCAGAGATCTGAGGAGCAGTTAACCATAATCCTCATAAATCCATCGGAGTTTAGAATTCCAAGATGAAGAAAGCGGAAGGTGGCGGACATATGGCCTAAAAAGAGGGACATCTGCCGTAATTTCCGGCGGCACGTGTACAGAAGTGGAACGTCTGTACATTAATGGATACAGTGCATACAAGAACTGCTAATAGCTTTTTCAGCATAGTTCCATGGCACTCATTTGCCAAAGTTCTAACAAACGTAGGCTACAAAAAAATAGATCATCCTCACCCATAAAACAACATTATAAGTCAATTTTGTAAGCGGCACTGTCATATTAATAAGCTGACAGTGTCATTTGTCAGCTTATTAATATTTTTAAATTCACAAATGGGGTGGCTGTGGCTCAGCGGTAGAGCGGTTGCCTGCCAATTGGAAGATTGGTGGTTCAATCCCTGGCCCTGCAGTCCCATGTCGAAGTGTCCTTGGGCAAGACACTGAACCCCGAGTTGCCCCCGATGCTGCGCATCGGAGTGTGAATGTGTGTGAGTGTTTATCTGATGAGCAGTTGGCACCTTGTACGGCAGCCTTGGCCACAGTGTATGAATGTGTGTGAATGGTGAATGTATCCTGTATGATGTATATAAATACAGCACATTTACATTACTCTCTTTGCATCCAGACACCATTATGACAACCACTTGTGGGGCTAAATTACAATCATTTTAAAGGTCTCATGGCATGAAAATATCACTTTATGAGGTTTTCTTGGTTTATGAGTTGTTGTTTTTTTTTTGCATTCCCCCAGCCTGCCTATGGTCCCCCAGTGGCTAGGAATGGTGATAGGTGTAAACCGAGCCCTGGGTATCTTGCATTACCTTTCAGAAAATGAAAGCTCAGATGGGCCAATCTGGAATCATCGCCTTATGATGTCATATGGGGAAATGTTAACTCCTGTTTCTTTGCTTTTCCCACCCAGAGAATTTGGCCCACCCATGAGAAAGAGACATCTTGGCTTGCAAACAAGTAAAGCATGGCATTTGATCAAGGCCACACCCCAGCCTCCACCTTGCCCTGCCTATCTCCTCCTCAATAGCATTTAAAGCTACAGAAGCAGAAATGGCACATCCTTAGGAAAGCTCATTGTGGGACTGGCTCTAGTGGCTGCAATTCTATATATATATACACTAAGGCTAATATAACAATGATCCAAAAAGCAGCATGACATAGGACCTTTAAACATATTGATCAGCATGGGTGCTTTAGGCTAATTGGCAACTTCTACATTTCTGTCACGCTAAAAGGGATTGATCTAATTCTGAGACACAACTTAGAGTCCAACTTAGTGTAAGTTTCAGCACAGCTGTGCCAGGCAGCGCCGCTTTAACTGAAGATTAATTCCCTGTAGTGTGGACAAGCTCGTTCCAAGGGTGTCTGTGGATGTGCATGCATGTGTCTGCAGCGTGTTCTCAGTGTTTATGTGGGACTTGTCCTGCAGGTGGAGATTGATTGTCTGAGTGCTGGTGTGAGTGTATTAACTGTGTTTTTTCCACTTGGCTTTGTGGGCAGAGGGCTACAGGTGAGGCCCTTGGGCCTGTCTTCATCCTTCCTGCTAATCCATCAGCATCACAGAGCCTCTTGTCCCTTCACCCTGCCAAACCTCGCTACACTCCAATGTTCTGTAAGTGGACCTGCCATTTCCCACAAAACCAACTTTATTTGTGATATCCTTGTCTGAATGTGTACATATTTGCATGTTTCTACAGCCCAAACATTTCCTCTAATAATACCTTTGCTAGCTGTTTTGAATGTACTGTAATTTTCAGATATTTGCTGTGGGTTCAATTATTCAACAAAGACAAAGACATGATTGTCCTTGGCCCCTTCACACTTGGCTGGACTCTCTTAACTAAACACCTACCGCATGCCACCCTTCCTTTGCAGACTATCTGGTCTGTTTACTGTACCATTAAATAAGATGTGTTTTTGATTGAAGTTCTTTTGATATTGCTAGCTTCAAGAATCAGGCTCTGCTTTTTATTTCTCAGCTGTTATGAATTTTCTAATGTTTAGTCTGTGATGACTCCTCCTTTCTACAGTGTGTGTACTAATCCTTCACGACAAATTCGACCAACAACATGTAGTGTGGTTTTCCAGCACTAAGAGCAGCGCTCATATCCACATATGAAATTCCTTATAATCAAGTTAATTTGCTTCAGATACTTGTAAGTAATATAAAACCTCTTAAATAAAAACATGCATTACACATGTTTTCCCTCCAATATCTGAATCATTTCCCAGTGAGCAGATGTAAACATAGATATAACCAAGATTTGTAATCTTCTACAGGAAAAGATGTGGATAAATATACAACAAACTCCTCAAAACCTTGCCAAATCGCATATCCGCCCACGTACAGCCTCAAGGCGTAGGTGCCTTGAGTTTGTACGTGGCCACAAACCAGCTAAAGCTAAAAGACAGAATATATCGAAAAGTCTACAGCACCAACATCCCACAAGCACGTCAGAAAGTCTTCTGCTGTACATACTGAGCAGAAAGAGAGAGACAAAGACAAAGAGAGGACCATTCCCCAGGCTTATAGCAGCCAAACCCAACCTAGCACATTTTGTCTATCTGTTGACAAACTGTGAGCCACATCCAAGCTACACACAGTCTGGAATTGCTTCAATCTCTTCCATTCAGCGGTGGAGACTTCAGCCACTAATAGGAAATCAATAATAAATATTGTTTACAACACAAAACGCTCGCTTCGCCGGGAGTTTTGCTGTGCAGAATGAGACCTACAGAGCAGCATGTCACCCAACAGATGGATGATTCCCTCCAAAAAATCCCATTATAGAGGGGACTGTGTACTCTACATAGAAGTGTGTTTTGTTAAAATCCTCCAAATTCCATTTAATCAGAAAACACTGCCAAATATTTGCATTTGCATTTCCAACTGAATAACAATAGTGCCTCTTTACCTCCTGCTTCTGTGAAAATGTTTAATTATGAAGAGAAAATATTCCATCCAAGCTAATGCTTCGTTTCTTTTCTGACAAGACAAGTGAAAATTCATCCAATTTCTCATTTATTTTACTCCTTGCACTTTTCCCCAGTAACTGTAATGCCACCAAAAATGACACCTGCGACTGCAAGAATATGTTCAGCAGACTTGTACAATCTAATAAACAGTTCAACTATTAAATTTCTTCGGGCAGCGTCTATATGTCAGAGATGATTTCCTCGGTGTGATTTAAATTGCTGTCTTGGAGATAAGATGCGTAACTATCGCATTAAATTTAGCAGTCTTCTCAGGAACTCTCTTATTGGAAGAAACAGATATAGAGTCGGAAAGAGAGGCAGACAGATTGTGTTGTAATATGTGAGGGGAGTTCACTGGTAAGGTCACCAGGGTTAAAATAAAGAGAGAGCAGTTTGTTTTGGTTTATTGCTCCCATTGGTAGGTCTGGACAGCTGTGTGGTGCAGCTGCATGGTCTAGGAGTTTAGTGCAGGTTGTTAAGATGTATGGGTGTTTAGGGTCAGTGCATCCGAAAAACTGATAAAATGGAAATAATAATTTGGAAAACAGAATCTATAGGAAAGCAGAAGTGAACTAAACAATGCTCACGGCTTGGTCATGGATACGGTGGAAACAACATGATGTGAAGGCAGTACAAGCCTTTATCACCTATTCAGTGAGGACACGTAGAGAAAGTTTTTAGGTACTGTAGGCTTTAATGGTCCCAGGTGAGATGAGGTTGCATGCTGGGGCTTGCCTCTTCACCCTCAGGCTCAAGCACTTACCGGATAGCATCTCAGCTGCAAGTTGGCACGGTGGCATGCATGTTTGTGGTAAAAGTGTTAACAAATTAAATAAAACGGTTAAATTAGCCAACAGGTTTATGATTCTTTCTGTGGTTGCACTATTGATCCCTCCAATAGACATATTGATCATCTAACCCAAACATATTTCTGACCCAGGGAGAGGACACTGGAATAATTGCACACTTCAGGACTGATGGCAGCATTTGTCTTGTTGCACCGGGTCTTTAATAGAAATAGACAGTTCAGTGCCCTCTAACAAACAGCCTGGGAGGCACTGGGTTTGAATGCAAATCCAACTTTCTGTCTTCCTTTTGTTTGTCCCTTGCTGCTTTTTTTCTAAGGCAGTCAGTCTGGATGAGGGTTAGTTTGCTGCTCTAATGGTGAAGATGAAGAGGGAAGGAGGAGGAAGAGAAAGGAGGAGGAGGAGGAGGAGGAGGAGGAGGAGGAGGAGGAGTGGCTGTTTTTTTATTTGGGTAGAGATATGGATGTAGCTCAGCAGTCTCCGCCCATACTTATAAACCCTCTTGATTTTCCCAGGAGGAGAAACTAATACTGCCTTTTTGGCTCGAAGTCAGCGCGAGAGTCAGTGAGATATTCATATTCACACAGAGTCTGGCTATCACCTGTATTTTCTCTGCACAAGAGGCTTGACCAACAGGCATAGTTCAAATGACTCTACACAATTGAAAAGTCCTTCATCCAATCAGACCAATGATCGGGTGATGTAGAAGCGACAGCGACATCAACGGGTTGCTGCGCTCGGTGGCCGCCGTTATGTTGAATGTAAACAAGAAGCTGCTTGGTCGCTTCTCTATCGTCATCGTGTTAAACACACCAATGGCGCGCCAGGTAGATAAGCCAGTTTGTGATTTGGTTCCTGCAAAATTGTGAACTGAAGCAGGAGAATTAAACGTGCAGGTTTCCAGATCGAGTTACAGAACAAAATAAAATTGCTAGCAGAGTGGGCGGGGTTTACCCAGTCTAATTCACACCTGCTTTTTGGATTTATTATTCAGGGCAGGATGAGATTATCAGGTTCTACATTTCACATGCATAACATTTCATTAAACTATTACGTGATTAATTCCTTCCGCACTATTATTAATGGCAGTAGCAAAAGACATGTATACAATAATAATCTACATTTTGAAAAAGAACAGTTTTTGTTCGCTTGTATTCACTTTATTTAATTACAACATTTCAATCTATAGAACTTTTTTAGTAAACCTTCTGGTCCCGCGTCAGATAAAGAAAATAGTTTGACACTTTGAGAGATACATTTGTTCAATTTCTCGAGTTGGATGGAAAGATTGATACCTCTCTCCTGTCTGTACTCGACTACTCGACCCCACTATCTTAGCTTAGCAAAAACCTTGTTGAAATCTCCAAAAAATAACATGCAGTCTGTAGAAATGTTGCAGTATAGTTGCAGAATCTTGATATTTCATGGGAAAGCTAAGACCCAAACCCACTCTGCCTTTGAAAATCTCCTTGTTTCGGGAGTGTCAAGTGTGACTCCCCCCCCCTCACGTTATGCCATGCTTCTGGGCACCCTGCCATCAGCACTGGGCCCCATGTTCTACTTCTCCAGGCTTCATTGATCAAACTTAGGGCCGCACAGCAGCGACAGAGCCTTGGCTAGTTTCTCCAAGCAGACAGAAGAAGGCGATGAGAATGTGGCATCACTTTACACTCTCTGGGTGGAAGAGGTATTCAGATACATTAAAGTACTTTACAATTAAAAAAAAGTTTACTCAAAATATTTCAAATAATGCACTGGTTCAGCAGGAAAATGACTTCTGTGACTGATATATGAAGAAGAAGAAAAAATATTTATTTGTGAAATATTAAATCATGTTTTTGTTGTTTGGGCCTTAAACTGGCAGGAAAAGAAAACATTTTATAGGAGGAACTGAGGAACAACTCTCAGAGATCTGAAATGCAACACAGAGCCCCAACTAGACCCTGTTCTGTAAGGGGCCACAAGCCCAAAATGTTGGGAACGACTGGTTTAATCAATCATAATATATATTATTAGCTTGTCATATGTTTTTTTAAAATATAAAATTTCAACTTGAAAAGTGACTATTAGCTAAATCCGTAAAATAAATGATTAAAAAGTATATTCCCCTCTTAAATGTAGAAAAATAAACATAAAATACTCTGTACTGTACAGTATTTAGTTACTTTCCACCACTCTTGTCTACAGTTACTGTACAGAGGACATATTCAGAGGAAAATGCATACAAACAAACACCAAGAAGTGGTGACGCATGAACAAAACAGGAATATTTCCATGCGGTGATGTTCCTAAAACATTCTGCTTTTTTTCTATCGCATGATGAAATGCAGACGGCTCGACTCAACTGAACAGGCGTGAAGACATTTCATTTCATCATACATTTTGTTTTAAGGTTTTTTGCTGCTGATGTGTCAAAAAAGGAGTGAAAAGCAGGTACCATAAACAAGGCAACAAGGTGTTTTAAAAGGGGGGGCTTGCCTGTCACAGTTTAATGTGTATGCTAGATTATAGTGAAGGAGGGGAGCTGTGCAGGGGAGGGAACGGCCCTGAGGGGGTTGAACGCTGGGCTGAGCCACTCTGCTGTACCGGGAACTGCAGCAGACACTTCCCTTTGACTTCGCACCACCTGTCTCTGAGGATTCAACCACAGAAGACAGACTGCCGGGGGCTTTACAGGCCAAAAAAACAGGGACAGGTTTACACCATTGCCTGTAAAATGTTAAGGTTTACACTTAGACACACAGGGAGACTATGCAGCACTGTAACTGATGGAGAGGTACGGTATATAAATGTCTGCTACAACTATTATTTTCTGAAATAATTGGCAAGTCTTAGAAGGGAGCAGCCCAAATTTGTCAGGAGCAAATGATTAGCGTGAGACAATGATGGCCATTTGGGCAGTGATTTTAGCAATCCTTCATCTGCTTCTAAAATGTCTCAGGTATAATTCTGTCCTTGGAAAAAGAAGATAAAGTTTGTCTGACAAGGGAAATAATTACAGCATTAGCATATCGTTACTGGCTGGCAAGGAGACAATAGATCCACAAGACCGTCTCTTTAGTTCTCCAAATATAGTAATAGCTTAGCAGACAGCTAATTGATTTTCTATCATACTCTGACTGGGTCTAAAACGCAATATGAAAAAGGTTTGTTTTTTTAAACCTTCGATCAAAATATATTTCAGTTCCAAGGCAGTAAAACTCAAACATAAAAAGTAAAGATTCAGTAAATGCAGCTTTATCTGTTACACCAGGTTTGATCAAACGCAGAGGCAAAGAAAGTCTAACAACCCCACAGTGGGAATGTAGCTACGCAGAAGTTAGATTTGGTGATTTGTCTTCCGTAACCTATTCTCTGCAGGCCTCTAGAAGTGCAGACAACGAGGCCAGGTAGGTTTTGTATAGACCTGTCCCACAGCAGCACATGACTAGCACTGTGTAAAACTGCATAATGACACCCCTGGCTCCTTAACAGTCCATAAAGACAGTACAGTTGTGTGTTGCTGTGTTTATGACCCTGTCAGCTGGGGAACTGGGTCAGCATTCAGGCACAAACATGCAGAAACACGTCGGAGACAGCTCTGCTCTCCGTCTCTTGATTTTGTTAGTGAAGTGGAGAAAAGGACCTCGACTAACAGGCTTGTCCTTGCACTGACATATATTCAGATGATCTGCTCTTTGTCTCCTCTCATCTGTGCGACAGCTGCCATTGAGGAAGACTGGGTATTAGTTATTTCCCACTAATTATCTTTAATCCAGACTGATGTACACTGGCACAAGCACTGCACATGTTGCAAAAATGCAATGACAATTTCCCTCATTCATAAATGTAATAAAATGAACACAGTGCAACAGACTGTTGTAATGTATTATTATCATCTGTCCTTTCAAGGTAATTAGCAGACAAACTGGAGATCTTCACATCCTAATAATTTAAAATCTTTTGCACTGTCAACACATTTAAGCACAATGAAGCATGAAAGAGGATACCATTTCCATTAAAGAGATGATGCAAATCAAAAATTTAGTTGCTCTCTGAAGTGAGTGCTTTCTCACAAATCTTAAATGATTTCCACTTATCCCAAAAATGGCAATCATTTTAAACAGTATTCTCAATAACACATAACCCAGAGGCGTTTTCACGTGAGTGATTACACAATCGTAAAAATTGATTTAAAGTCAAATAATTTCCACATTTCTTCCACCATTTTTTTCACACAAAATGTGTTTTAGAACTAGCAGATACCAACAGTCATTCCCTAAATGTTAAAACATTTAAAACATCACCACAATTTAAGCAAGGCCAGACATTTCCATGAAAGAACTATAAATGTGGCTCTAGGGCAAAAGTAAGGAGATCACCAAGGTCAGTAGGATTCATCCTCTGGGGACCATGATTGTTTGTACAAAAACTTGGTAATCCATCAAATAGTTGGTGAGATATATATCAGTCTGGAATAAAGTGCTGGACCGACTGATAGACCAATATTGTCATCAACGCAGCTAGCAATTGGCCCAAATTATTTAGCAGTCAATCATTTTGAGCCACAATAGAAAAACTCTGTGAGATCCTGAAAGTACATAAAGAAAAAAAACATTTCCTTTTCCCAGGTCAGACCAGCAGTTTTAGAGCTGTAAGGGAACTCTGTCTGGCTCAGTGACACTCACGCAGGGCAGATGCTAGTTTTCCCCGGGCAGATATTTTCCTTTCTCCCAGTGCAACCTTAATGCAGGCATGATGCCACCCTTTCAAAATCCTTTATTTATAATGAAACACCTACATTCTCTGTGCTATTCAATAAAAATAAACAAATGCATTTCTGGCAAACCCATCTGAAGCTGCCAAGAGCTGCAGAAAGGCCGGGATGGTCAGTGCCTTCACATCTGCAGGAGAGGAAAAGGGGAGTAGTGGAAAAATAAGGCTGGAAGAAACAAGTCATCTGTACAGTTTTTTTTTTTTTAAACCTCAGATTTTCATGACAAAAGAGGAGGGTGGGGGAGTGGGCTCTGTTTACATGTGTTGGAATGTGTGTGTCTCGAGTGCTTTAGTTTATTAATGACAGCGCGCAGGAGTGTTAACGCTAGAAAGAGAAAGAGAGAGAGAAGGCAAAATCGCTTTTAAGTCAAGGAGGTGAGGGAATATTGCTGACACATGAGAAAAGGTTTGCTCTGCTAACAAGCTCATGATAGGAAACTCCAGTCTGAACTTTGGCCTCTTCTAACACACCCCACACTCCCTGTAATAAAACAGTTAGAGTCTATCTGCTCCCTTTAGATGACCTTTTCAAAGATGCAACCATTAAACTTGTATTTGTCAGAAGTTGCTGTGCTAAGTATCTGTGCTTTCATGGCTCACAAAATCAACTCTTGCAGCTGAATTCATGGTTGTGAATCTGCATGGTAGCTGAAAGAAAACTGGTCTCGCTCCAGCTGTTCGAGCCCTGGAGTCCATGAGTTCAGACGTAAGTGTAGTTCCTCCACTGCCAGCCCTCTCCAACTTTTCTCCATCTCCTTCTCTGTTCATTGTCCTCTTTTCAAGGCCAGACCTGCTTTTTCACTTTTAGACAGATGTGCAGTCCCACAAGTTATTCCCATTGCTCTCTCCCTGTGATTGCCAGGAAATTCACTGAGCAGAAAACTGAAACAGCTGACAGGAGGAAGGAAAACATGCTGTTAAATACATCTGACAAATTCCAAAACGTCTCACCTCAAAGCTATTGAATATTCCAGGATATTATTATAATAAACCTCAACATTTAAACTAGTACACATGCCATTTGACAGATTAAGTACATCTACAATTTGAGCAGATAGCCTGCGACCAGACAATCAGGTCCTCGTGGTGATGTCGCTCCATAAAGAGAGATGTCCTGACAGACAGGGTCAAATTATCACCATCAATCACACCACAATCCACTTCAGCATGGGCACCGACTGGGACAGTCGAGGAGTCAAGGAAGCAGGGGCCTCTAATTACCTTCCTGACAACACGATTGTACTCTCATATCAAGCCAGATGTGTCGCCTGTCATGTCTTGGCAGTGGGCTGTCACCGCAAATCTGACACAGGATGCTAAACCCCCCCCCGGGTGATGCACTGTAATCCACATGTCACCCGGGCCGGGGGAAGTGATTTACCTGCCAGCATGTACTGTATGTTAGACTAAGACATGACCTAAGGGGCTGCAGCATGTACGATTATCATGAAAGCATGCAAACTCAACGTGACCTCCAAAGCCACAAAAATGGATGAAATGATTTTCATCTCTGTGTCATGACGATCTTAATGTTTTGTATATTGATTTTTGCTTATTTCAAAATGAAAGTGAGAAAAATGCCGCCTGGATAAGAGATTTGTCTCTGAGCTTTAACTTGGAACTGTATCCAATATGGCGCCGACCATCAGACCATTGCCAGCTAAACTGATGTTCACCATGTGGATTATGTCAGCATTAATGTAAAAATATTGGCTTGGCACATTATAAGCTTGTGGGAGTCAGTGGGGTTTTTGAAGACTGTTGAAATAGGCTAAATAGCAATCTAATCCAATCCCTTCACACAATTCAAAACACTTCTTAAAGCAGCTGTAATCAATATTTTTAGATATAAAATGGATCTTATTACTACGTGTAATGCAAATTGGGTTGCTCAGAGTGATTAATTATATTTTATTATACTATTCAGTACTTTGTGGTTTTGGTTTGCTTGGCACCAAAAAGCGGACAGACACAGTTAACAACTCTATATTTTTTTAGGAGTTGATGGAGACCAAAACAAAGTTAAAATGGGAGCGCCTATTGGATTTAAATGAATGCTTATGTTGCTCCATATTTGCCAAATAGGTTAACGGTTTGCTGTGTGTCATATCAACTTGAAATGTGATATTATGCCAGTGTTAGGGTTAGGGCTAGCCTTCCTCTGCCAGCAAGTGATTATACATGAATCACAAAAGAAATCACAAAATTCCCTTTATGTGTTAAATTTATTGTTAGTTTATTTTATTAATAGGCAGGCCAGTGTACATGTTTGATTGACAGCTGAGGCAGCAGGGGCACGGAGACTCAAAGATAACAACTGGTAAATGAAGCTTACAAGCTACCAATGGACAGCATTTTGTTTGCAGTGGCACTGAAAAATAAGGACTTTTATTTAGCATAAAATGATCAAATTAGCAAGTATTTTAATAAGCTGTTCAGTATGCTACTGCTAAATAGCTCAGCAAGATCTGTATGCTACAGCATAGAACCTATGCAACTTTATTTTAGTTGGACTTAAACCTCTACACTTGACCTTACAGTTATTTTTAATGATGCACTTAAAGAGGGCTGGGGGTAAAGTTACTTACTTTACTTATCATATTGTCAATTGTATTGCCTCTGATAAAGCAGAGTATGAACTTTTATGTGTTAGGTGTTCTCCCAAATCTCACTGTGCAACTGATATACACTTTGAAGAGTTTCTGTGGTTGAAGAGTCAAACATAAGCAGAGAAAGAAAGTGAGTGTTTTTTCTCTGAAAAATGACAAACTTTATGAGGCTCCACTGACCCTAACAACCCTAAAAGCCCCCCAAAGCTTTTCTTCTGTCAGTGGCATTCTGCTGTAAACAAAGATTTATTGCATCTTCTGAATGTGTGTCCCTGCAAATGCCAAGATGAAAAAAATAGACATCTTGCTGAAACTGCCAAACAATAAATTGATGAAATGTTGCAGAAAAACACATTCAGCATAAATGTTAATAACTTGCTTTTTGTTTTTCTGTAAGACACTTACAATACATTGAAGGTTTTAAGCTGTCAGATCAACTTTTTGAGTTCATGTAAATACATGGACATATTTAAAGTATTAAAATGGCTCATTCTAAAGTGCATTTAGTTTTCCTTTTAAAATTTCCAATTTGTCTCAAGTGGTACTACTTTTCCAGCCCTGACTGAAAGTCTTTATTGAAGCTTTACTGCGGTGTAAATGTCAACTTGTCTGAACTATAAGGTTGAAGGTTTACATGCCTATTCAATCCTGTATTTGCTCATTGATTACAAACCGTTCCCAGTGTCTGCATGCCCGTATTTACATTTGCCTACTCTTTGGGGTATTTGTCTGAGGTCTATTGGCGAGTGCTTTATTTGGCCATAGGCCGACACCACAGTGTTAATGTGTTTGCCTTCCTCATGTCCAGACAGATGAATTCAGCTGTTGAGTCAGGGAATCAGATTGCGGTCTCTTCTTGCTGCAAGAGAAAGGTCAAAGGTCGAGATGAGGGACATGCTATCATACCGAACGCCTGACCTGTCTCACTCTGTTAATCCACTCTCTGACTCATTTATATTTAAGGAGAGTTTTCCCACTAAGCCCTCACAACATGCATGAAAATATGACAATCACCTCCTGGGGTTGCTTTTCTTTTGCTTGACCACTGCCATGTCAAAGCATACAATAATATTTTAGACAGTGGGAGTAGAGCTGAAAAAATTAACCCATAAATCATCAATAGTCAATCAACGTAAAAATTAATCAGCAACAATTTTGATAATTGGTTCATCATTAGTGTTTTGTTTCTTTATTAAGCGAAAATGGCATATACTTTCTGGTGAAGTCTTCAAAATTTGTTACTTTAAATTGAATATTTTGACTATGTTTTTGACATGTCGTAGAAAAGAATCAACAGATGAATCGATAATAAACATGTCCACTAGTTAAGGCCTAACTGGGGAGTAATCCCTACCAATCCCTGTTCCAAAATGTTGTGGAAACCCCTCCCAGAAGAGTGGTGCATGCTCTAGCAGCATTGATGCCTATGGTTTTAGAATGAGATACTCACTAATCACATGTGGGAGTAAGTTTCAGGTGTCCAAATACTTTTGGTCATGTAGTAGTTTGCACACTGGTGTAATGGTTACTTTGTGGGATTTTTGCACAAAAACATTCACATCTTCTTTCACCCTGGTGCAAACTCAATGTTATCAGCCAGGTATTGACTTCTAGGCTCTTCATCAGCCCGCACAGCCGGCGGGTGAAATCCACACACTGTTCATCTTTTACAAAGCTCACATTTTAAAAGAAAACTGGGGCAGGAAGAAAAATGAGAATAAGAAAGTGGGTGTGAGGGGAATTGAAGAAGCACAGATCGAAGTAACAGGATAAAGCATACTGTATGATAAGGCGTACAGTACAGGATGTGCCAATGCTCATAATGCATTTCTCCACCATCAGGTACTCCAGGAAGTATTGATTGGTATCTGATCTCAGCTGCAGATAACTGTGACCTCCAGCTTATTAAAAACACATCCTCAGTCGGCCGCTCAGGGTCACTCTGTAGCAGAGCAGGAGGCAGACAACCCATCGTTCTACCTTGATGGCTAATCACATGTGACACAGGAACATTAACAGAAAGCCAGATATGAGCAGAAGGAAATCTTGATTATGTCCAGGTACAAAGAGACTTGTGTAGCTCTGCAGACTTTAACTTCCATGGTGCTTTTGACTGGAGAAACTCATTCTGCATAGCCCACAAACATTGATACAAGGCGTTCAGCTATCTTCCTGTCCCTTTACAACACAGGTAATAAGTATCAAAAATCACGAATCATCTCTAAAACGAGTGAACATACATCTCGGTTCTGACCAGAACAAGTGGCAGAATGATATTTATTTTAAAGCTCCTATTATCAGAAAAAGGCTATGTGACTTCGAATGACATTTAAAAAATTGTGTTAAGTCACAAACAGCCTAAATTGCTTTGTAGCAGCGAGGAAATCATAGATTACTGAAGTGCCCACCTTCAAAAGAAAACCAGCACTTCTGCCAACCATTTGGGGCAGGTTTGTGGCAAGAAAAGGACATAAGTAAACTCATTAATATTCATATTGTCACCTCTCATTTTCAATTCTGGCTGCTTGTTGACAGATAGGATTTTCAGGACATATATCGTTGGTTTGACGATTGTCTGGAGATCGGCATTTCATTTTTGACCACCATTCAAAATATGCTAGGAAGCAGATCTTTCATTGTGATCTTTCAAATTTTCCCTGTTTTGTTTTGTTCACAGGTGTGAATGTGCATCACCACAACTCTTTATTTATGACTTCAATAAATGTGTTTAGATGAAGTTGGGTTGGCAGCAAGCAGGTCCCAGTTGCTATGATGCACAGTGCATTGACACCGTGACCATTTCCAGCATCTGTGATACCAGAGGCCTTGAATGGGTGAATGGGGAGCCGGCCAGACATTTAATCAATAGCTGGACCTCCTCTGCCTTAGACACGTATTAGCTTTTGGATGCTGTGGGAAACCAGTGCGATGATAAACCCCTCGACACTGCCTCTGGGTTGAGCAATTACAACAAAATGAGGCTGGAGGTTCTGAAAAAAGGATATTCTTTTAGTTTATTTTTCCTTTTATATGGTGGCTCCGTGGTGCAAAATACAATAACATTGGTCCAAACACAATAAAGAAACAGAACATTATACATTTAAATTAAATGTTTTTTTGTGTTTTCAAAGATGTGTTTTCTGTTTTGTTTTATCCAATTCTGTTAAGTTTTACACCTCAGGGCCATCATACTTCTATGACATCTATCAACTACATATCCCATCTCATACTGATTTCATAGTTTTACATTGTATGTTGTCATTTACTCCCACCCCACCTGTTTGAGGGAAGAGCACAGTTATTACCTTTGTGAAATGATATGAATAACATATTCATAATTAAACTGCTCACACAAATGTACCTGCCATCTAATTAAAGCATTCTAGGGCATGGGAGACAAGTGAGTCAATTATCACTTTATGATGTTAGGGCTCCCTACACCACCTGACAACTCTCCATAACAAACACCATATATCACATTCTTTTGGCAGGACATCATTAGCTACCAAAAATGGATGTAATTTACCATTTTAATACAACACCTTGCTGATAGGAATAGAGTGTAATACATTTCTAACACAGGGCAGCTGAGCAGTTCTACAGAGTGCTTCAGCAAGATAGGGCCAGATCTGAAGAGCATTCATTCTAAGTGACACTCAGTGAGCAAATAATGCACATTGGAAACTAGACAAAAGACCCTTTAGCCTTAAGGACAGAAATTATTGAGAGCCTCCCTCTTTGGGCGAGGAGGAAAACATGGTTGATACCTAGCTGTATGTGCAACCACTTTCTGCTTCTCACACTTTGTTTATTAAAGACAAAAGGACAGGAAGGGAAAGAAAGATGCTACATTTTCCATGTACTAACAGAGACATTCAGTTATACAAAACAAATACCTGTATTTAATAGAGATGCCACACACAGTCAGGCCTTGGCATGCAGACCAGCCAATGTACTGCTCACAAAGCTAAACCACAGACTGTGCTATTGTGCCTATTAAATTGATGTGTTGTGGCCTTCTCGATCATAACATGTGTACACTTCACAACCTCCCTTGATAGCAGGTTGTTCTTGCTAGACTGTACAAGAAGACACAATTAACTCCCACAGTCAGTGCAGGACATACCACTGGATCAAGACCTGAGAGTTTCTAGTTACCTGGACAGAGTTTCCCACTTTCCCTGTCTCCCATACAGTAGATTCATACAAAGGCCACTGTTACACCTTACAATTCATCACCACAAAGACTCAAAGCAAGCCTTTGTTCCTGGCTCTGTGCTGAGCTCTGGGAGAAACTCTCAGCTAGTAAGCATTTGCGAGTTGACACCTGACACAAACTAAATCTTATTTTTTTTCTCAGTTTTGCTCATTTTGGTTTAATCAAGCATGTTTGATCAATTCAGAATAAGAAAAAGAAGAAGCGGTAAACGGGACAGAGATGAAAAAGTGCTGCAAGAAACTCCTTATGAACGAGCTGCCAACTGGTCTCCTGTTTACAGCTTCGGGATGAGCTAAGCGCCAAGTTAGGAGGTGGACAGCTGGAGGCCCTGGAACAATTTTTTCTAGAAAACTGCATGCTCCAAAAAAAAAAGAAGATTACCCTGACCTCCAGAAACCTTTGCTTTCTTTTGGGGAAAATCCGTTATCCTCTCAATCCTGGCAATCCTGATTCCTGAAGGGTCAATTGATGAACAGCAAAGCCAGACAGGAAGCCTTGCAGATGTATAACAAGTCTTCATGACTCCATTGAGGAGTGAATTAGCCAAAACAAGTCGCAGAACAATGTCAATTTCTTTTTTTTTTTTTTTCTTGTGTTGTACAGTATATATTACTATTTCTACGGATTTTATTATTGTTTTTTATTGAGATGGAACAGGTACACAATGAATTTCACTGCACATTGCAGTGTATGATTGTGATTGTGACCAATACATTTGAAGTGATTTGAAGTCTTGCACTGTGAAGAGCAGTTGCTTATCCTTGGTCAGAATGAGTTTGGTAGGGAACGAGAAACTTCTGAACAAGGGATGTGGAGACATTTTCTGGGCATAGTTAACAAAGGAAGCAAGGAAAGGAAAACACATCAATGTCTGCCAGGGTTTACTTGGCAAAGCTCAAAACATTGTTTGAACATACTAAAGTGTGTGCAGCATTAGCAGGCTAATCATGGCAACGACTGCATGTTATAAAACTGTCATTGATGGGTTTTCGAGGGAGCATGCTTTTAACATGATAAAATAACCAATAAACAGATTAATCTATGGTTAAAAGTAATTGAACTTGATGAAATAAATGAAGGTGGTTTACATTTTGCTGACTCAATCCACCTTAAATAACATAGGGAAATCAGTCACAGCAATTAGGGGAAGGTACTGCTCAAAATGTCACAGTTGACCATTTTTCACAGTTGACTGATTTTAGAGTTGACAATCACACTGTTTAAATCATCCCTTACACTTTTGATTATGTGATTTTTTTGGTTTTGAAAAGGCTAAAACAAAGACACCACCCTTCAAACTCTTGTACAAAGTATCTCTCTTACTACACACCCATGTGCATAGCTTCGGCATGTGAATCCAAAGCTTATGGTTACTAAACCAGGAGGGGTTAGTGAATGGTCAAATTAACATTGCGAAATGGAATGAAATACTGGCATAGATGCCAACACAATAACTCAATTTGCAAGAAACCCTGCAAAAGCCACAGTTACTTTTAACAAAATAAAACAAACTTCTGAAGTGTTTCCACCAGACCTTTTATCTGACTAGAGAATAAGTAAACAAGACCAAGAATCCAACCAAACCTTTAGTGCCAAATGTCAGTCTGGACTCAAAAAGTACTGAGGTTTGAAACTCAGCCCTAACAACAACAAACTGATCCTGACTTCATCCAACTCACTCACTGCTGTCTGAATTTAAAAATATAGTTCAGCCAGAAAACAACAGTGAAAAAAGTTCATGGGAACTGACAGATACAGAGAGAGAAAACTTTCACACACAGTTGCACATATAGGCAAAGGCATGTAGCAGCATGCTGTAAACCATGTTAGTGACACTTGCTATTGTGGGACAAAGCCAAGCCGGCGCTCCTGCTGGGCTCAGGATATGAAGCCTGCTTCAGGGTGGGGTGACACAGGCACCTCCGGCAACTTATCTTCTTTCAGCATGACTGGACGGCCTGAAACACCACGCTCTCTCCTCTCCTTCATGACAGCCCTGCATGTAACACTTTGTTCCCCTTTGGAGAGCTGCTCCTTCTACCTTCGTCAGCGAGAGCATCAAATCTTTGTTTTTTTTCTTATCATTTCGGTGCAGGCGCCGCGTGGAAAGGAGACCGGCACAGTGTCATTTTTACATTTGCATAAGCTGGTTTGTGTTGTGATGCGCAGCTACAGTATGGGCACCTGAAAGGGTTTATGTGTTGAAACACCCAGACAGAGGTAAATAAAAATCAAAATCCCTATTATCTTTAATCATTTGAAAGGACACATTGATAGTTGTCCTGTAACACCTGTCATTTCTATCTTTGTCGCTCTTTCATCAGCCACGAAAAACTCCAACAGGTTTGCTGTTTATGGAGCATGACATCATCCCATCTGTGTTTTACATCATTAAGTCTTCAAGATAACAGGCTTTAGCCAACAGGGACCCCTGATACAGGCCAACCAGCCAGCCATTTTATGCAATGTTACCCTTCAAATTCAGCACTGTGAACTATAGGTCACCGTCGTCAAATACCAGGCACTTACTGGTGTGTGTCAGGCTTATAGGTACCAGGGTTTAACCCCTCTCAAGCCTGCTGTGATCTAATGAGACAATCAAAAGATCCTGCATGAAACTTAGCTTAGGTAAAGGCATTTTACCCATAATTCTACCATTCAGCAGTCCTCAGCATTAAAGCAAGACACAACAAAAAGGAATTATCCATTTTCCTATGGATAATTGCCATGTACACTGATATTTCCTGTGCAGCTACACTCTAGTTTAACCGGAGAAGGTGAAGAACTTCCTAGAACAAAACCAGAGAAAGAAAACACAAATTTGAATATACTATATATATTTGATATACTGCTATACGGTCAAAATATGTTGATTGATTGTAACAGGAAATAACTAACAGATGCAAAGGCAAATGAGGCAGGCAACAAAAAATCAGATACTCTATACCAACTCCCTCACCAACACTTATCACAAAATAGTCCTGATCTCCACAACATAAAACCCTATTAAAGCATCCAAGAGAAAGATTTTTCTTTAACCTTCCTACCAATTATTTAACCTAATTTAATAACCTATGCTGCTAATCATTACTCACTATACTTTAGAGAGTAATATTTGTATTATGCAGCTGTAATTCTGTTCTATTGTGCTGTGAGGCTGCTCAGCAACAAGGGGGAATTGCCTGTTTTCTGAGCCTCCTCCTCTCTCCTCGTTATCCCCCTAACCCCCCGCCCCGGCAAAAGAAAAATCGACTCCTCCTACCTAAATAAAAAACACTTTTACTCATTTCACCCTTCAGCTGATGATCTAGCATCTCTTATATGGCAGCATCCCTCAGCAGAGTCAGGAGGAGGAGCAGATAACAGCCAGGCTGCGGACGACGCTGTGATCTACTGGCAGCTTTGCAATCATCTGTGGAGAAGGGATGTTTATCATGAATGGAAAACGGTTGTCATCTCTCACTGAACTACTGACGTTCAGATCTGTAACACTTTGTAATGAGGCCGCTGCTCCTGTCTCTGACCTTTTTAAACTTGCTTGACAGAAAGGATCCATAATTCTGCGAGTAGAAAATGCCAGGGGAGTGGTTACTGATAACTATGGCAGGCCTGAACGATTAATCGCTTTCAAATCGAAATCGCCATTTGAAATAACATTTGATTTAACAATTTTTATTCCTCTTTTCATTCTTATGTTTACTGTTTCGTCATAAGATGAACGCTGGAACAATGTTACATATCACAGATTGTTAAAAGAGATTATTATTATTTTCTGTGGATTACTTTACATGATCGTAGAAGGTGAATTATGTAGCTAAAAAACAATCGCAAATCAAATCATAATTGCTATATCTGGCAGAAAAATCGCAATTCGATTTTTTCCCCAAATTGGTTCAGCAACAATTGGAAGTGAAGGAGCTTTTGAGCCACATGAAAGACAATGAGAAAAAGCTAAAGAGGAGCTTAACTGCACTGGGTTTCATTTACTAGTGGCCTCTTTGCTCTTTGTCTCTGAGCCTATTGAACTCTGGGTGCCGCTCCGGCCCACTCAAGCCATCAGTCTGAGCTTCTTCTTGGAGTAAAAGGGGAAGGGAGCTCAGAGTCGAGGGCTAGGCGTGACTAATGCAGGAGCCTGGTGCTGCTGTTCCATGCTGGTCGGGGGGACGACCCTGCCTCCCTGCCTCCCTGTTTCTGCGATGTACGGCATGGCCCACTGTGGCTGCATACAGGGCAGCACATAAACCCTAGCCGCCGCTGCCGCCCCTCCTTGTTTCTCATACCACCCCACCCCCGTCATCCATTCATGGCAGATCCTTTCAGCAGGTCATTCAGAGGGCCAATAAAGAGGCTAGCTCATTCTGTCTGTTCTAAAATGTGCAATGTCAGAAAGAGGGAGAGAGATGGGGGGAGGGAGGGCAGATTCCAAGAAGGCTTACAATCTCTTTACCAAAGTAGACTGAGCCAGACCTCCCATTTTGTTCTATGACAGTCTGTGTTGGGAATCATTCCTTCAGCATCACAAAAGAGAGAAGAGAGCAACATGGCAGCATTTGTCATGAAAAGGGATGCGGTTTAATATCAAATCTTAATCCTTGTAAATCCCTCGTTTAATCGTTTTAGTTTGTTTGATTGGTGGGAAATGAAGGCATCACTTAAAATATAAAATAATGACTGTAAATGTACAATATCGTACCTAACCCACTAGGAGTTTACTGTGTAGACAGGGTGGAGGGCTTTCACCCCATATTTTCTCACTGCTCTGTGATGTTTATTAACCCTGTCATGACTGACTCAGTTATCCATGTCCAACAGACCCTCTGATGTTGGGGTTAAATTACAGTTAGACTTAGCAGAGATAAGTTGTTGGGTTCAGGTTAAAGCTATAGTGCGTAGTTTCTGTCGCCCACATAAGGAATTGTAATCATTGACAACAAAACTGTTGGCGCGTCCACATGACACAAGCCTTCTGTGATCCCTTGAGTTCATTACCTTGTCCTAGAGAACACAAAGCGTCTGTGGCCGAGCATGCATCATTCTTAAATGTCCTATGGCATGAAAATTTCACTTTGAGGTTTTTTAACATTAATATGCGTTCCCCCATCCTGCCTATGGCCCCCCCCCAGTGGCTAGAAATAGCGATAGGTGCAAACCGAGCCTAAGGTGAATTATTTTTGTTGATTAACCAATTGTTTGGTCTATAAAATGTTGAAAAAGTTGAAAAATGTTGATCAATGTTTTTCAGAGCCCAAGATGATGTCCTTAAATGTCTTGTTTAATCCACAACTCAAAGATATTGTGTTTCAATGATAGAGGACTTCAGAAACTACAAAATGTTCACATTTAAGAAGCTGGAATCACATATTTTTCAAACCGATTATCAAAATTGAAAACAACTAATTGATGAATTGCTTAATCTTAGCAGCTTTACAATAAAGTAAGTTGTGTAGCGTGAACAGCGCAGCGATCTGACGACTTTGAAAGTACAGCAGTGTGAACTAGGCATTAGCACGCGTTTGTTTGCCATCAGCTCCTTTATGAACACCTGTTGAGTCAGATTGAAGCAAATAAAGAGAGATGCAGAATGAAAGATTGGATAAGGGATTTTTTTGGTCTGGAAGTTTAAGAAATCCAGGTATTATAGCTGACTTGGAACTGGATCCAAAATAGTACAAGCTATAGGAGCCATTGTCATGAAAGTCAAACTTCAGAGCCAGTCTGCATGTTTCTCTGCAGCTCACACTCCTATGTGAGTATGATTGCAGAGGTGGCTGCAGGCAGTATGATGGATGAGCGAGCTAAAGACGTCCATATCGCTGCCTGGGAGCGGATTAACCCTCTACCAACCAAAGAAACACAACTCTGAGCATCCACAACGAATGCAATTCCACAAACAACCACAATCTTAGCACATTAGCAGCCCTCAGCGCAGGCTTTTAAATCAGACCGCATCATTATATGAGGCCAGACTTTCTCTCTCACGCTCTCCCTCTTCATTCTTCTATCGCTCATGCAGAAACAATCCAGACTCTTGTGGAACATCTCTTTTTCCACTCCGAGAGAGCACCAGGGTGGAAATTAACCCCCAAATCAGCCCAATTTTTTGAGTGTGTCACTGGTAAGTGTATCACTGAGTGAGCATCGCAGAGCCACAGACTAAAAGCTTATAAAAAAAAGAAAAACGATGCACAGAGCTCACAGGATGTTGTGTAATTTCACCCAGATGTGCTTCATAGCTTATCTAACTAATAAATGCAAGTGCAACCAGTCTTCCACATGTCAGGCTCTTCTGGAGCTGCTGAGACACTTTCTACAAGTCTGTTCTGGTAGTGAATGGTGCATTATTATTTTTACTTCCACAGAGCAGAGGAGTACACCTGCGCTCTATAAATAAAAGCCTAGCTAAGGAAGGACATGGGCTGCTCCTTACAGCTAAGCCGAGGTCAGTCCACGACGAGGGATGCCGAGATGTCTAAAAATACTGTCCTACATACTAAATGTGTCTGTCTCGAGCAGGAAATGGAGCAATGAAGCGCTCTGAGAGGAAAAATCCCATTTTGTTTATGGATGTTGTGGAGTTTCCTTCAATTTGCAACCTTTGACAAGCTTCATTCTGATAGTTATCCCACATGAAACACACACAAGCCGTTGTTTTCTACTGTAGCACTGATGTGAAATGAGCCAGAGTGCAGCAGCAGCCCAGCAGATTGATTGAATTCATAAATAAGACCGAGTACGCCTGTGTGAAACTAAAAAGTGTGTGTGAACGGTCACACACGGCCGATAGCATCTCTCCCAAACAGAGCCATACATTCCAGTAACTCTGTGGTCTGCACTCACACACGGGATTAATTTACAGTCACTGTCAGCAGCCAAACATTTCTCTAACCACGTTCTGATATGTGATGAAAATCCACTGCCAGCAATAAAAGCTCTGGGAAACAAGAGCGCGCCTGTGTGAACCGGACATTGGCATGAACTTATTCCATAGTCTGTCGTAGGGCAAGTTCTGTGTATGTGTGTGTGTGTGTTTGATGGACTAGATTTGAGATTAGTGGACTTTAGGTGCACACACTGTGGCTTTACAGTAGGGATATTGTTCACACTGAAGTCCTTATCCTCCAGTGTTGACTGTGTTGTATAATCAAGGACATCAAGATGGTCAGAGCGTGCTGCATTTCCTCTGTCGGACTTCTACAGAGACAGCACCTGCACTATGTAATAGTTACTGATCTGAAATCTGCAAAAAGTTGCAGAAGGATGTTCCGGGTCATACCAGAGAGGAAAATCTCACACATGAATATGCCAGAAAACACAAAAAGAAACATGTTTTTAGAGGCAGGTTTGAGATTTCCATACCCTGCATTGATTGCTTTGATTGTATTACTACAATATACAGAAATAACCTGCTCAGCCTGAGGGGGAAATGCATGAGCAAAGATGTAAAAGAAAGGCAATTAACTCAAACATCCAAGAAAATATGATAATTAGAATAAAACAATGTCTTTGATCTAGACAGAAAAAAGGAAGTTAAGAGGTCATGTTGCCCTCCTCTACATAGACTGTTCCTAAAAATAAGAGATAACAGAAAAGAGAAAGAGAAACAGCTTCCAGCGTGTCGGTCTTCTTTTTTTTTTTGCACACATTTATATGATATAAATATAGGTGTAATACGCCCGCAAAGGATTCAATTTGAGCATAAATCAAAGTCATTCTTAATGCAAAAGCCACGCACCCTCATGTGTCTGATGCTTGTATACTCCTACATGTTTTGCAGACGCATTTGACTTCTGCATTAAGAAAGAAACGGACCTCTCGAACTCAGGTCTGGTTGTTTAAGGTGCTGGTTCTTACCGCTGCTGGTTGTGATCTCGGCTCGGGAATCCCCAACACACTGCAAAACTAAAACAACTCCAACGAGAAGGTCGAACATCTTCACACACCCGCCATATCCAAGTTCCGCCGCTGATTATTGTTCTTCTCAATATCCCGGTGTCCGTCTTCCTCATGCACCGACACCGCTCCCACGCGGACTCCGTAACTGTCCTGCCTCTCCTGCCGCTTTTAAAACGCAAACCTGCCTGCGCTGCACTCGCTGCACTGTTGTTTGTTCCAGCGTGTGCCACACTGCGCGCTCCTGGAGAGTGTAAACGCGCTCGTCCGAACAGGTCTCCACCTCCAAAAATAAACAAAAAATAATAATGAAAGCAGGAGAAGGAGGAAACAAGTTCTTAACTTAAATTTGCATCCTAGTCCGACGCGGGTCTCATCCCACTGGCCGGAGGTGCAGTGTGCGGTGTGTGTGTGTGTGTGTGTGTGTATGTGTTGTGGGCTAACGCGCTCCTGGAGAAGACAGTGCGCTCCCACCGTCATCAACTCCTCAGAGCCAATGGCTTCTTCTTCTTCTTCTTTTTGATGCTGTTTGCAGAAGAAGCGGAGGAGACAAACACACAAAGCGTTTCTCCAGCTGCAGGAGAGACAGTCAAGATGTTTGCCTTGGGATATTATCTGCACCGTGTCTGACAAGCAGCGTTTGAGTGATGTAGAAAGATGTGTTTGGAGCTTCAGGAGCTGCTGCTGTAGGCCTCCTGTTCGCCGGCAGACAAAAGATGTTGAACGTTCCTCAGGGGCCTTTTTTAATTAATTAATGCTTTATATATAGCTTATATATATGGTTTAGGTTGTATATGGGCTGTTTGCAGGCATATGGTTACTATTTTATTTGTGTTATTTTATCTCCGTATTTTCAGTGTCCTAATGTTTGTTATCTATCCATTGTTCCTTCCTTCCTTCCTTCCTTGCAACCTTCGTTCCTTCCCTTCACTGCACACACAGACAGGTGATTGAACTGTGAGGGCGCCCTCTTCAGGTGCAAGTTGGGTCATAATACATTAACCATCTGTTGACTATTGGTTCTACTGCCAACAGTCCCCACTGGTGTATGTTATAACATGATTATTAATATTGAAAAATCTAACAAATCGTTTCCTTTGAATATGTTGGAAGTGGTAAGCCTTTATTTTTCCACAAATAGGCAAAGAAAATATCTCCTGTTTTATGTTTGCTATGCATAAACAAATAGGTACAGCTGCAAAAAAACAACCATAAACACCATATAGTGTAATAATATAAGCAACAATGAAAATGAATTGTATATAAGTAAAGTGTAGCTCAGCAGGTGTTTAAAATATTGTTGTGTCGTGTTGATGTTTAAAAATCTAATCATCTGTTCAAAGTTGCGTTTTTATGCAAATCTCATAACATGTTTTAATTTAGTTGTAATTTTTTTTGAGTTGTTACAGAGGAGCTGGGGTCTCCAGGACACAAATCACCGATCAAAAGCATTAATGGATGAATGGGAATTTTCACATGTAAATTCCTCCCTTTTTTTAATGATGTTGCAAAAAACGAAATCTAGTGAAGACATTCGTTCCCTTTGTCCCCCGTGTGTCACATTTCTCAGAAGCAGTTAGAGATCAAAGGGGGAGAACTTGGAAACCTCGTGAGGGAACATTTCTTCCTCATTGCTAGTTTGCGCTCATTTTGCACAGGAAGGATAACTTGGATCACATGCTTGTTGTTGTGGGAATTCTGAAGCTGCACGACAAGTCATGGAAAAGCAAATTAAAATAACTTGTATAATTTACTTGGCTGCATATTGAACATTTAAAGTAAAGGTGTTTGTGTTGTTGTGCTACATGTATTTTCAACCTTTTTAGTGGTTAATAAAAAAAGTCATCAAAATCCAAACCTAAGGGCAAACAATATTCTGTGAACTTCTGTGAAACGGCTAAAATAAAAAATAAAAACAGATCAATAAATATTGATTACTTCACTAGCTTTGTCAGTAATTAGTCGTCCCCCTGATTATCTCCACTGGCCACCAAAAAATTGTCTAGCCCCATTATCTTTACAGAGTGGCGACTGCCAACTGCTAACAAATTGGCTCTGGCAGGGATTTTGTTTCAGCACAAAGTGAATACAGCTTCTCCAGTAAAGTGTCAGTGATGACACTGGCCTGAAGAGGAACACTTCAGTTTGTCTCTTATTTCAATTTTTTAGCCATACAAGGTAAACAAAGTCAACCATTTAGAGAAAGTGCCTTATAACTGCCAGACTTGCCTAATAATCACAGCAAGTTTTCTTCAGTATCAAAGTAACCCAGTGATAGTTGTCTGTGTATCAATGGGTACAATACCAACAAGAACTAGCTAGGAATAGCTCATTTGGCATAATTTTAATGGTGCCAAAATGTAAACAAATATCAGCAAAAATGAAAAAACAAGGATCAAGTTGAGTTTACTGACTCCATGGCAACAGTATACATCCTGTTTACATTCCCCATGTCCCTCAAATACCGTAAAAGAATAAAAATACATACATACACATACGTACTATTAAACCCACTAACATGTTCTTATATTCCTAGAACAATGACACTTCTCTATCCATTCATACACATTGCCAAATGTTGAAAACCTGTGAACATTTTAAAACTGAACCTCATGTCAACATAATGTATTGTCAATATAATAATCCTGAAGGCTCTTCATGCAGTTATTTGTCTAAGCACTTAAGTCTTGAGATTGAGGCATTTAGGGATGTGTGAAAACTCCTCGCCCACATTTCAGAAGTAGGCCTAGATGAAGCGACTGAGTGAGCGACGTGCTTTTTCTTTCACTTCCCTCCAAAATAGCTCTGGGACACGCTTTTAAGATCATAAGACTCAAATTCATATTTGCTGACAGCCACTTTCCATGATAATGTCACATGCACTTTCTCACATAAATCGTGATTCACCCTCCGCGTGATCCAATCAAAACACATCTCTTGTGCACCCAAACTGACATATATCAAACTTGTGTACAGCAAACACATACATTCCCAACCAGATGGACATAAAAATATACTGCTCAGTGATGTATTTCCCTCATAAAAGGAGATTGTTGTTGACAAATGCAGCATGGACATTTAAACCATAAAGCATCTTTCAATCAGATCACGCAGTCCAGTATCAGGATGAATTAGGATTTAGTCATGAAGTGTGCATCTTCTATCCACACACATGCACTTCTACTCCCCTTTGTTTTCTCTCTCTCCCTGCAACTCTTTCCATGCACTTTAATCATCACTCAGGACTAAGCGGCCACAGCTCCACATGCAGCCTGCTGCTCTAATCACCTTGATCCACAACTCCAACAAAAAGAAGCCCAGCTAGTCCTCAGACGACCACTCTTAAAGTCTCTCTCTTTATCCACTTTTTTCTTAAAGCATCATCTTTCTGTCTACACTCTCTTTAAGCCTTACTTTCTCAAACCTTCTCTGACTTCTTCCCTGTGTGATGTAAAGCAAGATCAGTCACAGATGTCGTGAACTTTTGATTGGCTGGAGACCACGCCAAACTCAGTCTCCCTCTCCCCAGGGTGACCTTAAAGAGCATCAAAACGTCTGCGATGAAGTTAGTGAAATGAGATGGAAGCAACATCAAGGGTCTTATATCTGATGGCAAGTGTACATTTTCCAAAGAGTGCAAAAAAGTAAATTTGGTTCCCACTTGTTGAGTTGCAGAGTAGCATTCGTGATGGAACAGAGTGAAGTCGTGAATTGAAAACACTGAGGAGAACAAGCTTGCCAATTATTAGCATTTCCATTTCACAATATAACAAGACTTGAACGCACACAATCATTAAGCTTTTTGATTTGAGTGGAAGAAAACTGACTTTAAACTACTCTGTCACTTCAGCATCATATCCACCCAATCATTTCATTTAATCCTGTCTTTGATCCATGAACCAATTCGGTTATTGAATGCTGCTCTTAATGCCCTTTAAAGTTGCTATATTTAATTATTTCTCGTAACATTAAATAGACAGAAAGAGAATATGCAGTATTCTGTACGTTACTTGACCCTACCAACCCCAGCATCTAGACTTCGGAGAGGTTGTATTGTCTATTTGTTGCATTACGTCTCCAACTGATTTCTCTTTATTTAACTGCTTCAAGTCAAACAGAAAAGTGTGTGGTCTATAACAAGCTCACTATAGAGGAAGGCTTAGGTTAAAATTAGAGATGCCTCCGGTACTGTCTGGTGTCGGGAAGTACAGGAGTTTATGCACTGATCTGATACCACATAATAAAGCCCTAAAGAAAATCTATGTTAAAGAAGTTTATTTATGTTCTAGTTCTGTTACACTGACTGTCAAACTGTGGCGTACATTGTTTGTGTTTGTTCATGTTTCACAAAGCGTTTTACCTGAGCCAGACCGACAAACAAAGATAGAAATCTTATCACATACGTACAGGGATAGTAGTATACAGTTGTTAATACATAATAAAATATATGACACACTGGTATCAGATCAGTACTTGGTATTGGCCGATACGCAAGTTCAGGTATTGGGAAGCAAAAAATTGGTATCGGACCATCTCTAGTCAAAATATGATTAGCACTGTAAAGATAGGTCTGGCAATGCGAGGCTAATAAATGATGGACACCATGACTGCTATAGCAACATAAATGGGAGGCAGTAGCAAGGCAACAAGCGGCCATTTCAGCAACGCCATGCCTCCCCTAGCAGCTCTGAAAACAGCCTCACACGGGGAAAACTACTGAGCTATACGACAATATATATTGATCAAACGAGTCCATGGCAGAATTAATCATTCTTGTAGCCTTGATTGAAGCAAACAATAATAAACTTAAGAATCTTATTAATTCAGCAATGTTTAATGATAACTGACTCTGTAATGAGGGAATGGTCTAACTGGTAATTGGTTGTAAAAAGTGCATAAAACATCCATTACAATTTCTTTCGAGTAATGAAGCTTTGGTGTAAAGCACAGGAGGCAGTTAAGATTTAGATAATACGCTTTTACAGCCGGAAAACCACAAGAGAACCAATCAGAAGCCGCTCAGCGGCACCTCCTCTTCTCAGCCTCCACAAGAAGCCGAGACCTGAAGCGATTTTCTGAAGAATGGTCAGAGGACGGCCCCCTGGGCTGATCGCCATCCACTCTCACTGAATACAGAGAGAAAAAACAGACGTTTTCCTCTGCACTCAGCCAGAGAGGATGGGAGAACCAATTCAGAGCTATCATCACAAAGAAATGGGGTAAATTCCACCTTGACTTGACAGGGCTGGTTGAATAACCTCAGTCCCCATCTGCATGAGGAGGAAATTGGGACGGAATGCTGTAATAGCACGTTGACAGCTCATGGTGGGCGAGGACTCTGGTGAGCAGTTATGTAGCTGAAGAATCAACTGTTATTTTGATAGGAGGAGTCCTTCAGTCATTTGTAGAGCGTTCTCATTACAGGAACCGTTCCGAGTGTCACACAAACCAAAAGCGACCTTTAGATTAACAAAATGTGACAACAATAGCTCTGGTGAGAAAAGCTGACTAACGCTGCCTTTACCAACAAGGACAAAGGCTGGCAGCGTGTAGCAGCTCTCCTGTGCTATTCAACAGCATGAATAACGAAGCTACCAGAAAAAATGTTTAGAACAAAAAATATTGCTAGCTGCACATTCTCAGTCAGCAGGCCATCGTGTGAGAGGGTGGCATTGTTTGTGTGGTGGCATGTTAGTGGAAAAGGTTTTTGTTACGACTATTGATTGTTGTGTTGTGTCAAATGTCACAGGGTTGAGAAACAAATATTGATGTAGAGGTGAAAAGGCTGAGCTGGTGTTTTTGGTGTTCCACAGAGGGAGACAGAAAGGTGCCCTTCATAGGATTGTTGGATTTGCAATAGTTTTACAATCAAAAAACTTATATAAGTACACAAATAGGAAGAATACTGACCCAAACTGGTAGATAAAAGTCTGATTTGTATAATTTCTCCATAACCAGTCAACATATCCCTTAAATCAACACTATTTGAGGATAAATTCTTATTTACTAGCATGATCAATTAGCTGAATGGGTTAAGGTTGTTATGGGGGCTAAATTCAATACTGCTTTACTAAGGAAGAGAGCTCCAATTACAGAAGTAGTTAGCGTAGCTGTCTATTTGTCACTGTCTGTGACAACTTTACATGCGGTTTTCATTACATTACAATATACAGCTATGGCACAATATTTGCTTATATGGTAAAACAGATGCCATCAAGTCAGATTCCAGTCTAAACTTTAAACTTCTGAGCAAATGTGTAGTTTTTTTGGCTTTGTAGGGCAGAATAGTGTGAGGAAAATGAAGTGAGCTGATATAAGTGAGGGCACAAACAATAAAACATCAGAGCAGCTAAAAGGCTCAAATTGATCCTGTGGCCCTTTGATAAATCTCTGACCCAGAATCCCACCTACAGACTCAGCAAACACTCCACAGTGATGGAGAATGAGACTAAACAGTAATGACACTGGAGATTGTGTTCATCCATGGTCTGAAAATGAACTTGAATTGAAAGAACTTGAACTTGACGTAATACAAAGGAATGGGAGTATGTTTGGATGTATTTTAGAATAAGTGCAGTTCTCTCAGAGCACTCACGCACATGCATATTTACCTGACATTTATTATAAATGAGATGGGTCTCCAACTCCCTATAAAACCCACAAGTACTATCTATGTGTCAAGGTTTTGATATTGGTGAATATGTAATCCCATAAGTCTTTTTATAGTATTCATCATTCATTTTAATATTGACACATGTGCTTCTAGTACAGTGACTAAATGTGTTCTTTGAAAATGGCTCAATGGAGTGTTAATCAATAAAGTCTCATTACTTGTAGCAGCACAGGTTTTTGCAAGTCAGTACTATTTTATAAATATTTTAAATAAAAGTGGACAAATAGACAGTTAAACAAGTGCAAGAAAGATCCAATAATGGGCATTGGAATGTTGGGCTTATCAGTAGATTAACAATGCTAATCACATCAAGTTTTTTTATTTAGTTCCATCAAAAATTCAGTACATATAGTGGAAGATATCTGTGTAATATGTTAACAAAGCAACAATGTGATGCTTTCTTTCCTTCTTAATTCAGCAGTGCAGCTGTGACACATCAGATAGCAAAATCCAATCATGAGCAACAACAGAGGATGATAATAAAGATGTTGATTTAAGACATTATTTATGCAACAATGGATATCATTGTTGTGCTAAACATGATTTAAAAGGAAGAGTTTTTCTTTTAGGAAATGCTTTTACAGAATTTGAATTTGAATTACAGAATTTAGATGAGAGCTTTAGAGGTTCTGGTGAGCTTTTTTTCCTTTGGACAGAGCCAGGCTGGTTGTTTACCCGTTTATGCTAAGCTACACACATATTCAAACATATTCAATGGATAGATAAGTGAGTGGTATCAATCTTCTCATGTAAATAGGCAAGAAAATGATTAAGCACATTTTACAAAATGTGTAACAATTTCTTCAACTGAATTTTAACCTGAAATATTAGCAGTACTTACTGAGGCTTAAATGAAGCTTTCTACATGAACTGATGCTCTATTTAATATACCTGTACCTCACTTTACAGAACATGGCCTTCTCTTGCAAATCATCATATTAACTGTCAAATATGAGAAGGTAATTTATGATGGCCTCTTTGATGAGACACAGCTGAGAAGAGCCATTACTGAACTCTTGTCAAATTTATAACAGACTGGTTTAACTGTGCTGTGTTTATGATCCATCTGTCCAGCATTGGTTGATATGGAGAGTTTGAGAGTCAGTTCCCACCACATACAATGCAGCTGCATGACGCTGACTTGGGGCCAACTATTTCATTTGCACTTGTGGGGATTAAAAAGGATCACTAACGAAGTCAGGACTCATTTGGAAAGTTCTGTGTGTTCAGTGGAGTCTTTCAGTTCTATGACCTGGATGTGTTCTGCTTTTGCCAGCACTAAAGAAAACCTTTAATCAAAAGGCACTCACTACTGTTACTGCAAGAGTACTAAAGCACTCCTGCTAAACTGCAACACTGGTTGTATTTAGTTTACAAAATGGCCAACATCTATTTTTGGGGGATTTGATCTAATGCCCATTTTGACTCGTTTGCTATGTTAGGCTAAACTAGACTGGATCAACGAACGGAAGTACATTTCCAGGATAACTGTTTGCAGCAGCGACGGGTGTCCATTGCCTTCTGCTCTCTGTTCGCTTCGGGAAACAACAACAAACTTAAAGCTAGCAAGCTACATGCTGAAAATGGCAGATTTTGAAGACAATTTGGATTGTGGACCAAGGCAGGCCTGCTAGTTTTTTCATGGGAATGATTGTAAAGATTTACAAAGAATTTGTTTACTGCATTTACTATCAAACTGGGACTTTTGGGATTAGTGGGGATTGCTATGGAGAAAATACACAGGGCAATACACTGGTAACAGCAAATTATATTTAACCATGTATCCAGCTAGTTTAATTAGCTCATGTTACTAATTTAATATTTAATATTTTATTTTGTTGGTTTTTCATTCGCTGGTTCAGAATCCTTCTCAAGATTGTTTTACAGGGCCATCGTTGCCATGTCAGAAACATAGCGCTGCCGAAGACGATAGTGATTGGTTTAAAGGCAGTGTTTATTAAAGACAGTGATTATTAATAATGTAGCTGACAATCACAACAACAACAGCCGTGTATAAAAATTGACATTCAAATACTTTCCTGGAAAATATCCAAACTTTCTTTCATTATTTGCATTGTTTCCCCGCCACTTGTTACCTCAGCAGGTCAAGACAAACTCATCAAGTATGTGCACACACTGATGGACCCAGATCTACTGCTCTGTCAAAATGTAAAGTCCATTGTTTTTATGCTTCAGAGCTTTCGTTGTCAGCGCTATTAGCATGAGGGGGGTGATTGTACAATGGGTTGGCGAAGGACAGCTTGGCATCTTTGAGGGTTAAACACTGCTGTGGACACAAAGAGACATGCATCACGTCACTGACTTCTGCACAGATAACTAGAGTAAAGCCCCAAAGGCTGAGCAGAGGCACCTTACCTCCACCTCCCTCCTCCAGGGGTAGACACTGATGGTAAGGCCCCTACCATCAATCCTGCTGGGGTTAAGTCTGGGACAACAGCCTGGTCTTTCATGCAGGCACGGGTGCTGATTGAAAGACAATGATGTACACTGGCTTAAAATGAGATAAGCCTTAATGTGTGAGAGCGCATGAAATGCAGGCACAATTAAAATCAAATTGACCTGCTATGGATCCATAATTACACCTCTAACTGCCATAACACATTTTCCAGAGGTGGAATAATCACATAGTGTTTCTACTGCTCAGAGTATTGAACAGGATCTGTCTATGTTTTAGAGATACCACCTTTTTCACACATTTTTAGACTGATTCAGGAAGCTGTTAATTAAACTGGTTATTTTTGGTGTAATGCTTGTGGTTCTGCATTTACTCACATTATATGGTTCATTTATTGTGTCTACCTGCTGTATATGCACTACAGAAGCACAAACGTCTACATAAACCACAAAATCGATAATCCTGAATCAAAAATATGATCTAACAGAAAGGCTCAGTAACCACCTTTTGACCTCCTCAAAGATTAGTTCCACTTATTGAATTAATGTAAGGCAGATGGTGGAAAAATGAGATTTGTATAGCTGAGAAACCTAATGTTGCCCGAACAGAATTTGCTGATGATTGATTGGACATTTCTCTGCGCTAACCTCTGCTCTCCAGTCAAAGCCTGGGTTATCCATCACTCCATAGTCCATCGGGTTGGGCTTTCTGTAGAGCCAGCAAAAAAAATGCACACATCATCATCATCATCATCATTATCGACAGCCAAAAGGAGTCATTGTATCCAGAACTCACATTAGGTAGTGTGTTTTCTTGTATATAGCCAGAGTGCAGACAGCAACTCCGGCTACAAGCAGCAGCAGTCCGATGGCGATGCCAACATAAACAGCGTCTATAAGAGGGAGGTACATTTAATCACGGCATAGCAAACGTTTAATGAATAGACATTAACAGGTAATGCAAGAATTCAGTAAATGAATTCATGACAGTTTAGACAGTTTAATAGAGCAGGGAAATGCGTTTCTTTACTACCCAGCTGTGTGTCCTCTGGTTTGGGTGTCGCGGTAGAGAGAGATGGTTTCTCCCTTACATGGCAACGGTTGCCTGTCCATCCTAGAAAACACCTGTGATCAGGTACCAAAAAATAGTACAGAGTTATTATGTTGATGCTGGGGCCACATGCTGCATTGTTGCATGGAGAAAAATATTCAAATAAGGAATCAGTTAAACCACATAGTTTTTATAGAAGTCTTTTTTTAAAGTAGGTTTGGTCAAGTTTGCATACCACCAATTTGGGTGGCAAAGGTTGGACCGTTATCTATCACTTTTAGCTAACTATTTGGACTCTCTGCTCAGTCCCTTTTACACACTCACAAACACACACGGTTGGTGGTAGGCGGGTCATGTGCAATGGATCTAAAGTAACTGGTAGTTTATTAGCTGGTTGGTCTAAAGATCAGCCTCATACCAATTTGTAATCCTATTTGTGAATGGATTTTCCTCCCAACATAAATACACACACACACACACACAAACACACACACACACACGGTGCAATTTTCCAGGGGAGATGCATGGGATTTCCCCTTTTCTGGTCTATATATCCCTGCTGAATTATTTTTTATCCCCGGTGGGTACAAAATGTATCCCCCCCTCAAACTGATCAATGCTACGTCCCTAAGAGACCATATATTATGTAGTATATAAAGTAGAAATTAAAACTGAGTAAAGCGCTATAAAGCATAGTCTATAGTGCGATAGAACGATTAAAATTACAGCCATTACAGAGCTCCTTGACAGCGGCTACAGAACTCTTTTGTTTCAGCTGCAGTTGGGAGATGTATTTAGCCGCCAATAGTTTACTGTGAGCCGGCTACAGGCACCGCCAGATGACGGTCCTTTCGGGGGCCATGGTCGTTGAGTTTAGCCGGAAAAAAAATGTGTGACGACATGCGGCAATGACAGTTAAGTTTAGTCACCAAAACGACGAGTGAAGTTTAGGAAAAAGGTCGTGGTTTGGATAAAAACACTACCGAGGAATGGGTTTCCTGAGTGAAAGTATTTTGTTTTTGCCAGGAAGTGAAATCTGCTCCCTGGCTTAAAAGTGCTTCTTTATATTGACACCACATTGTGCTATTTCATTTTGAGATTATTTTTCATTGAATATATATAAGTTCCTAAAAGTGTTTTGGCATGTTGGCCAAGTGCCACTATCTATGGTATTGAAAGGGGGATTTCATTCTAGCAGGGTTTTTTTGGTTGTGCATGATCACGAAACATCTCCCGCCAATGTTTTTTTCACAAATTAAACCCTGTTTATACATATAAACAGGGTTTTTATTTATCCAAATCACAAGTTCTACACACAATCACAATCTCTCCACGTACACCCTGAAGTATCCCCTAGGTGCCTCGGATAATGAATTTGTTGGTTTGGGTGTTTTGATAGGATTTGTTATATAGATAGTCTTATCTTTTTAAATGTGCATAAAAAGATAAAAGTAAAAAAATAAAAAAAATTCCAGAAAAAGATAAAGAACATAAATCACTATCTCTATTACCCCTCTACACATACACTTATTATCTCACACCAATTGAAAAAACAAAACCATCATCAAAATATTGACAAATGATACAAGATGTAACTGCAGGATATCCAGCATGGAAAAACAAAGTAATTGCAAATAGTTTGGCCCTGGTCTGGTGAGCTGCATCTCTGAGAGCGAAAGCAAGTTCCTCTTCTCCCAAATGAAGACTTTACTCCAAGTCAACATCTGTTCAGTATCAGCTTGATTCCTGCGCAACATTGAACTTCTAATGTGAAACACAGCTTTCAGCGAAGCCAGACTGTGTCATTATCATTCAGAGAAGTTCAGGGTATATATTGTGTGACGGTCTGCCCATGGCAGTGGGACGTCCCTGGCCTGGTTCCCAGGTGGATCCTGCTCCTCAGAGTGGGGGAACATGATGCAAATACTGAGCCAAATGTGCCCTCCAATGTAGGCCTTGGGTTCTGCTACAGCAGCAGGGCTTGTTATCAATGCTGGATCAGCTACAGACCCTCTATACCACACATTGCATTGTATGTGCAGTGAATGACGGCGGTAAAGTCCTGTTACATAATGAGAGGAGGCAGTGGTGGCGGCGCTGCTTTAGGGAATGTTGGACAGGAGAATGAATAGAAAGGAGAATCAAACACAAGGAAGCTGAATGAGAGAGTTAGGCAGCATCTCTGTCACAAACGGCAGTGAAGTATTTTCGTGCTGCAGAAACAACTTTTTAAAGTCGAACAGAAATCACATTTGCTGTCAAAAACAATGTCAGTGTCTGGAGGGGAATGTCTGTGTTTGAATAACAGCAGATGACAGGCTGCGTTCCGGTACCGGCGGCAGGGTAAACAAACCTGTAGCCTACAAGCCATTGGCTTGTTAGCTACAATATTGTTAGCAGTAATATTGAAGAATAAGGACTACAACACCATCTATATGGACCAATGTATTTTTGCAGGCACATTTACGAGCTGTGTGCTGCAGTTGAGCAGCTAACTGGCTATTATGAGCAGCTAAGTGACGTTAGCAGTGCACTTTTCCTCACATCTTAGCTTGTTGAAGCAAAGTGGAGGAAATCTAAAAGATGAAACAAGTTCTCTACATAGACAGAACATTAACATTATTTTCTAAATTAATGCAAAGATAGAAGAAGAAGAACCAAAGATAAATGAAATGTGGATTTCTCCCTTTTGGGTAATTTTTTCAGATGAGCACAGTCCTTAATCCACAGATATTCACAGATCTATGATGATATACATACAGTAGAACGACAGATGCCGTAGCAAACAAAAACAGCATGCATTCCAAATTTGAGGTAGTCCTAACAGTGTTCTCTTGTTCCAGCATTTTGCATTTTTAATAGTATGACACACTGATTGCATTGCGGACACATCCGGTCTCTGGCAAAAGCATCCTTCTGACATAAAGATAGAGATATGTGAATATCTCAGGGACGATTCAGTGGCGCATAATGATGTTAGCAGATCCAGCAGCTAGACTCACACTACATTTTAACTTTTATAATGAAATATCTCATTGCAGGCATTCCAAGCTGCTGATGCAGACAACGAGAGCTTACAAGAAAATAACCCTTCAACGGCGCAATCACAGTGTCTGTCTGGAGTTTTATGTGGTCTACTCACTAAGACCATTGGTAGCAAGGGCCATGTTTAAATATTGACCAGGAAAATCCATCAGAGATTCCCAGGATACACTGTGCTAGTAGATAAATGAAGGCAGAACCACCCAGGTTAAGCTGTAGGGGATGCTTTGTGAAGCGTGTCTTTTCCAAGGAAAGAAACAAGACTAATGGGATTTCCATCTTTTAAGTTTCACTTAGAGAGATATAGGATGGGAGGAGGAGTAGGAAGAACAGACATGATACTTGTCTTTGTGCATGTTTATCAGTGTGACAGAGTGTGCTGTGTGCTTATAAATGTGTGAATGTGAAGTTCAACTTACATGCATACAGGCCCGTATTTCTCCACAACGCATGAGCCATGATCCAGGCAATACCCCGGAGGGCAATCTGAAAATTACACAAAAGAATCTGACCACCACTGGTGAATATCAAATAATAAATAACATCAGAAATACTCTGTCACCAGCCTTCACCCATTTCTAAAGCATGATGCTGCTCTGGCAACAGAACATGAAATCAGTGAATTATGTTGCAGGGCGGAAACAATGCACTTTTGAGCATCATCTATTAACTTCTGCAGAGAGCATCAGCATGTACATTATACCACTTTAATAGAGGTATTTTCTTCCCTCCTGTGCATCTCATGATGAATACCCCTCTCTGCACAGGTTGTGTGAGCATTATTATACAATAAAATAGAATATATCAATAGATTATTGTCATTGTTTTTAACAATTAAACACAGTTTAGCAGCTATCAGGGCTGACTGAAAAATATTTTAACGTTTGAATGCCTTAAGTCCTGTTCAGCCTTGATGAAGTAGGTTTGGCTTGGCAGTGAATGTTGGCTTAATATGAGGTTTGGCAGAGGTTTTAATGGATTTTGGCAGCTCACAGTAACCATTGAAGACTAAACAGCCAGACTTGAAAATGTTCTGGAAGTCACTGCAAAGGCTGGAAATGAACAGACGCAAATGTTTTGGCAACACTTGTCAAAAGTGACTAGTGAGTCATGAGAGTATGATATAGATAAAATAAGAAAGATATAAATAAAAAAGCAAAATCTATGCATTTTAAATCTTGTTTTTTTTGCAAAAAAGATGGGAGGAAAGACAGTGAGTTACCCAGCTTGAAGGGCTTTTTAAATGTATTAAAAGAATATAATTAAAACACACAGTCACTAATAAAAGTGGGAACTACATGAACTATATAATCAATTGTAAAACTCACAGATGGATATTAAGCTACATCTAGTTCTAGTGCCTCTAGTTCTAGTCTGAGAGTCAAGGTCCGGGAATCATAAAATGGACCACGGTTAATAGAAAAAAAGCTTGAAAGGAGAATGTGTATAAAAACATGTTACCATGGCAGCTGGACTCATCAGAGTGAAAAGGCAGACAGTCTGCAGAGTGATCACAACGCTTCTGAACTGGGATACAAACAGGTAAAGTTTCACACACCAGTTCTCCCAGCTCACACTGTAGCAGACCTGGTGGAAAGAAATGAAAGGCAGAAACAGGAAAATTGATCAAATATGTAGAGGGGTGTTTGGGAAATGTATTCACTGATCACTATAAGCACACCGCAAATGGTACTTAAAACTGACCCTTTGATCGTTTACAAACAAAGAATGCACTTTTTTTACATTTCCTGGGTTCCCATGTGCTGAAAATGACTCATCTCACAAACAGTTTAGAGTACTTTTACTTCCTAGCTAGAAAAATTGTCCTCATGCCAGACATAAACCCGCTGCTCTTTACCCATGAAGCGATAACATGAAGTAGATTAATTTACAGAGCACATTAAAAAAAAAAGCTAAACAAAAGTGCTTGAAATGAATGTAAATGAAAATAAATGTATTCAACACACAATATAAAAGCAATCGTGCAATCATGTGGAAAATTGCTGCGACACGCTTACTCAGCACTACATGGGTTTGGCATCAGCCAAAAACTTGACAAAGACACACAGATATACTGTACATACGGCAGCTGTACTCATCCTCTCCGTTCGGGCAGTCTGGGACGCCGTCACAGCGCAGTATGGAGGGGATGCATACATCATTCAAACACTGGTAATGTCCAATGGGACAGCGACCCTGAGGCGGAAGAGTACCAGGTTCCACAGTAGGACAAAACTCTTCATCGGACTGGTCAGCACAGTCCATCTCTCTGTCACACCTCCAACTCTCCGGGATACACTGATAGGAGTACATACACTGATACTGGTCCACACCACAGGTCAGAGGCCGGGGAGTTACTGGTCCTGAGGTGACATATCACAGGGAGGATACATGCACATAATTACCCATACGTACAGAGAGTTTAACACACTCTAAATCCCCTTTCATCCTTTTTAGTTCACACACAGAAGTGAGAAACCTCAGAGAAAGACACAGAAGGGCAAATTCACAAAGAATGTCTTGCAGCCGCTGATAGCACCATGAATTGCGCAACTGTATCCCCCCAGTGTCAAAGTCCGCTTTACAAAAGATATTGCACTAATTATATTACAGCTCAAACACACCCATGAAGTTTTGCAGCTGCAATTTGCCCCTTTTTTGCATCTGATTGCAATTATCCAAGTTTAAATCTTGCCTCTTCCGACGGCGAGCTACAATCAAGGTTAAAGTAACAGAGAGAGACTGTATGTGTGATGTCAGTGCTGTTGCATTTTTCAAACGTCCACCTTCAGACTGTTAAAGAAGATGGCATGATTTGAAGTGGAGAATGCCCCTTATAAATGTGCTTCAGTTACCACCAACTCCGTGAAGATGCTTATTTCAATAACTGTGTGTGTTATTAGTGCTGATCTTTGTCAATTGGACTTATTTTGCATCAAGGCTCATTTGCAACGGAACTTTACCTTGTACCATACACTGCAAGAAAATATTGGAACTTGCATGAAACATTTGTGCTGAAAGGACAGCAAATAAGGAAAAAAGAAAAAACTATATGCAGTGTAGGAGATGTCATCCAAGGCAATGTCTGTCCACATGTCTCCACCCACCTCTGCTTGGAAGGTCACTCTGAAAGGTGCTGGGTTGGAAAGGATGACATTAGCATATTTCCACTGGTTACCATGGTTTCCTGTGGCTGCCCACATTAGCAGACTAGTGCCACTGGGTCCAACAGTGTAGACCTGTTGAGGTGGAAAAAGGAATATGGACATTATAGAAAACATGGCTTGACATTGAAGATTGACATGTTTTGTCAATAAAATGTTAATTAAAATACATGTTGGTCTTAATTAATATCTACTTTCAGGTAAAGATTGATTTTTGATTTGATACATTAAAATCTACCAATACTTCAAGTGAATTTAAAAGCTTTTAATTTCATAATTTATATTACATGGATTTTTTTAGAAGTTTTAAAGTTGGACATTTTTTCTTGAACTAATTCATGTTTAAGAAATGTTAACACTGCACCTAAAAGGAGAATATTGGTGCTATTTTAATTTATAGCACTTTTGTGAATATCAGTGTACAGCTACATGTAGGTTTTGGCATTTTCCAAGTGCACATCATACCCAATTAATATTTTTAACATTTGCTTATTGTTTGTTCTCATGAATTTAACCCAAACGAAGACAGCGAAAAATGACATGAAAAAATGGGTATGATAATCAAGTTTGTGAGGTGACATGCTTTGATGGATTATTTTCTTGCATGGAGGCTTTCATTTCTTCTTCCTGTGGGCATCGGGTGATTGACAGTAAGCAGAGTGTCATGCAGTGAGAGGCGCAGTAAAATAGCTAAGACATTTCTGTCAGAACCAAATTAGGCCTTCAGGTTGACTGTGACAGATCATTACATCAAATGACAATTAAAAAAAAAACTTATTTGAAAGCTGGATACCTGACACAAACAAACTCAAAGGCTTTGAATTATTTATGGAAATGTGGCTCAGATTAAATCACCTTCAGCGTTCCCATCCTGTCAGAGCCATGCATGAAGAACCAGAAGCGCAGGTGACACAGGCCAATACTGGTTGGAAATGGATTCTTGGTTGTCACCTTGGCAACATCACCCTCCCTCTGAATGGCTGAGTGTATGTAAAGGAAGTTCCCCCCACCACCTTTGGAAATAAATACATTGCAGAGCACTTCACATTTACAGTACATTTATGTAAAATGTAAGTAATATTTCAGTGCGTTGAAGCTGCAACCATTTAATTCCAGCTTTACTGCAGGCAAGAAATCCCAATAGCGTTCTTCTGTTGGTTCCAATATACATATTATTTGGACAGAAGAAAGCATTTGTGGGGTCGTGAAATGTTGTAGCCTGCAGCCAAAAGCTGCAGAGAGCTTCTTCAGCTCGGGTAGGCTCGGAGAGGAGACAGCCTCTGTGTGAGGCCAGAACAAAGTGGGAGTTTTCCACATGAGTTAAAAGGGATTTAATCCCATCGCCATCTACAGCGCACAGCAAACCCTGCTCCCACCCATAACACTGGATTCTCTTCCTCTGACTCGAAAAATTAGTGTAGAGTAGTAGAGTGTGTGCATATATACAGATAAAAGAACTTCTGTGTGCACATTTAAATGTTAACATCATCTGATGATGTAATGTGCACCTCTTATCCTTCAGCTCTCTTATGAGCATGTGTGTGTTACAGATGGCCAGTTTATTGATCCACTCTGTAGTGAGATCATAAGTTCACCCTGTGACACAGCACCTAGATTCATCTCTAAGATCAATAAACTCAGCTGGCCAATCAGCAGTGGGCGTGGACCCAGCTACTCACCCACAACCAATACAAGGAGGCATTAAAGCGGTTAAAAATGAAAAAAAACCTCGCCAGTTACAAATACATCGGAGGATATGATAACTTAGATACATGATACATCCCCCAGTACAAATAAACAGTTATGAAAATTGAGTTAATAGCCATATACAGTATACTACACTTTAAATTGTTGATGGATTTAGGTGACTTCTGCTTTACTTTGTCTTTCGTTTCATTTTCTCTCTGAAGTAAAGCACTGCCACATAGTTTTCCCTCAAACAAACTCATTCTATACAAAACTCCAATAAGATTTTTCATTATTTTCATGCTGTTATCTTTTGCTTATCAAGGATGCCTCTCAACACCAACCGTCATTTTCAGGACCCCTACTGTATAAACAAGCCGCATTAACAAAAAGATCAAATACTGCCAGCCAAGGCACAAAACAATAATAATGCAAATTAAGTCACATGGAAATAAAGGTAAACATGGCCTTGTATAAGGGCTGTAATCAACCAAAGAAAATCTTGGTTGACTAAAGTCCTGAAATGTCGACTAAAAATGACTGTGGGGGGGTGAAATGCCACTTGTCTGTCGTCTCTGACAGCGCTGCATCAGCGCTCTGTGCATGTCCTCGCAAAGAGCGGCTGAACATCGGAGCTCGGCTTCGCGGCTGAGACACAAATACATTATTAATTGAAAGCTTTTACTCTTAAACACAAAAGGCACGTCCACTTTAATATATACTGTATATTTAAACATATCTGTGGTCAAGCTCAGTGCCTCGCTGTGTTGCATTAACTCTTTGAAACTTTCTCTTTGAATCCCTCACATTTTGCGTGATGGTGGGCCGTGCTGGCGCTGTATATTAACAAGTTCTTATAACCTCAGCCCTCCACAACAGCAATGGGCCTCATATCCTGAGACATAAAGTCGACAATTCCTTCCGTGATATTATTTTTGCGTTTGGATGACAGAGGCTTAATCCAGCGTGGTCTGAGGAACACTACCGTTGTTGTGGGAGGGTGCGCCTATAGTTATAAAACGATTATCAGACTATGAAATATGCCAACTCTGATATGTTCATACAGCCTACTCCAAACAGACAGGGCAACCTAACGCAGACAAGTTAGCTTACCGTTTTTAAGTGATATGTTTGTAGTCAAGCTGCGATATGCAAACTGTTGCATGCAAACTTTGCATTCGACTACCATTATCTATTTTTGTAAAATGCTGCCACTAACCACTAAACCAAGGCTTTTTAGTTCTTTCTTCATTGGATTGCCCAGTGGGCTGGGCTAATCCAAAAAAGTGAAAACAAGGGGGATGTTCTGAAGATAGACAGTTACCTGTGAAACAGGGATGCTCTGAAAACACCCCCATTAGCAATTAGTGCTTTCCACCCATAGACCGTAAGGTCTATGCTTCCACCTGATGAAATTAACACGGCAAAAAATCGACCAATCAGAATTTTGGTCGAGCCAGAACGTATCGACCAATAAATCGACTAGTCGACTGGGAGATTACAGCCCTACCTTGTATAGATGAGTGTAAGTGTAATCTTAGCAACAACGATGCAAAAATCATATTTTGATTCAACAGCATCACTGTACACAAGATAAACAACAAGTCCAATGCTGTTAAGCTCAGTTTGACTCAGGCTGACATTGATAAGGATGCGTTGTTAACCCTGCCTTCACATGCCTGTCAGAAGCTCCTATTTCCTAGCTGTCAGGTTGTAATTATAAAAGGCGCTGCACCGAGCAGCCTGCGAGCTGAAAACAAGGAGGATGTGAGGAGGACGCAGAAGTTGTTTGTTCCTAATTTATTTTTGACAGCATTAATAATCTTTTAATAAAAAAACAAGACAGAAAGCAACATTAGCAGGACCTTAAAGTTGTGTGATGGCAAGTGCTCATTCGGTCATGAAAAACTCACAAACTTTTATATATACACTGCAGTCAATTCTGGTTTCTTTAAACCATCACTATAGTCATCCCAAAACCTTAACCACATGGTTATTACTGTAACCATATAAACAAATGTCCCGTAACCTTAACAAAATAGTCAAGATAACCCATCCTGTTGAAAGGAGCATCAATCTGAAAATACTAATATTGTCTCTTTGGAGGACAAAGGGACTATTTTCATGGTTAATGTTTTGATGTTTATCTGAATAGGTACTGACCAGGACTGTGGTCAGCGTACGGTCCAGTTCCTAGTGTTTCACTCCAATGACCAATCCTCCAATCAAAGTCATCATCAGCATCCTGAGAAAACTGGCAGGTGTCTTCCCACTGGGTCTCATCCATGTTGAAATTACAAGCGCCCGGCAAGCCGACTATGTGTGCTGCGAGAGAGAAAGATGGAAGGAATGAGTGAGGAGTCTGGGTCGGAAGTTGTTTTTCTGCTCTACAGTAAGATGGATTCACTCTCAGTTTCAAAGAACCTAACCTATTTCCACTCACCGCAGTCTATCTCATCTGATTCATCAGAGCAGTCGGCCTTGTTGTCGCACACCAGGTGGGACTCAATGCAGTGGCCACTGTGACACACAAAGTCTGTGACTGCAGGGCAACTGTGCGGCTCCACAACATCTAACACACACAGACACACAGACAAATTAACATTCATATTTATATTCAACATCAGTTAATCCTTTTTAATCTTTTTTAGGACTGACCCACTAGACAGGAAACCTTTCTTCCCTTTTCCACTCAGATGAATTCAATTTAGTATCAGGTAAAATGATTCGATGAACAACAGTGTTCCATTAAAAACTTCCTGTTCTCTGCACTAAAGGACACAAGCGGCGGAGGCGACAGTAAACAAAAGCAGGCAAACAAATCAAAGTGTCCCGCCTCCAGCTCAGCCTTGTTTGAGACAGAAAACGGAGGAAGGAAAAGAGATCAGAGCAGAGATGGCACACATATAACTACATTACAGTATGTGGATGTTAAACTTTAAAGGGCTGTGACATTAAATGATGACTGGTCAGCACAGTTAATACTAGAGATGTTCCGATATCGGAAAAGCCTCCAATACCGCCTAAAATGCTGGTATCAGTAAGTACTGGAGTTTATGCACCGATCTGATACCACGTAGTTTAGCCCTGAAGAAAGTCTACTTTTATGTAGTATACAGTATTTATGTTTTTTTCTGTAAAGACTGACTGTCATACTGGATAATAAAAGAAAGTTCAATGGCGTTCATTGTTTGTGTTTTTTCATGTTTCACAAAAAACCTGAGTATCAACAAAGATTTAAATCATATCCCATACATACAGGGATAGTGTAATAAAGGTGTTAAAACATAATACAATATATGGTATCAGAATCGGTTTCAGGAAGCAAAAAATGGTATCAGCGTTAATACCATCATAGAATAAACTTAAAATCCATATAAGCATGCATTTCAATTTGATGGACGTTGTTTGTAAGTGACAGTTTGGACCTTGCATGCACATCTCTCAGTTGGTTTTGATCTATGTCTCAGTTTGTCCGTCTCTATGTCAGTGTTTTCCTCTCTGTGTCAGTGTGTTTGTATTTCTGTGTAGCAGAGGGCCTTGGCAGAGACATTCCACACAGTGTCCAGCCTGGTTTCAGGTCCTGTTTAATGGGTAACATCTGTCTCGCACGTCTGTCATCAACACTCATCCCACAATAAAATCTCTCTTTCTAAGACACACTAACTCTTTTCTTTCTCTGTTCATACACTGAGTGTGCCATTGGCATAACAATTTCATACCATATACTATAAAAAATCTCCTTTGCAATTATTGGGAGAAGGACAGAAGATAGCAAGGCTGAATGTAATTAAGTCCACATTATGTAATATTGCTGGAAACCTTTTATGAATATCAGATTAGATTTCTTATTCAGCTAATCAATCAATCAAACTTTATTTCTAAAGCACATTTAAAAAACAACCAGGTTGACCAAAGTGCTGTACATTGACATGAAACAATAAATAGACAAAATACAACACCAGACAAATACAACATACAGTTCTCATGCCGGATTAAAAGCCAAGGAATAAAAATGTGTTTTTAGTCATGATTTAAAAACCGGAAGGCTGGGGGCCAGTCTGACATGAAGAGGCAATTTATTCCACAGTCTCGGGGCTGCAACTGAGAAAGCCCAATCACCTCTACTCTTGAGTCGCGATTTAGGGACAACGAGAAGAGACTGGTTTGCAGACCTTAATAACCTTGAGGAAGCATGTGGCTTCAACAGCTCAGTGATGTATACTGGAGCTAGTCCATGAAGGGCTTTAAAAACTAAATCTTAAAATCAATCCTAAAATGAACTGGGAGCCAGTGAAGAGAGGCAAGGACAGGGGTGATGTGATCTCGCTTCCGAGTTCCAGGAAGGAGACCGAGCGGCAGCATTTTGAACCAGTTGTAGCCGAGAGAGGGAGGCCTGGCTAACACCTCCATACAGAGCATTACAATAGTCAAGGTGTGTTGCAATAAAAGCATGTATAACCCTCTCAAAGTCTGTAAAGGATAAAAAGGCCTTAAGCTTGGTAAGAAGCCTAAGTTGAAAGAAACTTGCTTTCACAACAGAATTGATCTGCTTCTCCATTTTAAAATCACAATCCATTTTTAGCTAAACCGCCTAAATAAGTAATTGTAAACGTAAGTGTACATTTTTTTCTATCAATAGTTAGTGGACTTTCAACGTTTTATTCAGTCAATTTGTCAGTCAATTGTCAGGTAATTCAGTAATCTTCAAAGAAAAGTGTAAAGATAAGTAAAGAAAGTTAGATATGTGCTGGTATGAAAAACTGACTGACAATACTGTAAATGAGTAAACGAGTCTTAAGCATGAATATTTTTCTCAAACAATCTAAAGTTCAGTAAAACTTAAAAGTTTTTTTGTTTTTTAATTATAGAAACCAGATGTTAGATTTGTATTGCTACTCTGCACAAAGCGACCTTAATATGTGTGCAGAGACTTTACCAGGTGGTGAGACTTTTGGCTTTGCACAAACTTTCCACTCCAGTGCTCCATTTTGGGACAAGGAAATTTCAAGACATTTCCCATGACCTCTACCCACTTACTTGCACTTTTAAACCCTCAAACATAAATGAAAGTGCTGCAAGGACGGTATTTAAGTTACAAAGGTGAATCACTTTATAGATGACAAAGCAAAGCACCAAACAAGGCAGGAGGATATTTGTACTAGCACTGTAACACAATGCCACTATAGTTCAGCTTTAATTAGGTAGCTTACTAGTTTCCATTTTGAAAATAACATTCTATTGTTTGTAGGCCTGCAGGATTTTGGGAAAAATATGATTCAAGATTTTTTAGCTTAGAATTGATATCTTTTTTGACCATGACAAAACAAAACAAATTGGCACCTATAGCACATTGCGCATCACCACAAACCTGTAAACATAGAGGCATCGATGAAGAGAAGGGAGAGCACTGCAGCACTTGGGGGTGCTTTAGAACCTATTTTATACAGTCTATGTTTGAAACCCACAGAAGAAAGTAGTAGTGTTTGTGATGCTGTCGGCTCATAAAATTAAATGAGAATCAAAGTAATTAAAAAAAAATCAAAGTTATTTAAAAATGTAATTGTGAACAGGGTGAATCCAGATCACCATTTTCAAACGATTAAACGTGCAGGCCTAATTGTTTGTATAAATCACAGAAATTAATGTTTTGTAAATACTTTTTTTCCCCTGATTTTTTTCCCTCAAGAACAACAGACATTTTTGGACTTTCAGACAGAGCCAGGCTAGCTATTCCCCAAATTTCCAGTCTTTATTCTAGGCTAGGCTAAATATATGCGTGGTATTGATCTTTTCATGTAATTCTTAACTTTGGTAAAAATGCACAATTTTGTGAATTGTTAGTATTTCTTTAGAGAGCAAATTACCATTACTAACTAGTTTTTTGTACAATTAATTATACTATGAAATGATTCTTGTGTAGTCTAGTGTTGGTTGCAGTGACAGTTATTTTTCTTTATTTATCTTTTATCTTTTTATGATAAATAGGCAACATTTACACTGCTTACAAATTGTGTGTGCTGTTCATATCACCTACTTGGGGCACAGTCTATGAACTCCAGGTCATCCAGGGCAGCCCCTCCACTCATGTCCCTCGAGCTTATGCCCTCGAATATTACTTCAAAGTTCCTCAGCTTCCTCAGAGGGATCTCCGCTCGGTTCCATTTATGCCCTTGATGCCCAGTTTTGTTCCACACCTCCCACAAATCGTTCTCCGTCTGTGGAGAAGAGCAGCGTTGACAGAGGATGAGCATGTGGTGGGATTTTTTGGTTACGTCAACTGTAATCATTTCATAAGACAAAGTGGACTCAGGGCTACAGCGGTGATTATTATCAGAAACATATTTGTCAAACTTTGTGTATCAATATGTCAGGTGAATCACTTTAAAATAAGCTAAAATTAACTTTTGGGCAGACTGCTGAAAAAACAGTGAATACCATACAAGCCTTTAAAGTGTCATCAGCATAACATTTTAGTAATAAGTTCCCCTGCCTGGCGACCTGCTATTCAGAAGGAAAGCCTGCTCAGCCTGAGTTATGGTAATGGATTTCTCTCATGCTACACATGGAACATATTAAAAGGCCAATGTGTATTCCTATGTAAGTCCTCTCTGTCTTTTCCCATGGTACAAGCTGGGAACTAAATCATGACTAATGCAGCTTTGAAACAATGAATGGGACTTGACAGAGGTTTAGAGGATATACTGTATGTTGTTACGGACCAGCATCTCACCGGCGGTTTTTAATGCTGTGTCAAGGACATGAATGACACATTTACAAAGTCACATTGAGTCACAATAAAGAGTCAAGAATATGAAGAACTAGTACAATTATTGGTAAAGCAGTACAAATTGTTCTATATTTTCATCATTCAATTTAAACAAAAATACAAGTTATATATAATATTAATTGTCTTAGATTTAACCAAGGCACATTGAATTTGAGACAATTCTGACAAATACTTTTTTTAAAGGAATAAAACGAAGATTGACCTGCAAACACATTGTGACAACAATATCAGCCTCTCTGCAGCACTGGCTACTAACAAATACAGTTAGATATTCTATCAGTTTTTTATTGTCAACATCTCTTATGAAAAGACCAAAACCAATGACCAAACAATGAATTGATCCTACTAACAGGTATTACCTGAGTAGCCAACGCCTGATCTTATTCCTCTGTGCCATAGAGCTCCATTGTTGTCCAGAAACTACTAGACCACATCAACGATCCACACTGTTGCATTGTGGAACATGTTTTTCATAACCCTGAACACAGGCACTTTTAATTATTCTGAATCGATCCAACAAACAGTACATGATCCTGCTTCCTTAACACTCACTTATGCTCAAAATGTGTCTTAATCCACAGAAAAACGTCCCAAAACAGATGCCCTATTTACTGCAGTTTGATCCTTATCTTTTACGTGTAAACCTGAAACAAGCCTGATGCATCACCACATGATTCCTAAAGCAACCTGACAGCTAAAGAGTAGGTAATGTAGATGGAAAGGGCCTTACTGGGACTTGCATTTGAATTACCTATACATTTTGTTGAAACACACACTCACAAACATTTTATCTTGTTTATCGCTTGAGGTGATTAGAGTGATTTTTAAAATCTACTTCCCCTTCAGGTCAATAGAAAGAAGCACTGCCATGTAAAACCACTGAGTGTTTAATAAAGGACGCTATAATTAAATACCCATCCTACTGAAGTTCATGAGTCTCATATTAAGACCTTTTTAACTCTGCAATTATTCAGATTATAGCTTCCTTGTCCTCTGGACGTTTTGAATGGTGACAGAATAACTGCATGGTCTTTAATTCAGTTTTAGGACAGTGTCACAATTAAAATCAATCTCAGAAGTGTCAAACTTTTTTGGCACTGCAGATGAGCAGGTAAACAGGACAGAGTATAACTTCTAACAATATGAGACTTCGAACTTACTGTACTTGTAGTTGCACGATGGGGCCAGGTGTTTGACTGCAGTAAAAGAGACCTGGTCTGATATACTTAAAACCATAGGACAAGCAATGTCACATCCTGCTCAGCAGTTTGTTAATATGCACCCTAGGGTGAGGAATGCACAGGCTGTCTCCTCTGCTTTACGCCAGTGCAGCCCTGGCTTGAAATAATGTTGTTACTGTGAGAGTTGAGCATAGATTAACAGGCAGCATTACAGCAGGACTTATCCAGATTTATGTCATGGAACACAAGCTCAATCCATAAAAGTAGCCTTGGAGTCACAGACAAGTCTGTGATACTGGCATATGTAGCTCGCAGTCAAGGCAACCAAAAATTTGCTCAAAAGAAAGTGAATATACCTCTGTATACCTTTTTGTATTACCCCCTGGTGAAGGTCAAGAGGTCAAAAAGGAACAGACAGTTGCAATCAAAATAAAATGCTTATTTTAAAACATTTTTGCTTATTTTATTGAAAATGTTAAATCCCCACTAAGCTGAAATCCAATTTGTATTCATGGCTTTTTCATTGTGTGAAACCGCTGGCAGGCTGTCGGCTCACCTTCAGTTCTGAGTGCATACACTTTATTTTTTATTTTTTAAATAAAAATGTATTATAGAGCCACTCTACAACTACGCTTCGAATCAAGAACCCGTTCAATAACTTCATCTTTTTTGTTCAACTAATAATTAACAAAAGAAATATATAATAATTAAACAATAATAATCATATCGCCCGACCCTAACCAAAACCATAAAACAGAATATGTGCTTCTGTCTTTTTGGGAGTAACTCTACTCTCATTCATTCTAAATATCTGGTGGATCTCTTTGTATCGCATGCAGTGTTGCATATTATGGATGCATACATTAAAATTACTTATTACTATTAGACTGCATGCAGACCTCACACACAGTGTTCTTTAAATTGTCTGCAGCACCACCCTCCTGGTTCATTCCAAAACCCTGGCATGTCCAGTCCACTCACTGCCGAGGACTGTGTGATGAATAACGACTCAAGCAGTTCAAAGGCTTGGTGATATAAATACTGTAGACAGGACTGTTGAGCCCCTTATGAGACTTCACAGAGGGAAACACTTGCCAGGTAAATTTAATCCCCTCCCTCCCACTCTGTGCCTCTGGCCATTAAAAAGTCTCCAGCGACAACCAACCTTTAAAGATGGATCATACTGTATTAACACTTTGATGTTTGCAGAGTGTGCAAATGTGTATTCATGTTATTCTTTATTAAGCAGTTTTGACTTAAGGCAACATCGAGGCTATGAAAATGCTATATTGTTTTAAAGAGCACCTATTATGCTTTTTTACATTTTTTAGTGTGTTATATAGTTTATTGTAGGGCTGATGGAGTTTTTATCTACTAAATAAGTTAGATTTTCTCTTCTAAAAGAGACACATCATGAGCTCTGTTGCCTCTATGACTGCAGCATGGTACAGTATTAGTGAATTTTGCAAGGCAGAATACACATTCTTGCTGTTTGAAGAGGAAAAAAAAAACTATTTACATGAAAATTTGCTGACGTGTTTTGCAAATTGCATGAAATGGTTTGTGCAGAGCCCACAAGGACACAGTAACAATCAGGAACGTGCTGCGCGTATGTATGCGAGACACTAGCACACACAATCACACATTAAAGAATGAATCTGCACAACTTCTGCACCTTGACCTTGAGTCGTAGCTAGCAAAGTTAAAAAAGATGTTGAGACTGTAGAGAGCACAGGATGGAGACACAGTAAATCACAGCAGAATTTTAATGGCAGGAAATCTTAATCCCTCAAAGTCAACCAAGCATAAACTAACTACATGGCCGAATGCTTAACAAGCAAGAAACCTTGAGAATTGGCAGGGCTGGTGTGTGCCCAGATGGTGGAGTGGGGCTGCTCTGGGCTCAACGGTGACCTTGACCCCCATGACTCAGCTTAACCCCTCAAAGATCGCAAAAAAAAACCTGGCAGAGGGATTGACAGCCACACCACTATCTTTTACCAAATTACTGACACCACTAGACAGCTGCACTCAAATCATGTGATTCCGATCTACATTAACATGATTTATTATAATCAGACTTTACCCCTGACCGAGTGCAACCATAGTAACCACACAAGATGGAAAGCGATGGGTCTACAGGGTTTGTTTTATTTAGTTAGATTCATCATTTTTTATCATGATTGTGTAAACCAATATCAGAGTCCAAACACACTGCGGCAGATGGTTTACCTTGATCAACAGGCGGATTGTTCCTGAGGCCTTGTGGGAAATGTGGTACCAGAAGGAGAGTTTACAGATGATGCTCGATTCTTTCCAAACAGAGCTCTTAATATGAGCCTTATCGCCTTTGAGTCCAATTGGTGTGGCTTCCAGCAAGATGAAATGACCTAAGAGAAGAAAAAAAGAGAAGTAATGGTGAAGAAAGCAGTGATGAGTAAGATGGGGCAAAAAGAAATTGACAACCAACTGTGTATGCGAGCAGCTCTCACAGCCAGAGACAAATTACAGCAAGATCACGAACAGTGTGGCAGGAGGGCAAGGGCTAGGGGTCGCAGAGTAATCTCTGACACATCTGACAATATCTCACTGCCTTCCCACACCCGCGGACCTTGGAACTTTTTATCGTTATAACTTTTACTACTGAACATTATAAACCAAACAAACCTACATTTTACAGTTAGAATCCTTCAGATCTTTATGAACTCATACATAGTTTTTGATATTTATGGCCTGCATTTTTCAGCATTAGCCATTTAATGTATTTACATTCAGTAACTATCTCTTTCTATAGTAGTTGTCATTGTTAGCGTGGTGGAGCCTGCCCTTCATGCTCTGGATTGTCATACGAAAGCATGATTCACAGCAAATGAGGTGTGCATGTAATCCAGGGTTTTGCTTTTAATAAAATCTCATTTATATCAGCCTAACTGTTCACCTTCACAAAGCCGTATCAAAGCTGTATTACTTTTAAGATGTTTAGGAAAAGCTCCTCCATTAGCGGTGTGTGCAAATCTAGGCTACAGGTTTGTTTATTCATGTGCACATGTGTTTATTCACATTTTACCATGCACAATATAATGGAATTACAGCGCTAAAACCCCTGAAGCAATCACCTGAAGGCTCACCTGCTATTCACATACCGTGAAGAAGCTTATTGATTTAGTCATGTATTAAACATTGGAGACTCATTGTGATTATACAAAACCAGCCAGAAGTGAAGATGCAGTTGTGGAGGAGGCTAGGAGAGTAAGGAACTTAATTTTTTTAATAAGAAATCAAAGGTTAACAACATTTCACAACTTTTAAAAAAAGTTGACTGTTTACACATGTGCATGAGTGATTCACAAAATTGTGAACACATACCGCTTTCATCCATTAACGTGTGATCATATGGAGGCCGTATGCTGTTCACAGATCCGGTCCCTAGTGTCCAATCAAAATTATCGGCCAGGGAGCTCCTCCAGCCACAGCGCCCGTTCTCAAAGGAGCAGGATGTCCCACAATCCTTTTCATCTGTGCCATCACCACAGTCATCTGTGAAGTCACAGCTCTGATCCGGAGTGAAACATCTGCCATTTTCACAAGGGAGCAAATCAGCAGGACAGGAGCCTGGAACAAAAAGATAAATATAGTAAATCAGATTATTCAGACTCCCTGTGTTTGTTTCCCAATGTCAGTATGTAGCTGTGGATGTTCATATATGTAAAGTTCGAGCAGCAGAGATAAGGTATGTTGAGATTGTGTCTAGCGAGCAGGCTAACGTTTTATTGTACGGCGAGACGCGGGGGTCGAAGGTTAAGATTGTGAGGAGGTAAATTTAGACCTGCATGTCTGCATGGTAAATATCAAGCTACTGCAGCCCATTAGCTTAGCTAAGCATAAAGACTCAAAAGCAGGGTGAAACAGCTAGCCTGCTCTGTTCAAAGATGAGAAAAGCTCACTAATCATTATATTATTTGTTTAATTTGTAAAATCAAAACAAAGACTTCAGGAAGTTTCTGCTTCTGGCCAAGTAACAAAATCACCTGTGAAACTGCAACGTGTCGCTTTTACGCTTTGGTTTTTGTATGGATTAAACAAACAAGATATGACGTGTTGGTCAGTGAGCTTTAGAGGTGCTGGTAGGTGTTTTTGTGACGAAGCGCGACAAGCTACTTCCAACTGTTTTCAGTCTTTATGCTAAGCTAATATAACCAAATGCCGGCCATACTTTCAAATTGTCTGTGTTAACTGAAGATTGGTAACAATCTTCTCATCTAATTTAGTTCTCAACAAAAAAAAAGCTAAATGGCATAGTTCTCAAAATGTCAAACTACCCCTTTTGCAAATTGGATAATACAATAAGAAATTGTGCTTCAACAGATTTAACAGAACCTTCAGAACCCCAAGAGGTCTCTTTAAGAAGCTTAGGAAGACAAGAGAGCATTGGGCTACAAGCCCAAATCAGTGTATCATAGGTTGGCAGTGCTGCAGGAAGCTCTAATCTGCTTCTTTTTGCATCGGGCATTCCAGTGGGGTTAGTGCTTGCTTTTGGGGACTGTTAGAAAGGGAGATGAGGTGTGATGAACAGGG